>CM077217.1:3146503-3149003 GCA_039654625.1 Rhinogobio ventralis
GAATGAGTGAATGAGTGAATGAGAGTGTGAGTGGGTGAGTGAGTGAGTGAGTGAGTGAGTGAGTGAGTGTGTGAGTGAGTGAGAGTGGGTGAGTGAGTGGGTGTGAGTGAGTGAGTGAGAGTGTGTGTGTGGGTGTGAGAGTGAGTGAGTGTGTGATTGAGTGAGTGTGTGTGTGTGAGTGAGAGTGTGTGTGTGAGTGAGTGAGAGTGTGAGTGGGTGTGAGAGTGAGTGTGTGAGTGAGTGTGTGTGTGTGTGTGTGTGTGTGTGTGAGTGAGAGTGTGTGTGTGAGTGAGTGAGAGTGTGTGTGTGGGTGTGAGAGTGAGTGAGTGTGTGATTGAGTGAGTGTGTGTGTGTGAGTGAGAGTGTGTGTGTGAGTGAGTGAGAGTGTGAGTGGGTGTGAGAGTGAGTGTGTGAGTGAGTGTGTGTGTGTGTGTGTGTGTGTGTGTGAGTGAGAGTGTGTGTGTGAGTGAGTGAGAGTGTGAGTGAGTGTGTGAGTGAGTGAGAGTGTGAGTGAGAGTGTGAGTGTGAGTGGGTGTGAGAGTGAGTGTGTGAGTGAGTGAGTGAGTGAGTGTGTGTGGGTGTGAGAGTAAGTGAGTGAGTGAGTGAGAGTGGGTGTGAGTAAGTGAGTGAGTGAGTGGGTGTGAGAGTGAGTGAATGAGTGTGTGAGTGAGTGAGAGTGTGAGTGGGTGAGTGAGTGAGTGAGTGTGTGTGTGGGTGTGAGAGTGAGTGTGTGTGTGGGTGTGTGAGTGAGTGAGAGTGTGGGTGAGTGAGTGTGTGTGTGGGTGTGAGAGTGAGTGAGTGAGTGAGTGAGTGTGTGAGTGAGTGAGTGAGTGAGAGTGTATGTGTGAGTGTGAGAGTAAGTAAGTGAGTGAGTGTGTGTGTGAGTGAGTGGGTGTGTGAGTGAGTGAGAGTGTGTGTCAAGTCAAGTCAAGTCAACTTTATTTATATAGCGCTTTTTACAATGCAGATTGTTTCAAAGCAGCTTCACAGTGTTAAACAGGAAAATAATGAACAGAATTTGATTCGGCTGTACAGCCGCTCTGGAGAAAACGGTGATGTCATCAGCTCATTTCAATTATCATATATATTCAAGTAATGTAGTTGATATAATTTAGTTTAGTAATTAAATTTATTTGGATATTTATTTGAAAATTTTGTGTCCCCAACTGAGCAAGCCAGAGGCGACAGTGGCAAGGAACCAAAACTCCATCAGGTGTCCTAATGGAGAAAAATAAACCTTGGGAGAAACCAGGCTCAGTCGGGGTGCCAGTTCTCCTCTGGCCAATTAACAAACAGTGTATGTTTATTATTTTGGCAGCCTTGTTATGGGAAGTGTTCCCGGTTCCGGCTGACCTAGTTAATGCAGCCTAACAATTTGAATAAAATATAAATTAAAATGTTTTATGTGTATGCCATAGTAAAGAGATGCGTTTTTAGTCTAGATTTAAACTGACAGAGTGTGTCTGCTTCCCGAACAATGCTAGGAAGGCTGTTCCAGAGTTTGGGTGCTAAATAGGAAAAGGATCGACCGCCTGCAGTTGATTTTGATATTCTAGGTATTATCAACTGGCCAGAGTTTTGAGACCGCAATAGACGTGATGGAGTATAATGCGTTAAGAGCTCGCTCAAGTACTGGGGAGCTAAACCATTTAGTGATTTGTAAGTAATTAGCAAGATTTTAAAATGTATGCGATGTTTAATAGGGAGCCAGTGCAGTGTTGACAGAACCGGGCTAGAATGGTCATACTTCCTGGTTCTAGTAAGAACTCGAGCTGCTGCGTTTTGGACCAGCTGCAGTTTATTTATTAAGCGAGCAGGGCAACCACCCAGTAGAGCATTACAATAATCTAGCCTTGAGGTACAGAACTAACTGTTCAGCATTTTGCATTGAAAGCATATGCCGTAATTTAGATATATTTTTAAGATGGTAGAATGCAGTTTTACAGATGCTAGAAACGTGGCTTTCAAATGAGAGATTGGTATCAAAGAGCACACCCAGGTTCCTAACTGACGACGAGGACTTGACAGAGCAGCCATCAAGAGTTAGACAGTATTCTAGGTTACTACATGTGGAGTTTTTTTGTCCAATAATTAAAAATTCAGTTTTTTCTGAATTAAGTTGCAGGAAATTACTAGTCATCCAATTTTTTATATCAGCTATGCATTCCGTTAATCTTGTGAATTGGTAAGTTTCATCAGGGCGTGAAGAAATATAGAGCTGAGTATCGTCAGCATAACAATGAAAACTAACGCCATGCTTCCTAATGATATCTCCCAGTAGTAGCATGTACAGGGTGAAAAGCAACGGTCCTAGCACTGAGCCCTGCGGTACTCCATACTGAACTTGTGATCGGTGTGAGATCTCTTCATTTACTGCTACAAACTGAAAACGGTCAGATAAGTATGATTTAAACCATGCCAATGCAATTCCACTAATGCCAACATAATTTTCGAGTCTATTCAAAAGAATGTTGTGGTCGATGGTATCGAATGCAGCGCT
>CM077217.1:3154003-3366503 GCA_039654625.1 Rhinogobio ventralis
TGTGTGTATGTGAGAGTGTGTGAGTGAGTGAGTGTGTGGATGTGAGAGTGTGTGTGTGGGTGTGAGAGTGAGTGAATGTATGAGAGAGTGAGTGTGTGGATGTGAGAGTGAGTGTGTGTGTGTGAGTGAGTGAGTGAGTGTGTGTGTGGCTGTGAGAGTGAGTGAGTGAATGAGTGAGTGAGTGAGTGTGTGAGTGAGTGTGTGAGTGAGTGTGTGAGTGAGTCTGTGAGTGTGAGTGAGTGTGTGAGTGAGTGTGTGAGTGAGAGTGAGTGAGTGTGTGAGTGAGTGTGTGAGTGAGTGAATGTGTGAGTGTGTGAGTGAGTGTGTGTGTGAGTGAGTGTGTGTGGGTGTGAGAGTGAGTGAATGTATGAGTGAGTGAGTGAGTGTGTGTGTGTGTGAGTGAGTGAGTGTGTGAGTGAGAGTGAGTGAGTGTGTGAGTGAGTGTGAGTGAGTGTGTCTGAGAGTGAGTGAGTGAGTGAGAGTGTGCGTGTGGGTGTGTGAGAGTGAGAGTGAGTGTGTGGGTGAGTGTGTGAGTGAGTGAGTGAGTGTGAGAGTGAGTGAGTGAGTGAGTGAGTGAGTGAGTGAGTGTGTGGGTGTGAGTGTGTGAGTGAGTGTAAGTGAGTGTGTGAGTGAGTGAGTGAGTGTGTGAGTGAGCGAGTGTGTGTGGGTGTGAGAGTGAGCGAGTGTGTGTGAGTGAGTGAGTGAGTGTGTGAGTGAGAGTGAGTGAGTGTGTGAGTGAGAGTGAGTGAGTGTGTGAGTGAGTGTGTGAGTGAGCGAGCGTGTGTGGGTGTGAGAGTGAGTGAGTGTGTGTGAGAGTGAGTGAGTGTGTGGGTGTGAGAGTGAGTGAGTGAGTGAGTGAGAGTGTGTGTGTGGGTGTGTGAGAGTGAGTGTGTGGGTGAGTGAGTGTGTGAGTGAGAGTGAGTAAGTGTGTGAGTGAGTGAGTGTGTGGGTGTGAGTGTGTGGGTGTGAGAGAGAGTGAGTGAGTGAGAGTGTGAGAGTTAGTGTGTGGGTGAGTGTGAGTGAGTGTGTGAGTGAGTGAGTGTGTGAGTGAGCGAGTGTGTTTGGGTGTGAGAGTGAGCGAGTGTGTGTGAGAGTGAGTGAGTGTGTGGGTGTGAGAGTGAGTGAGTGAGTGAGTGAGTGAGTGTGTGTGTGTGGGTGTGTGAGTGTGTGAGTGAGTGAGTGAGTGAGTGAGTGTGTGGGTGTGTGAGTGTGTGAGTGAGTGAGTGAGTGAGTGAGTGTGAGAGTGAGTGAGTGAGTGTGTGTGTGAGTGTGAGTGAGTGTGTGAGTGTGTGAGTGAGAGTGAGTGAGTGAGTGTGTGAGTGAGAGTGAGTGAGTGAGTGAGCGAGTGTGTGTGGTTGTGAGAGTGAGCGAGTGTGTGTGAGAGTGAGTGAGTGTGTGTGTGGGTGTGAGAGTGAGTGAGTGAGTGAGTGAGAGTGTGTGTGTGTGGGTGTGTGAGAGTGAGTGTGTGGGTGAGTGTGTGAGTGTGTGTGAGTGTTTGAGTGAGTGAGTGAGTGTGAGAGTGAGTGAGTGAGTGTGAGTGTGTGTGTGAGAGTGTGAGTGTGTGGGTGTGAGAGTGAGTGTGAGTGTGAGTGTGAGTGAGTGAGTGAGTGAGTGTGTGAGTGAGTGAGTGTGTGTGTGAGTGAGAGAGAGAGAGTGTGTGTGTGTGTGTGTGTGTGTGTGTGAGTGAGTGTGTGTGGGTGTGAGAGTGAGTGAGTGTGTGGGTGAGTGAGTGAGTGAGTGAGTGTGTGGGTGTGAGAGTGAGTGAATGAGTGTGTGAGTGAGTGTGAGTGTGTGGGTGTGAGAGTGAGTGTGAGTGAGTGAGTGTGTGAGTGTGAGTGTGTGGGTGTGAGAGTGAGTGTGAGTGTGTGGGTGTGAGAGTGAGTGTGAGTGAGTGAGTGAGTGAGTGAGTGAGTGAGTGAGTGAGTGAGTGAGTGAGTGTGTGAGTGAGTGTGTGAGTGAGTCTGAGTGAGTCTGTGAGTGTGAGTGAGTGTGTGAGTGAGTGTGTGAGTGAGAGTGAGTGAGTGTGTGAGTGAGTGTGTGAGTGAGTGAATGTGTGAGTGTGTGAGTGAGTGTGTGTGTGAGTGAGTGAGTGTGTGTGGGTGTGAGAGTGAGTGAATGTATGAGTGAGTGAGTGAGTGTGTGTGTGAGTGAGTGAGTGTGTGAGTGAGAGTGAGTGAGTGTGTGAGTGAGTGTGTGTGAGAGTGTGTGTGGGTGTGAGAGTGAGTGTGTGAGTGAGAGTGTGAGTGTGAGTGTGTGGGTGTGAGAGTCAGTGAGTGTGAGTGAGTGAGTGTGTGTGTGGGTGAGTGAGTGAGTGAGTGTGTGGGTGTGAGAGTGAGTGAATGAGTGTGTGAGTGAGTGAGTGAGTGTGAGTGTGTGGGTGTGAGAGTGAGTGTGAGTGAGTGAGTGAGTGAGTGTGTGAGTGTGAGTGTGTGGGTGTGAGAGTGAGTGTGATTGTGTGGGTGTGAGAGTGAGTGTGAGTGAGTGAGTGAGTGAGTGAGTGAGTGAGTGTGTGAGTGAGTGTGTGAGTGAGTCTGTGAGTGTGAGTGAGTGTGTGAGTGAGTGTGTGAGTGAGAGTGAGTGAGTGTGTGAGTGAGTGTGTGAGTGAGTGAATGTGTGAGTGTGTGAGTGAGTGTGTGTGTGAGTGAGTGAGTGTGTGTGGGTGTGAGAGTGAGTGAATGTATGAGTGAGTGAGTGAGTGTGTGTGTGAGTGAGTGAGTGTGTGAGTGAGAGTGAGTGAGTGTGTGAGTGAGTGTGAGTGAGTGTGTCTGAGAGTGAGTGAGTGAGTGAGTGTGTGAGTGTGAGTGTGTGGGTGTGAGAGTGAGTGTGAGTGTGTGGGTGTGAGAGTGAGTGTGAGTGAGTGAGTGAGTGAGTGTGTGAGTGTGTGGGTGTGAGAGTGAGTGTGAGTGTGTGGGTGTGAGAGTGAGTGTGAGTGAGTGAGTGAGTGAGTGAGTGAGTGTGTGAGTGAGTGAGAGTGAGTGAGTGAGTGAGTGAGTGAGTGAGTGAGTGAGTGAGTGAGTGAGTGTGTGAGTGAGTGTGTGAGTCCTGGACGTCCTGCATCAGTTCTGTCAGACCTCGGCCCTGACCATTAACATGGCTAAAACCAAAGTACTAACATTTCAGAAAATACCCAGATGTCAGGGAAAGAGACACAATTTCACCCTTGGTATAAACCAAAATTGATCATGCCACCAACTACACATACCTTGGGTTGAAGTTCAATGCAAACGGAAACTTCAACTTGGCCATGAATGAACTGAAAGAGAAAGCAAGAAGGGCTTTCTATGCCATCAAAAAATCAATCCAATTTGAAATACCAATCAGAATCTGGCTCAAAATATTCCAATCAGTCGTAGAACCCATTGCACTATATGGCAGTGAAGTGTGGAGTCCTCTCCTAAACCATCAATCTGAGAAATGGGACAAAAACCCAATAGAAGCCCTGCATGCTGAGTTCTGTAAGAGTATCCTGAGTATCCAGGGCACAATTAGGCCAATACCCTCTACTAATCCACATTGAGAAACGAGCCATCACATTTTGGAAACATCTAAAAATGAGTGACCCCAACTCTTATCATTTTAAAGCCCTTAAAAACCATGAAGTGAACACTGAGAAGAGTCCCCTGATTCAGCTGATCCTGAAGCTCAGCCAGCCTCAGGACACTGACCCCCTCATCCACACAATCCGGCCCAACCAAATTATAAAAGCACAAAGAGAAAATTACATGACCTATTGGACTGAAACAACACAAAAACAAAGTAAACTGGAATGTTATTTGGCCCTAAACAGAGACTACACAACAGCAGAATACCTGAGCACAGTGAAAGACTGTGAGTTCAGAAGAAGAATGACGAGGTACAGACTGAGCAATCACACACTGACCGTAGAGACGGGCAGATACAGACAGAACTGGCTGCCCAGAGAGAGCTGCATCTGCCCGTACTGTACCGCTGGAGAAGTGGAGAAAGAGACACACTTCCTCACCAGCTGCCCTAACTATGAGACAATCAGAAACATTTTATCCAAAATTCAAAATACTCTGCCCTGACTTCATAAAATTAAACAATAAAACAAAACGTCAACATTTATTAGGTGAAAAAAGAGATTGTATCCTACTAGCAGCAAAATACATTGATGCCTGTCACAAAAAGAGGGAGGAGTCGACCAATCAGTGATGCGCTCACACACACACACAGAATTCTAAATGTTTATTGATTGTTCAACTTATAACTATTATTATTTATTTTATTATGACTCCCTGTAAAATTAGAAATGCTTTGGCAATACATTGTAACAATTGTCATGCCAATAAAGCACAACTGAATTGAATTGAATTGAATTGAATTGAATTGAATTGAATTGAGTGAGTGAGTGAGTGAGAGTGAGTGAGAGTGAGTGAGTGTGTGGGTGTGAGAGTGAGTGTGTGTGTGTGTGAGTGAGTGAGTGAATGAGTGTGTGAGTGTGTGAGAGAGAGTGTGTGTGTGTGAGAGTGAGTGAGTGAGTGAGTGAATGAGTGTGTGTGAGTGTGTGTGTGTGTGAGAGTGAATGAGTGTGTGTGTGGGTGTGAGTGAGTGTGTGTGTGTGTGTGAGTGAGAGTGAATGAGTGTGTGGGTGTGAGAGTGTGAGTGTGTGGGTGTGAGAGTGAGTATGAGTGAGTGAGTGTGAGTGAATGAGTGTGTGAGTGAGTGAGTGAGTGAGTGAGTGAGTGAGTGAGTGAGTGAATGAGTGTGTGAGTGAGTGAGTGAATGAGTGTGTGAGTGAGTGAGAGTGTGAGTGTGTGAGAGTGAAAGAGAAAGTGTGGGTGTGAGTGTGTGGGTGTGAGAGTGAGTGAATGAGTGTGTGAGTGAGTGTGTGTGTGTGAGTGAGTGTGTGAGTGAGTGAGAGTGTGAGTGAGTGAGAGTGTGAGTGAATGAGTGTGTGAGTGAGTGAGAGTGTGAGTGAGTGAATGAGTGTGTGAGTGAGTGAGAGTGTGAGTGTGTGGGTGTGAGTGTGTGGGTGTGAGAGTGAGAGAGAGAGTGTGGGTGTGAGAGTGAGTGAGTGTGTGTGTGAGTGAGAGTGAGTGAGTGTGTGAGTGAGTGAGTGAGTGAGAGTGTGTGAGTGAGTGAATGAGTGTGTGGGTGTGAGAGTGAGTGAATGAGTGTGTGAGTGAGTGAGAGTGTATGTGTGTGTGAGAGTGTGTGAGACAGAGTGTGAGTGAGAGTGAGTGAGTGGATGAGTGTGTGAGTGAGTGAGAGTGAGAGTGAGAGTGAGAGTGTGAGTGAGTGTGTGAGTGAGTGAGTGTGTGTGTGAGTGAGAGTGAATGAGTGTGTGAGTGAGTGAATGAGTGAGAGTGTGAGTGTGTGGGTGTGAGTGAGAGAGAGAGTGTGTGTGTGAGAGTGTGTGTGTGTGAGTGAGAGTGAGTGAGTGTGTGTGAGTGTGAGAGTGAGTGAGTGTGTGTGTGAATGAGTGAGAGTGTGAGTGAGTGAGTGAGAGTGTGTGTGGGTGGGAGAGTGAGTGAGTGAGTGTGTGTGTTTGAGTGAGTGAGTGAGAGTGTGTGGGTGTGAGAGTGAGTGAGAGTGTGTGGGTGTGAGAGTGAGTGAGTGTGTGTGTGAGTGAGTGAGTGAGAGTGTGTGTGTGGGTGTGAGAGTGAGTGTGTGAGTGAGTGATTGAGTGAGTGAGTGAGAGTGTGTGGGTGTGAGAGTGAGTGTGTGTGTGTGTGTGAGTGAGTGAGAGTGTGTGTGTGGGTGTGAGTGAGTGTGTGTGTGAGTGAGTGAGAGTGTGGGTGTGAGAGTGAGTGAGAGTGAGAGTGAGTGAGAGTGAGTGAGAGTGTGTGTGTGAGTGTGGGTGTGTGAGAGTGAGTGAGTGAGTGTGTGTGGGTGTGAGAGTGAGTGAGTGAGTGAGTGTGTGGGTGTGAGAGTGTGAGTGAGTGAGTGAATGAGTGAGAGTGTGTGTGTGGGTGTGAGAGTGAGAGTGAGTGAGTGAGTGAGAGAGAGACAGTGTGGGTGTGAGAGTGTGTGTGTGAGTGAGTGAGTGTGTGTGTGTGTGAGAGTGAGTGAGTGAGTGTGTGTGTGAATGAGTGAGAGTGTGAGTGAGTGAGTGAGAGTGTGTGTGGGTGGGAGAGTGAGTGAGTGAGTGTGTGTGTTTGAGTGAGTGAGTGAGAGTGTGTGGGTGTGAGAGTGAGTGAGAGTGTGTGGGTGTGAGAGTGAGTGAGTGTGTGTGTGGGTGTGAGAGTGAGTGTGTGAGTGATTGAGTGAGTGAGTGAGAGTGTGTGGGTGTGAGAGTGAGTGTGTGTGTGAGTGAGTGAGAGTGTGTGTGTGGGTGTGAGTGAGTGTGTGTGTGAGTGAGTGAGAGTGTGGGTGTGAGAGTGAGTGAGAGTGAGAGTGAGTGAGTGTGTGTGTGTGTGGGTGTGAGAGTGAGTGAGTGTGTGAGTGAGTGAGTGAGTGAGTGGGTGTGAGAGTGAGTGAGTGAGTGAGTGTGTGGGTGTGAGAGTGAGTGAGTGTGTGGGTGTGAGAGTGAGTGAGTGAGTGAGAGTGAGTGAGTGGGTGTGAGAGTGAGTGTGTGAGTGAGTGAGTGAGTGTGTGTGTGAGTGTGGGTGTGTGTGTGAGAGTGAGTGAGTGAGTGTGTGTGGGTGTGAGAGTGAGTGAGTGAGTGAGTGTGTGGGTGTGAGAGTGTGAGTGAGTGAGTGAATGAGTGAGAGTGTGTGTGTGGGTGTGAGAGTGAGAGTGAGTGAGTGAGTGAGTGAGTGAGTGAGAGAGAGACAGTGTGGGTGTGAGAGTGTGTGTGTGAGTGAGTGAGTGTGTGTGTGAGTGAGAGAGAGTGTGTGTGTGTGTGACTGAGTGAGAGTGTGTGTGAGTGAGTGTGTCTGCAATGCATTAATTGTGGACACAAATGGAGAAAACTTTCATGCAGCGACTCTCCATCGTTATTATTTTTCCTTTGGCTTTAGGCGGTTCACATCCGGTCAATTTGTCCGTTTTCGTCTTGCAGTTTCTTGCTTAATCGAACAACAAATATATGTTTAGATGCGAGCGCTGTGAAACACATAAAGAGAGCGGGCCGCGTTTTAAAGCGCAGGCTAATCACTTCTACATTTCTTGTGTCCTGATGGTATCATAAAACACGAAGCAAATGTAAATGAAGGCTGTAAGTGTTTATCCGTAGAGATATGTTTGAATTCTCTATTGACGTCTCCCGTTGCGGCCTAACGTGCACGCGTGTGTGTTTTTCCTTAATAGGGCATTAGACACGAAGACACGCTCAGGCTATTTTTATTTTCATCATTCGCAGCGGCACAGACAAGCAATTATGATGGATAAACATGCGAGCTGCAGAAATTACATCAACACCAGAAGCAGCGACGTGCAATCAGGAATATATACTAATGGTCATGTTGCGCGCGAGCTAATCGCAACTCGTGTTCAAAGCTCTTACCGTCACCAATAGTTTGGTATCTGTGGCAAGCCGATTTAACATTTAATCCTTAAAACGTACTAGTATCTATTCATGCTTCTAGTACTTATTTTTATCTATTCCATTAAGTACTAGTACTTATTCATTAGCTACTAATGCCTATTCTTTAGATACTAGTACCTTTTTAAAAGATACTAGTAGTTATTCATTAGATACTAGTTATTTTTTAGATACTGGTACTCATTCATTAGACACTAGTACCTATTAAATAGACATTAGTACTTATTCATTAGATACTAGTACTTATTGTAAACCTTGACTAACTGGGGCCCAGGTCAGGAAGCAGACCGGCTGGCTTACCCGACCGTCTGCTAGCTGTCTCGCGTCACAGAGGTCAGATAAATCCCAGCACATAGATATTATCACATAGAGACTGTGTCTGTTCCACGAATTAGTAAATACAAAATAACATCAAAACCATTTAACGGTAAAAATGTCATTGATGTTCAACAAATAAATAACAGATATAATACAGATGATCAAATGATAAAGCTCGGGCTGCTGAATATTCGATCCCTTTCCCCAAAAACGCTTATTGTTAATAATATGATTACAAATAATAATCTAGATGTGCTGTGTTTGACAGAAACCTGGCTAAAACCTGACGACTACATTACTTTAAATGAGTCCACCCCCCGAGATTATTGTTATAAACACGAGCCACGTCTGAAAGGTAAAGGGGGAGGTGTTGCTGTAATTTATAATAATATCTTCAGTATTACTCAGAAGTCTAGTTTCAAATATAATTCTTTTGAAGTTTTGGTGCTTTACGTAACGTTATGTAGTGTAATTGATAAATCCTGTTTAACACTTGTGTTGGCTTCTGTATACAGGCCATCAGGGCACAATACACACTTTACCAGAGAATTTGCTGATTTTCTATCAGAGTTAGTACTGGCTACAGATAAAGTCCTAATTGTTGGTGATTTTAATATCCATGTAGATAATGAAAAAGACGCATTGGGATTGGCATTTAGAGACATTATAAACTCTATTAGAGTTAGGCAACACGTATCAGGACCCACTCATCACCGTAATCATACGTTAGACCTAATATTGTCACATGGAATAAATGTTGATACCGTTGAAATTATGCAGCAGAGCGATGACATCTCAGATCATTACCTAGTATCATGTATACTTAATTTAGCTAAGGCTGTAAAGCCGTCCCCTCGCTTCAAATATGGCAGGACTATCACTGCTGCCACTAAAGATTGCTTTGTAAATAATCGTCCTCATCAGTTTCATCTCCTCAGCATCCCAGATAGCAACAGAAACTATTGACTCTCTCTTTTCCAGCACTTTAGACACAGTTGCTCCTCTGCGCTTAAAGAAGATTAAAGAAAATAGTCCAACGCCGTGGTATAACGAGCACACCCAGGCCCTTAAAACAGCAGCCAGAAAAATGGAGCGCAGCTGGAAGAAAACAAAACTGGAAGTTTTTCGCATTTCGTGGAAAGAGAGCATGATTTCATACAGAAAGGCCGTAAAAACTGCTAGATCTGCTTATTTCTCGACTCTCTTAGAAGAAAACAAACACAACCCTAGGTATTTATTCGATACAGTGGCTAAATTAACCAAAAATAAAGCTTCAACTTCTGATGTCTGCCAACAGCACAGCAGTAATGACTTTATGAGCTTCTTTACGTGCAAGATTGATAATATTAGGAAAAAAATTATAACCATGCAGCCGTCTACTACTGTATCACATCAGACAGAGCATTGTAGTGTCACTGAGGAAAAATTACATTCATTCAGTGCTATAGGAGAAGAAGAATTGGCTAAACTCGTTAAATCATCAAAATCAACAACATGTATGCTTGACCCTATACCGACTAAACTACTAAAATAGATGCTTCCAGAGGTCATAGATCCTCTTCTTAATATCATTAATTCATCCTTGACTTTAGGATATGTACCGAAAACTTTTAAGTTGGCTATTATTAAACCACTTATTAAAAACGCAACTTGTACACAGAATTAGTCAATTACAGGCCAATCTCAAATCTACCCTTTCTGTCAAAAATACTAGAAAAGGCAGTGTCCTCACAACTATGCTCTTTTTTAGAAAGAAATGGTATCTGTGAGGATTTCCAGTCAGGATTCAGACCGTATCATAGTACTGAGACTGCTCTCATTAGAGTTACAAATGATTTACTCTTATCATCCGATCGTGGTTGTATCTCTCTGTTAGTGTTACTCGATCTTAGCGCTGCATTCGATACTATCGACCACAAAATTCTTTTGAATAGACTCGAAAATTATGTTGGCATTAGTGGAATTGCATTGGCATGGTTTAAATCATACTTATCTGACTGTTATCAGTTTGTAGCAGTAAATGAAGAGATGTCACACCGATCACAAGTCCAGTATGGAGTACCGCTCTTCACCCTGTACATGCTACCACTGGGAGATATCATTAGGAAGCTTTGGCGTTAGTTTTCATTGTTATGCTGACGATACTCAGCTCTATATTTCTTCACGCCCTGACGAAACTTACCAATTCACAAGATTAACGGAATGCATAGCTAATATAAAAAATTGGATGACTAGTAATTTCCTGCAACTTAATTCAGAAAAAAACTGCATTTTTAATTATTGGACAAAAACCCTCTGCACATAGTAATCTAGAATACTGTCTAACACTTGATGGCTGCTCTGTCAAGCCCTCGTCATCACTTAGGAACCTGGGTGTGCTCTTTGATACCAATCTCTCATTTGAAAGCCACATTTCTAGCATCTGTAAAACTGCATTCTACCATCTTAAAAATATATCTAAATTACGGCACATGCTTTCAATGCAAAATGCTGAACAGTTAGTTCATGCGTTCATGACCTCAAGGCTAGATTATTGTAATGCTCTACTGGGTGGTTGCCCTGCTTGCTTAATAAATAAACTGCAGCTGGTCCAAAACGCAGCAGCTCGAGTTCTTACTAGAGCCAGGAAGTATGACCATATTAGCCCGGTTCTGTCAACACTGCACTGGCTCCCTATTAAACAATCGCATACATTTTAAAATCTTGCTAATTACTTACAAAGCACTAAATGGTTTAGCTCCCCAGTACTTGAGCGAGCTCTTAACGCATTATACTCCATCACGTCTATTGCGGTCTCAAAACTCTGGCCAGTTGATAATACCTAGAATATCAAAATCAACTGCAGGCGGTCGATCCTTTTCCTATTTAACACCTAAACTCTGGAACAGTCTTCCTAGCATTGTTTGGGAAGCAGACACACTCTGTCAGTTTAAATCTAGACTAAAAACACATCTCTTTACTATGGCATACACATAAAACATTATTAATTTATATTTTATTCAAATCAATAAAATGATTGTTAGGCTGCATTAACCAGGACAGCCGGAACCGGGAACACTTCCCATAACACCTGATGTACTCGTTACATCATAAGAAGAATGGCATCTACGCTAATGTTAGTCTCTCTGTTTATCCCAAGGTTTACTGCAGTCAGCCGGATCCGGGCCGTATCCAGACCAGGTGGTGGACTTGCGCCTGGACATGACCAACGCATCCCTGAAATATCTGCAGAGAGCGTGTCAATTGGCTTGCAATTAGTTGGGGACATTTAAATTTCAACTATATTACTGATCTGCCTTCATTGACACTATATGATAATTGAAATTAGCTGGATAACATCACCGTTTTCTCCAGAGCGGCTGTACAGCCGAATCAAATTCTGTTGCATTATTTACCTGTTTAACACTGTGAAGCTGCTTTAAAACAATCGCATTGTAAAAAGCGCTATATAAATAAAGTTGACTTGACTTGACTTATTCATTAGATACTTGTACTTATCAAATAGATACTCGTACTTATTTATTAGATACTAGTACTTATTCATTAGATATTAGTACCTATTAAATAGATACTAGTACTTATTTCTATAGTGACTAGTACTTATTTCTATAGTGACTAGTACCTATTTATTAGATACTTTATTCCAAATATTACTAGTAAGATTTTTAATTGAACTCTACAGTGGCCATTCGGACTAGTCATAACATAAGAGTAAAAAAGCAGTTGTGACTAGTAAGATAAGAAACGTTACTACTTACAATTAAAAAAGATACTAGTGTCTAATAAATAAGTACTAGTATCTATTGAATAAGCACTAGTATCTAAAAAATAAGTACTAGTAGATACTAGTACGTTTTAAGGATTAAATGTTAAAATGGCTTGCCATAGGTATCTGTTTTTCTGGAGGTAAGTAATCCACTGCAAAACTCACACTTGGGCTCCATTTTGTTATAGAACGCCTACATTTAGTGTCCAGTCGATTCCGGATGGATAAAATCAAGTTGCTTTTTTGATGTATGGGAAAAGACATCCTGACAGAAATTAAATGCCTTGCGATTGTCATATTTTGTATGTTAAATGCACTGAAGTGGTGTAATTTAGCTTCTCTGAAGACCAAAATAAGCCTTTGTGAGTGTAGCGGGAAAGATAAACTGATATCACTCCTCTTCAACCTGAGCTAATTCAGCACAAATTCCAGAAAATCACTTTTGCGCTTTATACTCAGGGACGCATGGTTGTAAATTAACATTTTAAGCAATATAAAAGAGCACCAAATTAAAGAAACAGCTATTTTAAACTTCAAATAATGTTGTGAAATTGAAGCTGGAGTTGTTAGGAGGCCATTTAACGGCATCTGCTATTAGCATTACGGCGAGAAACACATTTTACTTAAGTAATCAAACAGTTAGCACTAAAGGGAAGAATTATTATTATGCTAGCTAGCTATAAACATGTCAACAGTTTAGCTAACTTGTATAACAAGGTTCTCTTTGTTGCTCCGCTAATCTGAAAGAGAAAACTGACTATAAAAGAAGACTGTTAGTGTAACTAGAACCGTTTGTGTTCACATACTTATTAGCCACAACAACAGTTTAGCTAACATGTTTAGTGAGATTCTCTTCAAACTGTCGCTCCGCTAATCTGAAAAAGAAAACTGACTATAGAACAAAACAGTTAGCGCAACTAAAACGATTTGTGTTTTAGTTGCGCTAACTGTGCACACGATACTGGCGCGTGTCTTTCTGTGTGTCATTTTTGTGTCACCCACAGTAACATATACTTCCGGTGTGAGAACGCTAAACGTGTCTGGCTGCCGCCAGTTGTTGTTTTGCCCGTCTTCTTTTGTTTGAGTCTCTCCCACTTTGTTGTCTTATACTTTTTGGCCAGCTGTGATTTTATCCTGTTTTCCAACCATCAGGATTCTCCGGCAACTTTGTCACTCTCCATCTCACCTGCCGCAAGCCTTCGCTGTGTCTGCTGGATTATGGTCTACCTGTTGGCCGTCTCGTCACTGTTGGTGAGTGAGTCTCCACTCTCTCTCTGACTGTCTCGTTAAAGGATTAGTTCACTTCAAAATGAAAATTTCCTGATATTTTACTAACCCCCCATCTCATCCAAGGTATTCATGTCTTTCTTTATTCAGTCGAAAAGAAATTATGTTTTTTGAGGAGAACATTCCAGGATTTTTCTCCACATAATGGACTTCAATGGCAACCAATGGTTGAAGGTCCAAATCAATGCAGTTTCAGAGGCTCTGCACGATCCCAGGCGAGGAATAGGGTCTTATCTAGACAACCGTCTTATCTGTCTTCATATCGTTCCCTGGCCAGGGAGAATTGTCACCGCTATGATGTTAAATCTGGTGTGTGTCTTTCCCAGAACTTTTTACTACTAAATTACCTGAAAAAGCATCCCTTTTTCTCACTGACTGAAAAAGCATCCCTCCTCAATGATATAATTACTGATACTCTGCTGGATATGTTGCTTCTCACAGAAACCTGGCAGTCACCAAATGACTGCTTTCATCTAAACCTCTTAACTCCATCTGGTTATAAATATTTGTCTAAGCCACGTCTCTGTGGTAGGGGTGGTGGCCTAGCAGTTGTCTATCGTGATGCTATGAAAATTGTCATGACTGAATTTCATATTGTAAAATCTTTTGAATACATGGCTTTTAAAGTGCTTGCTCGCACCACTCTGCTATCATATTAATGTATCGTCCTCCTGTAAGTCTCTGTTACCCCTTTTCCACGAGCATGAACCGGGTGCTAGTTCAGAGCTAGTGCTAGTGCCGGTTCGGAGTTGGTTCGACTGACGAGCTTCTAAGAACCGGTTTGTCTTTCCACGGGCTAGAGAGCCACCACAGAGCCAGTTCTTAAGTCACTGTAGCTATTAGCTCGATTAGCTGCTATTTCAAAAATGGTGGTCACAGGTTTCTGTTCATATTGTTGATCATGGTAACCCCGCCCCTGACGCAAGCGGTTCTTATTTCTAGACCAGCAATGATTTGGTGCTACTTAAGAACCACTTTTCCTGGTTCAGAGCTGGTGCTTTGGGTGTCGAAAGACAAAGAACCGATTTGAAACTAGGCTCTGGCTCCGAACCAGCACCAGCACTGCCTTGGTGGAAAAGGGATATGTCAGACTTCTTCTCTGAACTCAATGAACTACTGACTCTGGCCTATGCTGTATCCTCCTACGTTATGTTGCTTGGAGATTTCAACATCAATTTTGACACTGTCTGCTCTAATACCAGTGACCTTACGTTAACTTTGGACAATTTCAGTCTTGTACAACATGTTGATTTTCCTACTCACTGCCGTGGTCACACGCTTGATCTTGTTTGCACTTCAGGAATTAATAACGTCTCTGGATCTGAAACTGGTATCTCTGATCATAAACTGATAACAGTTAGATTTGACTTTCCTCTTCCTCTTACCTCTTCTCAAAACTACTATTACTTATCGCAATGTTAAATCTGTTGATCCTCTGCCATTCTCAGACTCCATTAACGCATCTTCTCTGTCTTCTTACTCTGATTTCTCTTGTCCTTCTGATGTTCTCTCAACTTACAACTCTGCTATCTCCGAAGCCTTGGACAATCACGCCCCTATGATAATTAAGCTGGTACCTTCATCTCATGCGTCACCCTGGCATAAACCTGAGCTCCGACTGCTTTAACAAACTGGCAGACGTCTTGAGCACTGATATAAGAAAAGTGGCCTGGAGGTGCATTATCAAGATTTCTGTGCTCACCAGCTGAAATACAAGTCAGCTCTTAATGCCACACGAACAGAATATTACTGCTAGAAGTCGACCGAAGACATTATTTTCAACTGTTAACAAACGTATTAACCCATCATTGCATCTTATTACTGGCTCAATTGACCTCTGCAACTCCTTCCTCCACTTTTTCGTAAGTAAGATAAAATCTATCTATGAAACATTTTCATCAAACTCATCAGAAGTCTCCTCTAACTGGTCCTCACCTCAGCCCATAAAACACATCCTCTCTAGCTTCACTCCCATCAGTCCATCGTCTGTTAATGATCTAATTGCTCAAACTAGCTCATCTACTTGTCAGCAAGATCCAGCGCCTATCTCACTTCTTAAAAACTGCCTGTCTGTAATCTCTTCTCTAGGGCTGGGCAATAATTCAATATCAATATATATCGCGATATAATTTTTTCAATAACGGTGATATGATTTTTAAACACATTTCCGATATTTAGATATACATATTTCTCACTGACTGCCGTTCAGGGGGCGCAGCCGTCAGAAAGAGCAGAAGACGATTGGCTACTTGCGTGATGACATACACCACAGACACACAGACAGTGCTCCGCAGTAGTAACGTTACGCTAATAAGATCCAACGCGGCAAGTTTTAGCTACAAAATGAGTACCCCTGACCGCAGTACAAAACTGACTGAACGAGCTTCCACAAGTAAGGAGAAACCCTCTACAATGCGAGTTAATCTTTACTCTGGGCGACTAAATAATATCTGTCATCAGATTTTACTTGCCAGTGTGTGTTAGAGGCTAAGAATAAGTTTAGCATAGATATATTTTCACTCACTGAACACTCAGAGAAACTGTTTCGCTCTCCGTCAAGCGATCTGTCTATTTCAGTTCAACTCAACGGATGAGCAGCGTGTCTGTATTTGACGTACCGTAAACTCTAGTGCTAAGAGCGCTAGCTGTGTTTCACACACACACACACACAGCGCACGCAAAGAGAGTCTTAAATACCACGCAGAATCGACGCGCTACATGTAAACGATATTCTTTGTTGTATTTTCCTATCAAATAGTTCATTTGGAATTAGAAACTGTTTCTCCGGTAGTGGGAGGGGCTAATGCGCAAGCGGCAATCTCATTGGCTAACGCTCATCTATTACCGTTCCTGTTTTGATTCCAGCAAATCAGTTTGAGCAACGCTTACAACATGATTTAATATTCATGAACCCAGCAGCTCATCAATCCTTAGTGCTTTGTATATGTTTTATTAATAGTAGAATTAGTAGTAGTATTATTATCTTATTAATAATTAATATGATCTATTACTATTATATTTTTTTTACAGAAACACTGAATGACCAACAATATCTTAAGCACCACCACCAGTCCTAAGTTCAGTGAAAATTACAAATATGCATTCATACGTGTGTGTGTGTGTGTGTGTGTGTGTGTGTGTGTGTGTGTGTGTGTGTGTGTGTGTGTGTGTATATATATATATTAGGGTTGTATGTGTGTGTACTGTGTATAATTATTATGTATATATAAATACACACACATGCATGTATATATTTAAGAAATATTTGCATGTATATACTATATAATTTATATTATATATAAATATGAATATTTTATATATAAATATAAAAAACATTTCTTAAATATATACATGCATGTGTGCGTATTTATATATACTTAATAATTATACACAGTACACACACATACACTCACCTAAAGGATTATTAGGAACACCTGTTCAATTTCTCCTTAATGCAATTATCTAATCAACCAATCACATGGCAGTTGCTTCAATGCATTTAGGGGTGTGGTCCTGGTCAAGACAATCTCCTGAACTCCAAACTGAATGTCAGAATGGGAAAGAAAGGTGATTTAAGCAATTTTGAGCGTGGCATGGTTGTTGGTGCCAGACGGGCCGGTCTGAGTATTTCACAATCTGCTCAGTTACTGGGATTTTCACGCACAACCATTTCTAGAGTTTACAAAGAATGGTGTGAAAAGGGAAAAACATCCAGTATGCGGCAGTCCTGTGGGCAAAAATGCCTTGTTGATGCTAGAGGTCAGAGGAGAATAGGCCGACTGATTCAAGCTGATAGAAGAGCAACTTTGACTGAAATAACCACTCGTTACAACCGAGGTATGCAGCAAAGCATTTGTGAAGCCACAACACGCACAACCTTGAGGCGGATGGGCTACAACAGCAGAAGACCCCACCGGGTACCACTCATCTCCACTACAAATAGGAAAAAGAGGCTACAATTTGCACGAGCTCACCAAAATTGGACAGTTGAAGACTGGAAAAATGTTGCCTGGTCTGATGAGTCTCGATTTCTGTTGAGACATTCAGATGGTAGAGTCAGAATTTGGCGTAAACAGAATGAGAACATGGATCCATCATGCCTTGTTACCACTGTGCAGGCTGGTGGTGGTGGTGTAATGGTGTGGGGGATGTTTTCTTGGCACACTTTAGGCCCCTTAGTGCCAATTGGGCATCGTTTAAATGCCACGGCCTACCTGAGCATTGTTTCTGACCATGTCCATCCCTTTATGACCACCATGTACCCATCCTCTGATGGCTACTTCCAGCAGGATAATGCACCATGTCACAAAGTTCAAATCATTTCAAATTGGTTCCTTGAACATGACAATGAGTTCACTGTACTAAAATGGCCCCCACAGTCACCAGATCTCAATCCAATAGAGCATCTTTGGGATGTGGTGGAACGGGAGCTTCGTGCCCTGGATGTGCATCCCACAAATCTCCATCAACTGCAAGATGCTATCCTATCAATATATATAAATAATCCTTTCAGCACCTTGTTGATTCAATGCCACGTAGAATTAAGGCAGTTCTGAAGGCAAAAGGGGGTCAAACACAGTATTAGTATGGTGTTCCTAATAATCCTTTAGGTGAGTGTATATTATGTAAACACAAACATTTATTTTGATAAATCGATTTGACAGCACATATAAATGAAATAGTATATCAGTCTAGCGAGTAAATTTACTAGCCAATGGCGATTATATAGCAGTTCCACTTTTGTTTTAACCTATACTAAGAATAATATAATCAGCCTATGTTATAGTTTAAAGATATTAATATTAATAAAGTGAGTCTTATGTTTATTTGACGTGATTTCACATTTCTTGTTTGTATGAAGGCTAAATACAAATAAAAGCTGAACATTAATTTATTTGTACCATTTTTATTTCTAAAATATTGTATAGTTTTATAGGAGGAGGTATCATAGACTTGGCAAACTCATTTTTCAGAAGTTTGTAGGTACAGACATCCGGCTCTTATATAGTTCATATCGATATCGGAATTATAGCGTATTGACCGAAATTAAGAAATATATTGTGATATAAATTTTGGCCATATCATCCATCCCTACTCATCTTCTTTTGCTCATCTGATCAACTGTTCTTTTTCTTCTGTGTCTGTCCTGCTATCATTAAAAACAGCTGCGGTCACTCCTATTTTAAAGAAACCTGGGCTAGATTCTTCAGTTATGAATAATTTCAGATCTATATCTAATCTTCCTTTCGGTGCAAAGCTGCTTGAAAAAGTAGTTGCCTCTCAGCTACAAACTCACCTCTCCGCTAACAGTCTTCCTGATCCCTTTCAGTCTGGCGTTCGGTCAGGACCCAGCACTGAAACAGCGCTGGTAAAGATGACTAATGACCTGCTAATGTCTATTGATTCTGGTTGGCTTACTGTTCTCATCATGCTTGACTTAACAGCTGCCTTTCTCTCTCGGCTATCAGCTATCGGCATCACGGGTAGTGCTTTATATCTTATCTCACTGATAGACCATTTTTTATTAATATTCATAACTTCAAATCTTCTCCGTGTTCTCTCTCTCAGGGTGTTCCTCAAGGCTCTGTTCTTGGACCACTTCTGTTCAATATTTATCTGTTACCTCTTGGTCACATTATCCGTAGTCATGGTCTCAGCTATCATTATGCTGATGATTTGCAAATCAGCCCGCTCTGTCTCTGCTCTCCCCCTGGACTCATTGAACACCTGTATTGCTGACATTAAAATCTGGTTACATAGAAACTTCCTTAAATGATAAAACTTAGGTTACTGTTTTCGGTCCACCATCCCTTCTGAAAAACTCGACCTATTGATGGGGCCACATTAATTCCATCTCGCACTGTTAAAAATCTGGGTGTAACATTTGACTCTTCGCTTGCATTTCAAGCTCATATAACAAGACTGCATTCTACCACCTTCGTGTGGTGGATGTGAGGTCAGGTAGGTGGCGTCAGCAAACGTGACTTCAGGTCAGCCGGCTATATATTGTGACGTAATTCAGAGTGCGCTGAACCATGAGTTAGTACCACGTTTTAACAGCGTGGGGGAATGAAAGTGTGGTAAGTTTGAATGTTTTATGTTGTTTTTCTTGATCACAAGATTATGGGTGGTGTTTTAAAGACTGTTTTGATTGAATTATTTGTAGAAGCACCACTGTTTGAAGCTGTCTGAGACTGACATTGTGTGGAGACGCTAACTGTTTACAGAAGCTCCTCATGTGACAAAATATATATATTTTTTGTATTTTGATCTGTTGTTTTTTATAACAGCGACGTGACGTGAGGTTGTGTTTTCTAGGACACAACTGTGCAGTCTTTATCTGTATCTTCATATTCAGGTATGAAATGATCCTTACCAATGGGAGATGTTTGTGAGTAATTGTATCATGATTGTTTTTATTCATTTGTAGGAGAGTTTGTCAGCCACTGTTTTCTTTTTGCCTCCACATTAAATAATGAATATGTTTGTTTTTGGATGCTTAGACTAAGCGCCCAGCGGCGCGTTGTGAGACGTGGGGAAAGAGACTCTTTTGTATTTTTGTTATTGTATTGTGTTTTTTTTGTTTATTATTATTGTTAATTATTTCTGTTAATGTACTTTTTAGTACAACATTTTTGGGCAGTGTGCAATAATTCCCTTCCTTATCACAGTAGTGTGTGTGTGTGTGTGACTTGCAGTGTATCACGTTTTATGGTGATTGATCAATTTTTGGTTGAGTTTGAGTTTTTAACCTTTTATAGGGTTTACTACTTGCCTTGCCCATGTGTATTTCATTATGCCCTTTTATGTGTCCTGTTTGGACTAAAAATATTAGTACTTCATATATGTATTGATGTGTAATAAGAAATAAAGTGTACCTCTTATTTTATTACATCAGCGCTCACCTGTTTGTCCTTTAATTAGGATCTAGAGTAATCCCTGTATTGGCCTACATCATGTTAGATATATATTTTTACTTTGAAAGCCTAACTATGTATTTGTAAATGGTTAGGGGTTTGGAGAACGCTCGGAGTAGGCCACATTCGTAACATTGCCCGACTGCGACCGGCTCTCAGCACTAAAGACACCGAAACTCTAATTCATGCTTTAATAACCTCTCATCTCGACCCATTATTTATCTGAACTTCCTTGTTCCCTCCGGTCATCTGACTTAAAACTGCTTACTGTACCTGGTTTCCATCTTTCAACTATGGGTGGGAGATCATTCAGTGCTGTGGCTCCGAAACTCCCTCTTACTCTGCGTGACACTGCTACTATACCCTCATTCAAAACTCAACTAAAAACATTTCTTTTCTTACAGTATTTCCAACCCTCATCTGTTTAGTGTTCTCCTGTTTTTTTGGTTTAGTTTTTTCTCACTGTATATTTGTATGTATAGACGGTTTCTTCGGAAGCACGCGCGTTGCCACGGTTACACGCCTGGCCCGAAGTTAACTTCCGGTCTGTGTTTGTTTATCGGTCTGGCTAGTGGCTAGTATGGCACACTACTCAGTAGAAACACATTTCTGATGTACTATTCTTGGATAATATGATATAATTAACAATCAAGCAGAGAGAATATGACACCAGTGTTTGCAGTGTGTGTGACTCACCAAAAGGCCTCAAAGCTTCATAAATTTCCAGTCTGACTGCATACGAGAGCAGTGTTGTGTCTTATGTCTAATGTAATTTACTTATTTATTTTGCTTGTTATCAGAAACAAGAGAGGGACTTGGCATAAACATGCGATCACCGTGTCCAATCAAACAGATCGGATCATCAGTCAATCAGGGCACGGCACGTTTACATTTGTTCACATCAAGTGGTCGCTGTATCTGGATAACTGATTTCTGTTTCCCGCAAAATATTTAAATTAGGTATGTAATAGGCCTTTATGACGGAGTGTAAAACAACTTTCGCTTTATCCTCTATCAATGGCAATGCCCGTAGAGCACAGGATTTTTTGTGATGCATTCATATACAATCAATCTGAAAGTAGGGTATTTAGTTTATTTATATAGCACAATAAAACAACAGTTTTTTTTTAAACAATATAAATATAAAAACACTAATCAAAACAATAAAATAACATACAAAGACAATTATACATACAGAGAAACTAGCTCAGAAAGACTCACATATTACTTAATCTACCAGTTTAAGTTCCCCAACATTAATCCTATATGATGAAACAAAGAAACATGTTATTCCAACGCATCGCATGATTGAAAGGCATTTATTATTTGAAAGACGCGCAAGCATTTAGAGTGGGTTTCCCCCCACCCTACCGTAGACAGAAATGGGAGATTATTTATAATAAACCTGCTGATACAATACAAAAATATACAATTAAGACAATGTTGCACAATTAAAATGAAAGATGCTAACGCATAAGAAAGATAATGCAGCCTCTGTTGTTATTGATTCTTTGTGGACGCCTACCGGAAGTTAAGTTTGGGCCACAAAAGCGCGCATGCGCAGTAACATTTGTTTATGTTGTTGCCGTTAAAACCGTCTATATGTATATCTATGTTCTATATTGATGCTGTGTATGTGTTATTTTCTTGTACAGCGACCTTGAGCTTGAAAAAGGCACTATATAAATAAAAATTATTATTATTATTGTTCTCACAGTTTTTTTGCTTATTAGCCACAGCAACAGTTTAGCGAGTCTTTCTAATTGTTGCACTGCTAATCTAAAAGAGAAAACTGACTATAGAAGACTTGTTAGCATAACTAGAACCGTTTGTGTTCACGTACTTATTAGCCACAACAACGGTTTAGCTAAATTTAGATAACTTGTTTAACGAGAATATCTTTAAACTGTCGCTACGCTAACCTCAAAGAGAAAACTGACTGTAGAAGACTTAACGTAACTAGAACCTTTTTTTCATATTAGCCACAACAACGGTTTAGCTAAATTTAGATAACTTGTTTAACGAGAATATCTTTAAACTGTCGCTACGCTAACCTCAAAGAGAAAACTGACTGTAGAAGACTTAACGTAACTAGAACCTTTTTTTCATATTAGCCACAACAACAGTTTAGCTAAATTTAGATAACTTGTTTAGCGAGAATCTCTTTAAACTGTCACTACGCTAACCTCAGAGAAAACTGACTGTAGAAGACTTAACATAACTAGAACCTTTTTTTCATATTAGCCACAATAACAGTTTAGCTAAATTTAGATAACTTGTTTAGCGAGAATCTCTTTAAACTGTCGCTACGCTAACCTCAGAGAAAACTGACTGTAGAAGACTTAACGTAACTAGAACCTTTTTTTTTCATATTAGCCACAACAACGGTTTAGCTAAATTTAGATAACTTGTTTAGCGAGAATCTCTTTAAACTGTCGCTACGCTAACATCAAAGAAAAAACTGACTGTAGAAGACTTAACGTAACTAGAACCTTTTTTTCATATTAGCCACAACAACGGTTTAGCTAAATTTAGATAACTTGTTTAGCGAGAATCTCTTTAAACTGTCACTACGCTAACCTCAGAGAAAACTGACTGTAGAAGACTTAACATAACTAGAACCTTTTTTTCATATTAGCCACAATAACAGTTTAGCTAAATTTAGATAACTTGTTTAGCGAGAATCTCTTTAAACTGTCGCTACGCTAACCTCAGAGAAAACTGACTGTAGAAGACTTAACGTAACTAGAACATTTTTTTTCATATTAGCCACAACAACGGTTTAGCTAAATTTAGATAACTTGTTTAGCGAGAATCTCTCTTTAAACTGTCGCTACGCTAACCTCAGAGAAAACTGACTGTAGAAGACTTAACGTAACTAGAACCTTTTTTTATCATATTAGCCACAACAACGGTTTAGCTAAATTTAGATAACTTGTTTAGCGAGAATCTCTTCAAACTGTCGCTACGCTAACCTCAGAGAAAACTGACTGTAGAAGACTTAACGTAACTAGAACCTTTTTTTTCATATTAGCCACAACAACGGTTTAGCTAAATTTAGATAACTTGTTTAGCGAGAATATCTTTAAACTGTCGCTACGCTAACCTCAAAGAAAAAACTGACTGTAGAAGACTTAACGTAACTAGAACCTTTTTTTTCATATTAGCCACAACAACGGTTTAGCTAAATTTAGATAACTTGTTTAGCGAGAATCTCTTCAAACTGTCGCTACGCTAACCTCAGAGAAAACTGACTGTAGAAGACTTAACATAACTAGAACCTTTTTTTCATATTAGCCACAATAACAGTTTAGCTAAATTTAGATAACTTGTTTAGCGAGAATCTCTTTAAACTGTCGCTACGCTAACCTCAGAGAAAACTGACTGTAGAAGACTTAACGTAACTAGAACCTTTTTTTTTCATATTAGCCACAACAACGGTTTAGCTAAATTTAGATAACTTGTTTAGCGAGAATCTCTTTAAACTGTCGCTACGCTAACATCAAAGAAAAAACTGACTGTAGAAGACTTAACGTAACTAGAACCTTTTTTTTCATATTAGCCACAACAACGGTTTAGCTAAATTTAGATAACTTGTTTAGCGAGAATCTCTCTTTAAACTGTCGCTACGCTAACCTCAGAGAAAACTGACTGTAGAAGACTTAACGTAACTAGAACCTTTTTTTATCATATTAGCCACAACAACGGTTTAGCTAAATTTAGATAACTTGTTTAGCGAGAATCTCTTCAAACTGTCGCTACGCTAACCTCAGAGAAAACTGACTGTAGAAGACTTAACGTAACTAGAACCTTTTTTTTCATATTAGCCACAACAACGGTTTAGCTAAATTTAGATAACTTGTTTAGCGAGAATATCTTTAAACTGTCGCTACGCTAACCTCAAAGAAAAAACTGACTGTAGAAGACTTAACGTAACTAGAACCTTTTTTTTCATATTAGCCACAACAACGGTTTAGCTAAATTTAGATAACTTGTTTAGCGAGAATCTCTTCAAACTGTCGCTACGCTAACCTCAGAGAAAACTGACTGTAGAAGACTTAACGTAACTAGAACCTTTTTTTCATATTAGCCACAGTTTAGCTAAATTTGGCTAACATATTTAACGAGAATCTCTTCAAATTGTTCCTCCGCTAATCTGAAAGTGAAAACTGACTATAGAAAAAAACAATTAGTGCAACTAAAACAGTTTGTTCACATAATTTTTTTCATATTAGCCACAACAACAGTTTAGAAAATCTTTCTTTAAACTGTTGCACTGCTAATCTGAAAGAGAAAGCTGACTATGGGTGGCCGTTAGCGTAACTAGAACCATTTGTGTTCACATACTTATTAGCCACAACAAGTTTAGCTAACATGTTTAGCGAGATTCTCTTCAAACTGTCACTCCGCTAATCTGAAAGAGAAAACTGACTATAGGAGACTGTTAGCATAACTAGAACCATTTGTGTTCACATACTTATTAGCCACAACAACGGTTCAGCTAAATTTAGATAACTTGTTTAGCGAGAATCTCTTCAAACTGACTATAGGAGACTGGTAGCACAGCTAAAACAGTTTGTGTTTAGGTATTTTTTTAGCCCATTAGCCACAACAACAGGTTGTTGTTTTGAATATTAAGCTCCCCGTTAATGTCTCCTGAAGATAGTTTGAGTAAGATGACAGCTAAAACAACTGTGGTGCTAGCGTAATATCAACACTCCTCGTGCTGCTAATATGTTTACCTCTTTGTCTTTGTCAGTCAGATACAAAAGGATCTGTGTGTCAGTCATGATTGAACATGGGGAGAAATTAAAAAACAGGGTGAAAAATGTGTTTGACCGGTGTGTTGTATCGAATGGCAGGGGGAAACGACGACCTGCCGCTTGTCTCGCAGTTTCCATAATGGACATTAGACGCAAAGGAAATATTAATATCCTCCTGACACAAAGCATTCGCCCGGTTTCACCTGAAGGCTCCCTGAGGACGGCCAGCAGCCCGCGCTATAGGCGCTGACGGATATTCAAACAGACGGG
This sequence comes from Rhinogobio ventralis, assembly GCA_039654625.1. Classification (NCBI taxonomy): domain Eukaryota; kingdom Metazoa; phylum Chordata; class Actinopteri; order Cypriniformes; family Gobionidae; genus Rhinogobio; species Rhinogobio ventralis. The sequence continues at coordinate 3,178,772 of CM077217.1, forward strand.
CTTCCTGCCGAACACCTCTGATTCCTTAAACAAGGTAAACAGCACTGATAGATTCTCCGCCCCGTCAGAACCTAGGAGCTCCACATATGGCTGACAGCCGGCTAAACGCAGGAGGCGTTGAAGGTTGACAGGAAGTTGGGGCTCAGACTGAGGCTTGAGAAAAGAAAAATGTCCTTATTTCTCCTGTAGTTCACATAGAACAAATTCTGTTTTTTATTTTATATTTCCTGTTGTCAATTACATTTCTAGCTGTGCTTTAGATTTGTTTGTTTTACGTTTTCGTTTAATTTGTGTCGAGATTGCACATTAGTCACAGCAATAAAGTGGTATTTACCGTTATTTCACTAAAGAAAGATGTACGGGCACTTATTCAGTCGTGTCTTTTTCTGTTTATTTGTGATCACAGGACAGTGTTTACATCACATCTAGAAAGAATGATCATTTCTACAAATTTTCCAACAAAATACAACCTGAGGAGCTTTAGCACTCTTTCCAGTGACAGTCCAAATACAGTTATATTTTCAGTCAGAGAAACAGAGGACGATCCTGAAAAACCAGAGTTGCTTTATTTTATGACATAGTAGCCTATACAGCGCTAAACATGGATATCAGACAGTCTGGTATTAATAGACGAGACGTACTGACAGATAAAATGATTGTGATAGGGATTTGTCTGATCTCTTTAAGTGATCGTATTCACCATGTTTACTATGGTAATGGTTAGCGCAAATAGTCTTTTGCATCACTATTTCTGACTTATACAGTGGTCAGAATCCATATCGTATCACAAACAGATGTTATTTCAGACACTTGCTGCTGTCTGACAGTAAGTTTTGAGCTAAAATGGTTTTAAAATGACTTTAATGCTGATGTTAGCTGGTATATGAAATCATCTGCGGCGCCGGCGCTGCCGTCTCCAAACTCAGATAAACCCCGCCTTTGTTCGTAACCACTCCTCTAGCCCGAGCTGGTCCGCTTTGGCGGGCCAAAAAACTCTGGAAGCCCCGACAAGGCCCGATCAAGCCCCGGAAGTGACGGTGGAAACGCGACTGGCCCTGGCACGCACTAGCACACTCGCTTTTGGCCCAACAGTGGAAACGCGGCTAATATGCTCCAGTGCTCTTCCATGCTATAATAGTTTATTAGCGAGTTATTCTTTTTAATTAATTCATTTTCATAGTAACAAACTGTTGAAAATGGCATTGTAAAATTACATTGTGCAGGGTTTCCGCGGGTCTTAAATAAGTCTTAAAAAGTCTAACAAGCCTTTTGTTCATCTAATGAATACCAGGTAATCTTTTGAACACATAAAGCCGGTGATCTTGTCAAGACAACCAAAGAATATTTAGCAATGCAATTAGCTACAATCCTTGTTTTTTCATCTCCATGCGATAGGTTGCCTTATTTTTTCAAGTTGGCTCAACTTGTTTTTTTTTTTAGCTGTCTTGACAAGAAGTCGTTTATAGCAAGTTGCTAGGGTGTTATGGGTGGTTGCTAGGTGCTAACTAACTAGCTCTTGCAGCTTGCTATTAGTAATGCTAAGTATTAGCAAATTAGCAATGTTTTGTTTTGCAGTGCTTGTGAAGCTTAACATTTTAAATCAATGCTTTCTTGACAATCTCAGCTCTCACGACCCCCCGCAGGCCAAAATCTGCTGACAAGAGCCAGATGTTGCTGATATTGACACATCTGCGCAGACGTTTCTCTGATTCCCCGGGGGGACGGAGGAAAGTGAGAAGACTTACTTTCTTAGCTCTGCTACCACTTGTTTAACGCATTCCTCAGTCAACTTTAGGTGACCGCGGCTAACCTGACCCCATTCTATCACTGCGGCCGCATAAGTTGTGCTTTTACTGTTAATGCATTGAGCCTATGTTTGAAATGATGGATTGTGCATTCATGGGTCGTCTTTGCTTCTAAGGACCCCGCATCAGACGCCGGCACCCGCTGTCCTTAAAACTCTGGCTCGACTTCCACAAATCCCGTTATTGTTGGGTCACGACAGACGCAAACCTTGCCAGAACTTCAGCAAAAGGCGTCGGAGAGGGCTGTTTGTGAAAGCCACGCTACGCTACATCAGTGGCTTTACGCCGGAACCAGAAGAGTTTCCGGATTGAACTGGGATTTCTGGTCCCCAGGCAAATGAAGTCGACAAACAGCAGTGGAAAGTGTTCAATTCCTGGGAGTGAGGTGGCGACAGACACGTCTATATGTTTGAATTGAATCCTGTTTATCTCTGCATGAAAGTGCTTGACGGGGACCCGAGGCCTGCAGCTTTTGAGGCTTCGGGTGGCTTTCACAAAGCCCAAACAGAAATGAAAGGCTGACAGAAAAGAGCTGCGAAGAGCCAAAGTCGTGTCGCACACAATGGGTTTGGATGGATTAGTGTGTGTTAGGATGGAAGGTGAACTCATTAATGCACTAACATGAATGCATGCTAATGATATCTTACCCATCTGCATTTACAGAAACAAAACAGTGATGGGTTTTGTCTTGCTGCATCTATAAAGGCCCATTCAGACCAAAACTATATTATGGACGGTAATGTTTTAATTATTATAAGCGTGCATGTAATCTTGAATCAGAATAACTTCCCCTCCCTCTTGCAGCGACTTCTCTTCTCTGATGACGAGGGCGGGACAACCTGTCACTCACATGAGATCCACCAATAGCAAACCACAACTATCCAATCAATTCCCAAGGGGCAAAATCAAGCCCCGCCCTACATTTGTTCTTGTTTGGGAAGCAGTTTCACAGACATACGTCACAATAGGGGAACAAAAGACGAGCACGACTTCTGTTTGATGGCGACTTTAAATGCTCTAGCTCTTTAAATCAGGATGGATTCTGATTGGCTGTCGATGCTTTTTATCATTCATCAGCTGAAAGTGATTCCAACAATATTGTTCGTCTGTGTCATTATCATTAAATTCAATGTTCCTTAACCGACCGATTAATTTTTTTTGTAATAATAGCTTTTGCTCAAGTCAGTTTAACAAACATTAAATCTGAATATTTGAAATAATGTAAGTGGCAACTAGGTTTTTGCAATTTTGAAGTGGTGTTTGCCCATGCAACTCGCCAACATGCATAGTTTTGATTGATGTTAAGCATGTTATGTGGTTGCTAGGCCCTTCTGGGTGTTTGCTAGGTCATTGTTTACTCGTAAAAGTGGAAAAATCCCAATCTCCAAAACCACCTGGTACCTCAGATCCTTCCAGTAAAAATCTTGGAACAGTATTCCCAGAAAGTTGATGTTGCACAAATGAGTTTACACTTTGAGCAATATTGATATTACAAAAAACTACACTGGAAAAAAAATGTATGAAGAAAGAAACTTGCTAGTAAGCTTCACAACTAAATCATTAAAATTCGAAGTAGAAAACTTCTTGTAAAACACTCCAATAAACTTTTTTTTAGTGTACTCACTATGGTTTTGATTTAGTTTAGATGCGCATATATCCTTTAGGTAGCTCAACCAAATAACGATTTTTTTAACTTAAAAATCAATAAATGACCATCATTATGTATCAAGAGCGAGATTGGGAAGTGAATGTAATAATCAATAGCATCTGATAAGTGAGATTTCGGTTGGCGCTTCCCAACAGTATCAGCCATCTGTTGGTTTTATATGCTCTACCCTCGCAGGGTTGTCCACCATGGTCGCCCAAGGACCAAGAGGACGAAGTGAAGATGAATCGCTTAATCTGCTGTTGTACGTTACCTTCATCAGATCTTTGGCACCGAAGCAGACCTCACCTGTTCCTAGATCAGCGGCCGGTGGGCCACAAATTGATTATCGTCTGTATCACAGAGTCATTCCATCTGACTGGAGGCCAGTGAGAGTGAACAGGGGCCGGGGCGGTGATTGACTGCCCTCCCAGCATCCTCTGTCTCTTGGCCCGTTTCAGAAGGGCTTAATGGAACCATCACTCCAGCGATCCACGGCCCGACGTAGCCCAGCATGTAGCCGGCTGCGTCCTCCAGTCAAGGGCAGCTCGGACAACGCCGCCTCCTCCCTCGCTGCAGGAGGGCTTAATGCACCTCACGCCACATCAGATCATATCCAGGTCATCCCTGATAAACGGCGACGGACACCAGCATTAGCTGCTGGCACAGCCTGATACGACGTGCATGTGAGTTTAACAAATGCTATACAGTTCAGTGAGGTTAAGCTGGTACTCGTTTCTGCAGCTAACACTTAGCATTGTCGTAGCAAACATCCATACAAAACACTCTAGAAGTTGCATAGACATGCGTTAAAACTATGCAGAACACCGTGGGAAGCCGTCCAGAATGCCTTAGTGATCGCACAGAAATGCGCTAAAAACATGCGAAACGCCTTAGATAACACTTAGCATTGTCATAGCAATCGTACGAAACACCCTAGAAATCGGATAGAAATGTGTTAAAACTATGCAGAACATCTTGGATACACCTAGGATTGTTGTAGCAAGCATAAAGAATACCCTAGAAATGGCGTAGAAAGGTGTTAAAACTATGCAGAACACCTTAGTTAACACTTAGCATTGTCGTGGGAAGCATACAGAATACCCCTGCAATCGCACAGAAATGTGCAAAAAAAAAAAAAAAGCAAAATGCTTTAGATTGCGCTTAGCATTGCTGTTGCAAACACCTTAGATAACACTTAGCATTGTCGTAGCAAACATCCAAAACACCCTAGAATAGAAATTAGTTAAAACTATGCAGAGCACCTTAGTTAACATTTAGCATTGTCGTAGCAAACATCCAGAATACCCTAGCAATCGCACAGAAATGCGCTAAAAACATGCAAAACACCTTAGATACACTTAGCATTGTCCAGAATACCCTAGCGATCACACAGAAATGCGTAAAAAACATGCAAAACACCTTAGATACACTTAGCATTGTCCAGAATACCCTAGCAATCGCACAGAAATGCGCTAAAAACATGCAAAACACCTTAGATACACTTAGCATTGTCCAGAATACCCTAGCAATCACACAGAAATGCGTTAAAAACATGCAGAACACCTTAGCTAACACTTAGTATTGCCGTAGCAAACATAAAAAAAACACTCTAGTCGCATAGAAATACGTTAAAACTATGCAGAACACCTTAGCTAACACTTAGCATTGTTGTAGCAAGCATCCAAAATAACATATCAATCGCACAGAAATACAGAAAACTGGGGTTAGGGTTAACCTTAACTCAACACCTTAGCTAACATTTAGCAATGCCCTAGTAACCATTCTAAAACGTCCAAGTAATCGCAAACATTAAAAAAAACATACTAGCAACCACACAGAAATGCGTTAAAAACTACTCAACGTCTTAGCCAACACTTATTAGTTCCTAGTAACCAGCCCGAAACACCCTAGCAACCTTATAAAAATAATAACTAGGCTTCTCAACACCTTAGCTAAAACAACCACCCAAAACACGCTAGCACTGGGAATGTACCACTCGTTCTTTGAATTAGCAAGTGCATCTATGCTACATTTAACAAAGATGAAGATTAAGGAAAGTCCACTCCAAGCCTGTGTGATCGTTTGATGAGCGTTGAACAATACAAAAAGTGTGATTTTTCTCAAATTCAGAAGTGACAGAATTATCTGTTAGCACGATCACACCTAGACGAGCATTGTTGCTCTTAGCAGGATAGGAAGTGTGTGTTTTTGTGCATGACTGGGCTCATTAGCGACAGCGACACAAACACGGACAGCAGTGCTACACTGGAAGACGCAGAAACAGCTGTGGCCCATCGGTGAGAGAAGAGTTCACATCTGTCAGTCCAGCGCAGCTGCTAGCATGCTAGTGCCCTTTTTCCAGTACACAGTCCCTGACAAGTGTAAAAAAATATACGAGAGAAGTCACAGGGGAGTGCTAACCTCTGCTATACATTTCAGCTCCAACATCTGCTGGGCCGCTGTGATTCACGTCAAGCTTCTCCTCCATGGCATATTTATAGACCAGAGGACCAATGAAAATAATACTTAAGATTGTCACAACACTGTTTGAGAATGTACAGAAACGGCGTAAATGTGTAGAAAATGCCATTCAGTCGTTTATTTCACTTGTCTGCTTAATGCTTTAATTGTCTGAAAGTCTGAAACTTTAATTGTGTCATGAAAATGTACCAGGATTTTCCTCTACATTTTAGTGTATTAACTGTGCTAATTCAGCAATAAAACATACACTTACTATGGTAGTAATTAGTGGTTTAGGCATAAAAATTACCATGATTTTACCATAGTAACATTACTTGTGGTTACTATGCTAGTTTGGCATAAAAGATTGAATTTACCATGCTTAACATAGTAACATTTAATAGTAACCAATTTGACAATAGTTTTGATTCGCGATTTGATGGTTTTACCATAGTAGCATCGATTGTAGCCGTGCTAGTTTGGCGAAAAATAACTTATGGTTTTACCATAGTTGTGGCAGTATCTGTGCCAGTTTGGCTATAGTTAATATACCATGGTTTTAACATTGGTAGATAAGATTAATTTTACCATGTTTTTACCACAGTAACATTAATTACAGTAACTAAATTGGTAGAACATTAACTTTACCATGGTTTTACCATAGTAACATTAATGGCAGTAATTTGACAGAAAAGATTTTATGTACTATGATTTTGCCATTGGTTTGCAGTAACTATGCTAGATTTTCAGAAATTATTGCCATGGTTTTACCATAGTAACACTGATTGCAATAAGCAGAAAATATTAACTTTACAATGGTTTTACCATAGTAACATTAATTACAGTAACTTTGCTAGTTTTCTAGATAAGATTCAGTTTACCATGGTTTTACCATAGTAACATTAAAGGCAGTAATTTGACAGAAAAGATTGTATGTACCATGATTTTGCCATTGGTTTGCAGTAACTATGCTAGATTTGCAGAAATTATTACCATGGTTTTACCATAGTAACATTGATTGCAGTAACTAGTTTGGCAGAAAAGATTAACTTTACCATGGTTTTACCATAGTAACACTGATTGCAGTAACTTTGCTAGTTCAGGAGGTAAGATTCAGTTTACCATGGTTTTACCATAGTAACATTGATGGTAGAGTGGCATAGTTGAGGTGTGTTTACTAAGTCAGAACTGTTATATTTTCATAAGGATGGCGTTTACAGTCAGTAGTGTTGAATAAATGAGCCGTTCCTGATGATGGATTGACGCGTCTCGGCTTCTGCCCCTCGTTTATATATTTGGTGCATGTAAAGGAAAGCCAAGGTCAAGCAAATTGAACCTGTCAGTCAGAAACGCACTTGCACTCAAAAGACAAAAGATTGATTTATGGAGAGCATGTCCAGCATCCTCACGCCATTTTGAACAGATGTGGCAATAGCAGGGGGTCTCTTACTTTGGGCGCCTAAAAACGAGTAGCTCTCATCTTCATTTCCGCCTGTTTTAGGGAGTCTGTGTTGTCCTGTCGTTGTAAATTCAATAGTTATTTTAAGGGTTACCCAGGGAGTCGCATAAATACAAATGAAACCGTCAGCCTGAGCGCAACGTGCGCACATTTGTCAATGCCGAGCGGGATTCTCACGGGAGCAGAGGGGGGAGAGCCGAAGTCAAATGGCTGTACGGCTGAATGTGGAGCACAGTCAGGAAGGTTTGCTGGGCTAAAGGGTCCGGTGGGAGACGCGGGTGCAGATGGAGGCCCGCTGAACTCCACTCAATGTCAGCTGCACTTTTTTAAGCCGCCACCAGGGACTCAAGCTGGGACGCATGGGGTCGGCGCGGCACATCTTCTTACAAAGAACAACTCCTGCGAAACGCAGCTTAACTGAGGGGATCAGATGCATGCGGAGGATCCGCTGTTGTTTTACTGTCACCTCGGAGACTTTCAGGGTCCATGTGTTGAATGCTGAAGGTAGACGACAGATTCCCAAAGTCCAAGTCTTGAAGCCGTAATATGTGGCCTTTACGCCACTAGCATTGACAAATGGAAGTTTCTTAGCCATTTCCCGCTGCAAACTCACACATTTGTAGAAGTTTCTGGGAAAGACTTACTACTAATCGTATGCTAAACGTAGCAGAGGCTAATCCATGTAGCATAAAATTAAGTATTTAAATGAAGCATAATCCTAAAGTCATGTTTAAAACAACCTAAGCTTCCCAAAGTCCAATGTGACTTTTGCACCACTAGCATTCGCCGTTTCCCAAACTCACACATTTGTAGGAGTTTCTGGGAAACCTTTCTTACTACTACTACTAATCGTAGCATGCTAAACAATGAAGCAATATACATGCTAAAGTCATGTTAAAAACAACCTAAGCTGGTCTCAAACATCTCTAAAACTATCTACTAGCTAATCAGGCTAATTTAAGCGTTTTGTTTAATCTTCGGCTGAAGCAATTTCTGAACGGTTTCTTGAACTTTCTGTCTTTAGACAGAAAATTAAAAAAAAAAATCCTACTCGCACCTATGTTTAGGTGTGAATAACCTATGAAGGAATTTCTGGGAAAGATTTGCTACTTCCTAATCGTAGCATGGTAAACGTAGTATACGCTTAATCCATGAAGCATAATTAAGTGTTTTAACATGCTATGAAGCGCAAGGCATGTTGCTAGTTACAACTAGTCTCAAACTTCTCAAAAAAATATCAAAGCTAATACTAGCTAATCAGGCTAATTTAAGTCTTTGTTTGTTTTTTTCCAACATATGCTATTTCATAGTGGAAAATGTTGGGAAATTATTGAAAGAGAAACTAGTAGTTGCTGGCTGGATGCAAACTTAAATCCTAAATTAGCCTGAAAAGGGTTTGCTGGTCTTAGCTAGCCGCAAGCTAGTCAGGCTGATGTCCTTTGATAGTTTTACAGGGGAGACCAGCTAAACCAGACTAACTTAGCCTGTTTTCTTTCATTAGAGGAATATGCTAATCACTGCACAACATGTCGAAATAAAATAATTGAAATCCCCTCCTGGAGTGATTTAATACATCTTTGTGTTGAGGATCGTTCAGTCTATATGTGGAGACCATTGTGCTTCAGATAGAAGAGCGGTGAGCAGGTGAAGGAATGGCTCAATTGCTCTCTTTCATCAGTCTGTAAGTGATTGCCGCCCTCTCCACTTTTCCTAATCCCCAGGTATTGTGAGCCTTCTTTATATGTTTGACTAGCGCTTTATTTACCCTCTATTGGTGAGGTTAGGTGCGCTCTCAAGAAAATCACGCTCGAACACACAAGCGCTTGGATAATTACCGCCGTCGTAAAAAAGCAGGCGTGTCTAAATTGTCTGAGAGTGCTGTAATTGTTTTGGAAATTATTTATTCATTTGATTGCAGGGCATTAGCGTAACAGCTACGCTAACAGGATGAGAGATTCGCTTCTCGGCTGTTTTTTTCCCCCCATTAATGTTGAATAGGTATTAAGGATCATTATGGTACAAAAAACAACAGCCAAGTGCACAATAAGTACTAAAATATGATATCCATTAGAATAAAATGTGCAAGAGTTTTATTTGTAGCATCACTAGCATGTTTTGGCTGAATATGTTGGTCCTGGTTTGCTTATTCGCCAAACCACATTTATAAAAATGGTAACACTTTACAATAACATTTCATTTGTTGTCATTAGTTAACATGAACTTACAATAAACAATATGTGTATATTTATTAATCTTAGTTAAAATTTACTGATACATTTTTTAAGATCAAAAGTTGTATCTGTTAACATTGTTTTAAAAAGTTTCATTTTACAAAACATTTTACAAGCAAACGCAACGCAAAACATTTTGTGAGTGAACGCAAAGTTACTCGGGAACGTAAACATTTTACGAGCAAAAGCAAAGTTACTCAGGGGAACGCAAAACATTTTGCAAGCGAAAGCAAAGTTACTCAGGGGAACGCAAAACATTTTGCAAGCAAAAGCAAAGTTACTCAGGGGAACGCAAAACATTTTGCAAGCGAAAGCAAAGTTACTCAGGGGAACGTAAACATTTTACGAGCGAACGCAAAGTTTCTCAGGGGAACGTAAACATTTTACGAGCGAACGCAAAGTTTCTCAGGGGAACGTAAACATTTTACAAGCGAACGCAACGTTTCTCAGGGGAACGTAAACATTTTACAAGCGAACGCAAAGTTTCTCAGGGGAACGTAAATATTTTACAAGCGAAAGCAAAGTTACTCAGGGGAACGCAAAACATTTTGCAAGCGAAAGCAAAGTTACTCAGGGGAACGTAAACATTTTACGAGCGAACGCAAAGTTTCTCAGGGGAACGTAAACATTTTACGAGCGAACGCAAAGTTTCTCAGGGGAACGTAAACATTTTACAAGCGAACGCAACGTTTCTCAGGGGAACGTAAACATTTTACAAGCGAACGCAAAGTTTCTCAGGGGAACGTAAATATTTTACAAGCGAACGCAAAGTTTCTCAGGGGAAAGTAAAAATTTTACAAGCGAACGCAAAGTTTCTCAGGGGAACGTAAACATTTTACGAGCGAACGCAAAGTTTCTCAGGGGAACGTAAACATTTTACAAGCGAACGCAAAGTTTCTCAGGGGAACGTAAACATTTTACGAGCGAACGCAAAGTTTCTCAGGGGAACGTAAACATTTTACGAGCGAACGCAAAGTTTCTCAGGGGAACGTAAACATTTTACAAGCGAACGCAAAGTTTCTCAGGGGAACGTAAACATTTTACGAGCGAACGCAAAGTTTCTCAGGGGAACGTAAACATTTTACGAGCGAACGCAAAGTTTCTCAGGGGAACGTAAACATTTTACAAGCGAACGCAAAGTTTCTCAGGGGAACGTAAACATTTTACGAGCGAACGCAAAGTTTCTCAGGGGAACGTAAACATTTTACAAGCGAACGCAAAGTTTCTCAGGGGAACGTAAACATTTTACGAGCGAACGCAAAGTTTCTCAGGGGAACGTAAACATTTTACGAGCGAACGCAAAGTTTCTCAGGGGAACGTAAACATTTTACGAGCGAACGCAAAGTTTCTCAGGGGAACGTAAACATTTTACGAGCGAACGCAAAGTTTCTCAGGGGAACGTAAACATTTTACAAGCGAACGCAAAGTTTCTCAGGGGAACGTAAACATTTTACGAGCGAACGCAAAGTTTCTCAGGGGAACGTAAACATTTTACAAGCGAACGCAAAGTTTCTCAGGGGAACGTAAACATTTTACGAGCGAACGCAAAGTTTCTCAGGGGAACGTAAACATTTTACGAGCGAACGCAAAGTTTCTCAGGGGAACGTAAACATTTTACGAGCGAACACAAAGTTCCTCGAGCGAACGCAAAGTTTCTCGGGGGAATGGAAAGGTTTTGCAAACAAATGTAACAGCATTGGCAATCCCCCCCCCCCCCCCCCCCCCCCATCTAATTTTTCCATCACCATGTCGCTTTAGTTTAGGGGCTCCATACACATGAGATTATTAGCTAACATTAACAAAAATTTATGCTAAATACAGTATATCGCTAATTGTGTGATATGGACAAAAAATACTATCATGATTTTTTTATCAATATTGTGATTTTTGAAACAATATTTCCTTACATACTTGTCTGTCATTTTTTGGAAGCCAGCTTTATTGACGATATTTGCAGGCACCATACCTTTGCATAAATAATACGTGACGCCGTCGGTTATTTCTTTAAGCCTTTTTGAACTCTTTTCGGATGTTGTGCAGTTTCGCAAATGCCTGTATTATCATTATATTTTATTGTTATATTATTATTTTATGGTTATATTATTATTTTTGTTCACCAGGTTGGGAATGTGCCATTGTTTTTCCATGTAAACGCTCTAGACGTACGACAACCGCTGCGCTCGCAACTCGCGTCTTTAGTAGCATTCCACGCAATGACGTGACGTTCCACGCAGCGCACAAGGTAAAAGAAGTTCAACTTTTTTAAAAAAAACGTGTTTTTAAACGCTAAAACGCTTTCTTTGTGAATGGCCAACGATAGTTTACAGGTCTTTTCGCTATGTTCCTCACGTAAAGCTATCGAATGACTTATAGCGCACAAGTTGAATGCAATTTTTTAATGTTGATTTTGATCCGTTTTGTAGATGAACAGACTTTACATGCTCACTTTTGTGTTTCACGGAAGAAGATCATGCACATTTGGAACGACATGAGGGTGAGTTAATGTGTTTTCTGGCTGAACATTTCCTTTAATAATAAAAATACTACTCTGCGTTTTGTTTATTTTTTTTTAATCGTTTTAATAGTTTCAAGTTGGCATGAACCTCAGTCCACCTTTTTCAAGCGGCTCAGGTGTGGAAGTGTGAAAGTGCATTACGATCCTTGACCTTTCAGTAATTTTAGGGCTTGACCTTTAACCTCCGTTCTACTATACTGATTAATTCAAAGGGTTTGGTTGGTTAAATCCAGCATGTAAAAACATATTGATGCTGTAAGGTGTTTCATTCAGTCTTTCTGCTTTTATATTGCCGTAAAAGTATATTTTTTTCAATTTCAAAAAGGCACTTTCTTTTGCCGGCGAGACTTCAGTGTTCCAGTGAAACATCTCCTCGCTCTCTAACAGAATATGTAAATGTAATATGCTCATACTATATTAAGGGTAGATGTCTCTTTGATGGCTTCACCATAGCAACTGTGTAACTTGCTGCAACATTATGCTAATACAATCTTGGACGAAAAACGCATTATTAGGCTCTTGCAGTCACCTGACGAGTCTGTGCGTGATGATACGGATGCGAATGGGATTTTTTTGTTTTGTTTTGATTCACAGGTTTGGGAGAAAGTGAGCATTGAGGGCTTCCGATAGTCACCCGAATCGCTCTCTCAGAGCGTTTAGACGGCTTTCCAAAAGCTCATGCAGGGATTACAGAGAGACGGAGCAGCTTTCCATATGCAGGAATGCTCAAAATAAGGAACGTGTACTAAACAAAAGAGGCATATAATACTGTGTATATATGATTAAAAAGAATAATTAGTTCATTGGAAGACTTTTTGGTCCACTTCAATTGATTTGCAACTTTGAAAAGTTGAAGTTTTTCCTTCTTAAGGGGAAGGTCAATCAATATTGGTTCAAACTACCTTCGGTAAAGTTCTCAACTGGCTGTAATTTTATAAATGAGAGATATATCAGTTCTCAAGTGCCTTTCAAGCCTTTCCTTTATGACTGTGGATGAATACGTATCATTTCTGGCCTCTTTTAATGTTGCAGAATTGGTGAAGTAAATTATAATTGAGTCTAGTGGAGCATGAGCGCTTCACTCATGCGATCTGTTGACAATGTGTTGTTTGTTCCTCTCCAGGCTCTGGCGCTCTTTGTCCCGCGTGGTGTGGCGTTCCCTAAATAAAGCGAAAAAGAGGCAGATGAAAGGGGAAAGTGATTATTAACTTAATGCAGCCGGCTTCTGGGGTGGCGGGATCTTTACATGGTTCAGTAAGTAACGACTTCGGCCGCTGCGCTTTAACTGCCGATGAAAACATTCGACTGCTTTCAGAGGCAATTACTGGAGCTCTCAATCACAGCCTCGGCTCTGAATGTCAACCAAGGACCTCCGTCGCTTCAGCGGCTCTTGTAGCTTTTCTGCACCAAAACAGAGGCCGCTGCCGACTTGCAGGGCAATTTCACCCCAAAACATAGCAGTTTGGAGGCTTTTCCCATTCATTTTCTCCATCGGGATTTCAAATAGTCTTGGATGAAGACTTGCGAGCCATGAAGCACTTAAACATTTGATTCGAAACAGAAAGTACTGGAAGATCAGAGAAAAGGACGTTTTTTTAAAGGGATAGTTCACCCAAAAATGAAACTTTGATGTTTATCTGCTTACCCCCAGGGCATCAGATGTAGGTGTCTTTGTTTCTTCAGTAGAACACAAATGAAGATTAACTCCAACCGTTGCAGTCTGTCAGTCGTATAATGCATGTCAATGGGAACACATGAGAGTATGAGAGCTATGAGAGTAAAAAAACATACACATACGAATCCATATTAAACCCTGCGGCTCGTGATGACACACTGATGTCTTAAGACACCAAGCGATCGGTTTGTGCGAGAAACCGAACAGTATTTACCTCGAATGCGATCTATGTACAACAGCCTTCTCTGCGCGATCACTTCCACCAAGTGAGGTCAAAATACACGATATGGCTTATCTCAATGGGATGCAAGCGACGGAAGTGATCTCTCATGCGTATCTCTACGCCATATCATGTATTTTGACCTCACTTGGTGGAAGTAATCGCGCAGAGAATGAGACATGCATTATACGACTGACAGACCGCAACGGTTGGAGTTAAAAATCTTCATTTGTGTTCTACTGAAGAAACAAAGACACCTACATCTTGGATGGCCTGGGGTAAGCAGATAAACATCAAATTTTCATTTTTGGGTGAACTATCCCTTTAATGTCTTTTACGTCAACGCAAATTGCACTATTTACTTCACGTCATTGCGTATAAGTATAAATGGGGTGACATATTAGGAGTTCCCTTTGAAATTCTCTGCCTCTTGAACTTAGAGAAATCCAGACTTATGATATCTTTAAAGTTCAACTTGCATTTGATTGTTGATATTTTTAATCATCTTTACTTTATTGTGTACAGTGCTTTGAGAAGCTGCTTTTCGAGGCACATTATAAAATAAATTTTATTATTATTATTATTATTATTATTATTAAGTGATCTAAGTGTCACGGTCACCAGCTCACTCCCCCTCAGCACTACACTTCCCAGCATCCTCCTTGGCTCTCACCTGCATGCACTTCTTAATCACCTGCACCTGATACTCATCACCCTCATCAACTCACCCTATATCTGCAGTCACCATCCGTCTTGTCACTACTACAAATAACAGACCCCGACTGCTAGAGTTCGTCTGTCCTCTTCTGTTTGTGACACTAAAGTGATTAACTAACATTACTAACTAAATTTACTAACATTATCGAAAGCATTTTTGGCCTATTGACGGTTGATTAATTTAAAAATATATTTTATATTATGTTTAATAGTTGAAGTGAATAACACTGATTATCTCTTCATCACGGCTCCTGTTAGTAGGTGGGATATATTAGACAGCAAGTGAACATTTTGTCCTCAGAGTTGATGTGTTAGAAGCAGGAAAAATGGGCAAGCGTAAGGATTTGAGCGAGTTTGACAAGGGCCAAATTGTGATGTCTAGACGACTGGGTCAGAGCATCTCCAAAACTGCAGCTTTTGTGGGGTGTTCCCGGTCTGCAGTGGTCAGGATCTATCAAAAGTGCTCCAAGGAAGGAACAGTGGAGAACCGGCGACAGGGTCATGGGCGGCCAAGGCTCATTGATGCACGTGGGGAGCGAAGGCTGGCCCGTGTGGTCTGATCAAACAGACGAGCTACTAGAGCTCAAATTGCTCAAGAAGTTAATGCTGGTTCTGATAGAAAGGTGTCAGAATACACAGTAGCCAGCAGCCATATCACCCTGTAGCCCAAGACTGGTTTCCCACTGAAGCTAAACAGGGCTGAGCCTGGTCAGTACCTGGATGGGAGACCTCCTGGGAAAACTAGGTAGCTGCTGGTAAAGGTGTTAGTGAGGCCAGCAGGGGGTGCTCACCCTGTGGTCTGTGTGGGTCCTAACGGACCAGTATAGTGATGGGGACACTATATTGTAACAAGCACAGTCCTTCGGATGAGACGTTAAACCGAGGTCATGACTCTCTGTGGTCATTAAAAATCCCAGGATGTCCTTCGATAAAGAGTAGGGGTGTAACCCCGGCATCGTGGCCAAATCTGCCCATTGGCCCCTGTCCATCATGGCCTCCTAATCATCCCTATATATATATATATATATATATATATATATATATATATATATATATATATATATATATATATATATATATATATATATATATATATATATATATATATATATATATATATATATATATATATATATATATATATATATATATGATTGGCTTCATCACTCGGTCTCCTCTCCACCAATCAGCTGGTTTTGTGGGCGTTCTGGTGCAATATGGCTGCCGTCGCATCATCCAGGTGTTGCTGCACATTGGTGGTGGTTGAGGAGATTCCCCCCTTCCATGTAAAGCGCTTTGAGTGCCTAGAAAAGCGCTATATAAATGTAACAAATTATTATTATTATTTATCTCAGTTTGTTGCGTATGGGGCTGCATAGCCGCTGACCAGTCAGGGTGCCCATGCTGACCCCTGTCCACCACCGAAAGCACCAACAGTGGCACGTGAGCATCAGAACTGGACCACGGAGCAATGGAAGAAGGTGGCCTGGTCTGAGGAATCACGTTTTATTTTACATCACAGGGATGTATTTGCTCTGTTTTTAGCAGACAGGAGCTCAGAGATGTTTCAGCGCATCTGGTGTCATTGAAAATCGAACAAACTCCACAAACAAAAGGACTCACTCTATGGGTGTCACTAGGCCCTATACTTCTACCCAGCCCCCCTAAAAATGTGATTAACTCCGTAATCCGTACACTAATTAGTGATCGCTTTAGTCCCCTTTAAAGCATATGAAACTAAAAGGAAGGCTTCAGTCTTTAGTCTGCATTCAATCCGCAGCAGCGCCGAGCAGAGCGCACGTCAGAAGCAAAGGACAAGGTGTGTTCATCTGAGCCTCATTGGTCTGTCACTGCTCGTCAATGTCAAAATATTTGAGAAACCCAATCAAATCAGAGTAGGCGGGCTTTGTTCACAGAAGCTGCTGAGCACGAATTTTAGCAGCGCAACTCACCGCTTCAGTTAAGTCAAGTGCGAGATATAAGTAGCTAAATTAAACATTTCATATTTGACAGCTGCAAACAAATGACAAAAATAATCAATAAACTTCTAATTTCACCATTTTGAATTGAAAATAGGCCAATGTAATGTCATTCATAATGTAATTAGTAGCCTAACTGTCATGGAGAGGGGACAAGAAATATTAACGACGCTGTTTTAATCAGATTAGGCATAAGATTAAAAATGAATGTGTACATATTTGTGAATTAATTTAAAAAACTTGGTTATCTGGTAGTTTCCTGGTAGCCTAACATGTCTACGAAAATTGTTCATAAAACATAAATATCAGTTAACCATATGTTTACTTTCTTCACTGACGAAAATGGAAAGGCTATATCAGTCAAAGCTCAGCTTTAGGAGGGGAAGAGACAGGGCAAGATAAAAACAAAGAGAGATGAGGAGACGCAAATAATCTACTGCCCACTGACATGTTTTAAAGCTATTGTTATCTAATTTTTTGGCCTTCAGAACATCTTAAAATGCACAGATCATAGAAATCAAAATTTTTCTAGGGGGAGCATGCCCCCGAACCTCACATTTGGGATCTCAGTGATTATAAAACCTTGCCTACATTCCTGGGTACAATTAAGGGATGTACAATATGGTCATGCAATAAGGCATTAATATGTGCTTTATAAGTACTAATAAACTGCCAATATCCTAGTAATATTCATGATAATAAGCAACTAGTTAAAGGGGGTGGTCTAATGTTATTTCATGCATTCTGCCTTATTTACACTGTTAAAGAGTTGATGCTCATGCTAAACATGGACACACATTTTAAAATGAGTTGGACGTATGATGAAGTATTTCTGTGCCAAACACACTCCTTCAGGATTCGAACAAGTTTTAAAAAGTTTTTTCGAGTATGGCCCTGTATGACATCATAAAGGGCGGAATTCCTTATATGGGCATTTCTCCCAGATGAGCGCACACACACACACACACACACCCATCACCCAGAGCGAGAGCAAAAGCGTGTCCATCAACGAGCTTCGTTCGGGTTACGGGAGCCGTCGGCGGTGCTAGCGTTGTGTTTTTAGACGCAAAATCAACAATGTCACTAAAAAAGTGTGTGTCTGGTGTGAGGGAAAGATCACCTTGTTCAGCTTCCCAAATAACCCAGCATTAGGGAAACAGTGGATGCATTTTGTGTTTCCTGAGTTCTGCAAATGTGTGTGTTTGTTTGCACGTGTGTGTGTGGTCATGAGTGGAAACCGCAGGCGGTGAGTGAAACTGCATCAAATGTGTGTGTTTTGTTGGCAATCATATAATATATATGTTAAGTGCATATGTGAACAACAACAACGTATAGTGAATCGAGATTTATCCAGGGAGGGATAATGCCATAATGTATTGTGTGTGTGTGTGTGTGTGTGTGTGTGTGTGTGTGTGTGCGTGCGTGCGCTCGTCACTCTTTAGCTCCGCCCACTGCACGCCTCCACGAGCTCGGCTGTTTTCTGAAAGAATTGGTACAGTGTATCTGTCTTTTATAAATATGATCAAACTAAAGACTCTCGGGAGATATGAAGGATCAACACTACTCTATAGATACTCAAGATTAACACGAGACTGGCAGAAACTGTGTGTGTTGTGTACCCTTTAATAGCGAGAATTGGAGCCTAAACTAAAGTGTTACCTTTTTTTAACACCCTCATTGGGGGCTGCGCCCCCCTAAAAGTCCTAGAATCGCCCCTGACTCGCTCTCTGACGGCTTCGGCTCTCATTAATGGCACATGACGAGCGGGCCGCTTCTCCCGCGCGCGCTCAAGACCGTTAGATTATCCCGAATACAGACTGTGAGATTCTACCTGTACCTAATTGTGCCAGACGTCTCTCGAAAGTTATTACGAAGCCTAAAATTAATGAGAAAGAAAAAGAGACGTGAAACGAGCGGCGTGTTCTCTTCTGAGAATGGCCTTTTGTTGAGCTCCCGGGTGAGAATTAAGCCCGGTCTCGGACTAAAGAGGATTCAGAGTCGTGATTAATGTCCAGAGATCAACCTGGTGTCACGCTGAGATGCACAAATGAAGAACAGGCTTTAACAACCGAGAACTCGACGCTAACAAATGAGCGGATCAGAAAATCACTTTATTATGCCGGGATTTTCCCACTTCATATTAGAGCGCAGTGGAAATGAGATTTTCAATGGCGGATGTTCATTTTTAGAGAGCTGGGTGGCCGATAACTGACAAAATGTTGGTAATATATATGCTTTATAATTTTTTGATTGCAAGTAATATTGCTAAAATTAAATACTATTCATACATATAAGTAATAAATACATAGCCTTTATGTTATAATAAATAAATAAAGTTTATTATTCATTAGCCTATAGATTTTGGAACAGTCACACCTAAACTAAAATGTAACATTTAATGCTTTTTATTTCCTTAAACACATAAGTCCCGCCCTACTTCTGTCCCTCATATTCAGAAGATTTGTCGCATTTCAAACATAAATTTGAGGTGTGAATGTCATTCCTACGGAGCCCCTAAAGGGACATAGTTATGGGAAAACATTTTAGATGGGATGAAAAATGGTTTTGTGTTCTTTTAAAGACTTTGCATTCATTTGCAAAACTTTTGTCATGTCTTTTTTACATTTTGTTTATGTTCAAGTATTCACCTCTTTTATTTTGTATATTGTCATAGTCATGTGACTTCCTCTTCCCCTCACGGGATCCAGTCATGTGATCTCTGTTTCCCGCTTGTTTGTGTGTCATGTGGTTATGAGTTCTGTTTGTTCATTGGTTGAATCGCGCATTTAAGGTGTGTTCACGCCATGTCGTAATTACGAGTTTCCCCTCTTGTAATTACAGCTTGTCAACTGGGAATATTCGGAGAGCCGCTGCAGATTCGTTTAGGCATTGATAGTGTCGCCATAGAACGTTACACGATGTAATCTCGAAGTTACGGTAATTACGACATGGCGTGAGCGCAGCATTAGCTCTCATGTTTGCTGTTATTGAAGTACGTATTGCTGTTTCCATGTTCTGTTACATGTGTATGAATATAAGCGAACTCAACTGAGATTTCTCCAGAGGTTTTCAGTTAAAAAACCGCTTAAATTCCAGCCTGTTCTGTACTAAAAATTGGCCAATAACGACGACTGTGCGTTCCCTACCAGTTCACTGTAAAGTTCAAGTGTCAGGTTGACTGGCCTGTACTGTACGTGTCATTTCCTGTGAAGGTCCGAAGGAAACAGAATTATTTTTAGGTGTTGTGCTGTGACAGGAACAAGCTCTGGACTCGCAGTTCCTCGGCGAAGACGCTCCGCAGACAGACGGACGGACGGAGTGGGATGATGAGGTGGAAAAGCTGTTCTGGAACCGGTGACTCACTCTTCTCAGCAGCTTTATTTATTTATTTATTATTCTCCTGCAAAATCATATTCTATGAAAACCCATTTCTGCCACATAAGAACAAAATCATGCTTTTAATTGACTCTAAATTGACTTAAAATGTCATGATTAACTCATAACTCATAATTACGTCATAATATTTAGTAAAAAATTATGACATAACACTAAATTTACGTCATAATTATTAGTAAAAAAATTGACAGTCAATTATCTCATAACTAATTATCTCATAATTAAGTCAATTATTAGTTAAAAATTATGACAAACATTAAATTGACATGTCAAAATTATGATACTAAAGCATAACTGAGATTCAAGTCAAAACTGACATAAAATGTAACTGACATATTTATGAGATAAAAAGTCAAAATGATGACATACTAAGTCGAAATTGACTTTCCATATATAATTGACTGTCATAATTTCAGCTTTTTGTCATAATTAGGACTTTTTATCTCATAAATGACTTGTCAATTTCATCTTTTGATCTCATAAATATGTCATAATGCAGCATAATGCAATGACCAAGTCATTTTTGTCTTCATCTCATAAATATGACAGTGTCATAATTTTGACTTTTTATTTAATAAATACGAATTAAGCCAATTTCGTCTTTTCAACTTATAAATGACTTAGTATGTCAATTCCGACTTTTCAATTTCAATTTAGTATGTCAAAATGTCGTCTTTTCATCTAAATGTTTTTTCCGATATTTCCTGTCATTATGATTCACATAATTTTGGAACTGGGCTTACATTCAGCTCAGAAATATGAAAACCGGATCTAATTCACTAATAACTGTATTTATATGTACAGAAAATGTTCTCAAGCAAAAACGTACAACACACATATTTTTAACCTTCGATTCATTCCGGATTATTCTCAATGAGGAAGCAGGTGCCCATCGTTAGCATACAATTAGCATAGCAGGGCAAACCGCATTTCTCCCCTAAATAATGTTTGTTACTGTGAAATAAGACTTATGTAACATAATATAAGTCATGTATCTCATTAATAGACTTTATTATACTCGCATGTAGCCACAGAGAAGGTAAATTGCATGACCGAAGCCAATTTACTCCGTCTTTCTTTCATTGACGCCCTCAAAGTTCAGAGCTGAAATTAAACTCCGAGTCTCCGAGCGGTAATGTGCGCGCGTCTCGTAAATATGATCGTTTTGACATGACTTGAAGGCAGCATTTCGACTGCATAATTAATTGTGCATAAATGCATATTTGTGCACTGATACACAGAGACAGCAAAAGAAATGTTTATAAATGGCTAGCTTGACCTGATACTAGCGTTTTTACTGAGCAAACATTTAACCCGAGACCCCGGGGACTGAATATGCAGCCCGAACATAATAAGGCGCGTTTGCAGTCAGGGGAATGGATTAGACGAGATTATTACGCCTTGAAGGTTAGACGTGTATAAAACAAAGAAACGGAGGACACGGCGCACATACACATGATGAAACAGGCTTTACTCTGTCACGCAGGCATGACCTTTCCTTCTCTTTATTTTAGCGGGATGGAGCGCGCTCCGCCACGACCGGCTCTTCAGAAGGTGTCATGCTGGGAAACAAAGAAGGGTGACAGGAAGTCATGTCGAGGTTCACACAGAGGCTGTGAGTGAACGTGTCATGATCCTGCCAATTCTGGTGCAAGTTAATTGGCGCTGTACTCTTAAAGTCCCACTAAAGCGCCTTGAACCACGCATTATGCAACGTGTCGACGTAATTTCAATTGAAACATGAAGAGTGGGCGGGGCATATCAAACAGCTCCTCCCCTTTTTAAAAACAGCCAATAGCGTTTAGTTTACATCACAGTTCGGTAAAGCCGCAGTTTCCTCCTAATCTCCTCTGTATTGCTTTAAAGTATAGCAATTTTAAATATATAGAATAAAATCCTTGATCCATATTGGCGGAAGTGAGAGACTGTAAGTTTTGAACGCTTATATCTTCTAAATGCGAATTTTGTCATTGTTTTGGAGCACACTAGATTATAGATAACAGTAAGACTAACATATTCATACTAAAAGACAAAACAAAAAAAATTTAATTTTGATTTCATGGGGACAAAAAATTATATATAATTGTATTTATATAAACCGATCAGGCATAACATTATGACCACTGACAGGTGAAGTGAATAACTGATTATCTCTTCATCACGGCTCCTGTTAGTGGGTGGGATATATTAGGCAGCAAGTGAACAATTTGTCCTCAAAGTTGATGTGTTAGAAGCAGGAAAAATTGCTCAAGTTAATGCTGGTTCTGATAGAAAGGTGTCAGAATACACAGTGCATCTCAGTTTGTTGTGTATGGGGCTGCATAGCCGCTGACCAGTCAGGGTGCCCATGCTGACCCCTGTCCACCGCCGAAAGAGCCAACAGTGGCACGTGAGCATCAGAACTGGACCACGGAGCAATGGAAGAAGGTGGCCTGGTCTGAGGAATCACGTGTTCTTTTACATCACGTGGATGGCCGGGTGTGTGTGCGTGGCTTACCTGGGGAACACATGGCACCAGGATGCACTATGGGAAGAAGGCAAGCCGGCGGAGGCAGTGTGATGCTTTGGGCAATGTTCTGCTGGGAAACCTTGGGTCCTGCCATCCATGTGGATGTTACTTTGACACGTACCACCTACCTAAGCATTGTTGCAGACCATGTACAGCCTTTCATGGAAACGGTATTCCCTGGTGGCTGTGGCTCTTTCAGCAGGATAATGCTCCTGACACAAAGCACAAATGGTTCAGGAATGGTTTAAGGAGCACAACAACGAGTTTGAGGTGTTGACTTGGCCTCCAAATTCCGCAGATCGCAATCCAATCGAGCATCTGTGGGATGTGCTGAACAAACAAGTCCGATCATGGAGGCACAACTTACAGGACTTAAAGGATCTGCTGCTAACATCTTGGTGCCAGATACCACAGCACACCTACAGGGGTCTAGTGGAGTCCATGCCTCGACGGGTCAGGGATGTTTTGACAGCAAAAGGGGGACCAACACAATATTAGGAAGGGGATCATAATGTTATGCCTGATCAGTGTATATATATAAATACATACATACATTATATATATATATATATATATATATATATATATATAAAAAATAAATTTATATATAATTTTAAATGTAGTTTTGTGTGTGTGTGCGTTAAGGTAAAAAAAAAAAAATTCATTTTTTATTTCTTTTTATTTCCTCTAAACCACTTTAAAGTAGCACAAAACCATGTCTTTTGGAGCTGAACTATTTTGCACATAATCCTGATTATTATCGTTCTGTTGCTCACCGCAAATGTTAATGACGAGCGACTTATTTAAATGCCCTTTAAAACAATTTATCATTCACATTCATGCAAAACAAGAATTCATCAAAAGCGAATTAGCATCCGATGTTAGACATTATCATTTGACTGTGCCAGGTCATGACTAAAGATTGCCCCGGAGACATGCTTTTAATGTGCGTGTGGAATAATAAAACGCATTAAGCGTCTGTTTCAACGTCTGCCACAAATATCATAACATCAGCTGTCAAGGTTTCCAGATTCAAGAAATACAGTCAGAAAATAGCCCAGCATTTATAACAACATCAATATTTTTCATAAAGATGGTGCAAAAGGAAATTACTGCCGAACTCTAGAGGTCGACCGTCAAAAACTGGGGCTAATTATGTTTTAGCGATCAATGGCGAGACATAGCTTGTTTCATGCTAGCTCTTTGTGCTCAGATTTCTCCTCCATAAAACTCATCTCCAAAACTCTGTCGCTCTAGCATCTAGTGTTAGCAGAAGCTCTTTAAAGTCAAATGTTCTACAGGTTTTTGTACTGTAGCATTGCATGCTAGTGTAATTGCATTGCATGCTTGAGTAGTCATATTGCACTGATAGTAGCTGGATAGAGTTTAAAGGTGCACTATGTAAAATTTTTTCAGTAAAATATCCAAAAACCACTTGGCCAGTGTTATATATTTTGTTCAGTTGAGTACTTACAATATCCCAAATGTTTCCAACTATTTGTAAATCGTGAGAAAATTGCTATTTTAACCAAGGAACCGGGATGTGTGAGGGAGTCGCCTGTCAATGGCGTCATATCCGCGTTACCCTCGGTTTCCGGTTTTATTCAGCAGAAACGCTTTACTCTCACTGCAGTGTGCAACAAGTGTCATAGCAGCCGCCGAGCAAGCGCACAGAGTAACGTCAGAACATCATTTTCAACACACTCAAATGTATCTAATATGATAAACAGAGCTGCGTTACCTCATACTCATGACCGGAAAAACGGAAATGGCGCCGGCGACTGTGGCATAATAAAAGTCCCGCTGCTCGCGAGACGTGTGTTGCATTCATCTTATTAACAATCGCTCCACCGGCCTTGCTCAGCTCCCACACCACTCCTGCTCTGCTTCATACTACAGTAACGTTAATAATCGCATCCATGAACAGGATTTCTGCCCGAGCCCTATCCCGATTCTTTTCCACCGGCTGTGAGGTGAAGACCACATGTCCCAAGATTCTGCGCTCAAACTTGGCGTCATCAAACTACGCCTTTGTTTTGAATAGGCGACCTCTAGCGGACGGAAAAGTTACATAGAGCACCTTTAAGCTAACTGTTAAAGGTGCGGTGTGTGAATTTTAGCGGCATCTAGCGGTGAGGTTGCGGATTGCACCGCCCACCACTCACCCCTCCCTTTCGAATCACATAGAGAAGCTACGGTAGCCGACACAGGACAAAGATGTTGTCGTCTGAGACAGCAGAGTGTAGCTAGCGCTCTGTAGAGAAGTTTGTCCGTTTAGGGCCACTGTAGAAACATGGCGGCGCAAAATGGCGATTTCACTGTAAGGGGACCCGCGGTGTATAAAGATAGAAATGGCTCATTCTAAAGTAATAAAAACATAACGGTTCATTGTGCAAGTTCTTTACACACCACTGAAAACATAGTTATGCATGTTATATTGCATTTCTGTCAATAGATCCTCATAAATACTACACACTGCACCTTTAAACGTGATTTTTTTTTTTATGTTGATGCCTGTGTAAATTATTAGCATTACACTTTTTAAAAGCAATTTCAGTTGGAAAACCAAAATGTATAAATTCCTTTGTTGTTGTTCTTAGATGTTACTGATTTGAAATATCTTGGCGAACATAGAAAATCGCGTCCAGTGGAAACTTCCAAGATGGCCACCGAGGAAAATGACTTGCGGCAAGAGTCTCAAAAATATCATAATTCGAACTTTTTGTTAAATTAAACTTGCTTGCTTGTGTATATTAACTGGTGTTAGATGAGTCACTGTTTGCTAGCCTATTGTTCACAAATGCTAATGACAAGGCAGTGAGTGAACGTAATGTTGTTGATGCTAACTTTGCCAAAGTTATTTAGTCATTTGGCTGACAGGTCTCCGTACCCATGGGCATTCAGTCCTGACAGATCGACCGTGCTTCACAAACACCTCAGTTTCTCCCTCATAACTCACCTCCAGCTGAAGTTAAAGAATAGCGTTAGCACCTGCAGCTGTAACGTTTTAATAACAGCTAATGCTCTTTCATTCATTTGTCATGTCGCACCTTTTCCCGAACACAAGAAAGCCCAAATGACCCGAGGCGAGACCGAAATGTAAGCACAGCATGAGAAATGAAATAATGACCGAAATGCAGGCTGGCTTCGGCGTTCCCGCTGGCTGACAGGTGTTTGTGGAAGAGTCACATTTGCGGCCGCCCGCCGAGCGACACGGGTGACGGGATTTTCTCCCGAGAGGCCACAGATTCATATTTGCACTCGACGCTCGTCTCGTTTAGTTCAGGTCTGTTTTTAATAACTAATGACGCGTTATTGCAGCTGGGGATGATTAGGGAGGTGTGGCGTAACGAGGAAGTATAGTACTTGACAAGAGAAACATTATTAGTAACATCTGTCTGGCGGACGGCGTTACTTTGTACAGATTGATTTTGTGTTAAAATGATTAAGGGTCAATTTTTTTTTTTTCCCCCAGACATGTTTTGTTTTGTTTTAATTTAATGTTTTATATGTTCTGAATTAAGACCACATTTTTAGTGAAACGAGATCATAATAAAGAAATTATTTAATATGATATTTAATATTAAATAGCTTGGCAAAATCTTTTTTGTTAATTGTTTAAAAATAGTGCCGCATTTAAAATAAATAAATATTATAAATATTATGCATGTCAATATTTAATAATATTTTATTTATATTATATTATTTTAATTTAATAATTATAATAATTTTCAACTTTGTAATAAAACTTTCTAAAAAAATATTTTTAATTCAGAAAATGTGAAACTTGAAATGTGAAAAATACATGATACATGAGTGTGTGTGTGTGTGTGTGTGTATTATATTTTTGATATATATAATCGAATTTCTCTTATGTATATATGTATTTTTCACATTTCAAGTTTCACATTTTCTGAATTAAAATATTTTTTTCACAAACTATTATTTATTAAATTTATATATTTTATGAATCTTTTAAATGTTTTATTAGCATTTATTGTCAATCATATATATATATACGTATATTTATATATACTTGTGTATGTATAATGTATATGTGTATATTTATACACCTATCAGGCATAACATTATGACCACTGACTGGTGAAGTGAATAACACTGATTATCTCTTCATCACGGCTCCTGTTAGTGGGTGGGATATATTCGGCAGCAAGTGAACATTTTGTCCTCAAAGTTGATGTGTTAGAAGCAGGAAAAATGGGCAAGCGTAAGGATTTGAGCGAGTTGGACAAGGGCCAAATTGTGATGGCTAGACGACTGGGTCAGAGCATCTCCAAAACTGCAGCTCTTGTGGGGTGTTCCCGGTCTGCAGTGGTCAGGATCTATCAAAAGTGCTCCAAGGAAGGAACAGTGGAGAACCGGCGACAGGGTCATGGGCGGCCAAGGCTCATTGATGCACGTGGGGAGCGAAGGCTGGCCCGTGTGGTCTGATCAAACA
Source organism: Rhinogobio ventralis (assembly GCA_039654625.1). NCBI lineage: Eukaryota > Metazoa > Chordata > Actinopteri > Cypriniformes > Gobionidae > Rhinogobio > Rhinogobio ventralis. The sequence goes on from CM077217.1 coordinate 3,205,845, forward strand.
GACGAGCTACTGGAGCTCAAATTGCTCAAGAAGTTAATGCTGGTTCTGATAGAAAGGTGTCAGAATACACAGTGCATATATACACAGTTCCTATATATTTATTAGTATTTAGTATATATTTACTAAAATAATGGTTTCCCTAGCAGTTGGACAAACGGCTCGTCCCATATTTGTCGTGTTGGCTATATATATTTTTCCTCCTCCGGCTCAGTGATCTGCAGCTTCATGACGAACGCTAACCTGCTGTAATATTGTGTGTTTTAAGAAGCTCTTGACATGTAATCACTGCTGATGTCGAGCGGGCCAACAGCGTACAGACCGTCTGCGCTGTGTGAGATTTGTGAGGCGCTACTGAGAGGCTTCTTTAAGTTTGCTGGAGTCTGTTAAAATCTGTTTGGTGTCTCATCTACAGTAAAATCCCTTTGGCACAGTAACAAAACAGTGATTTTTATAAGAAATTGACAGCGTCGGGACTCCTGTTGCAACCTTAATTAAACATTGTGTAGCTCTATAAAGCAGCAGACAAGTTTTTATTCAAAGTCACTCGAGCATGAAAGGCAGACAGAGTTTTTTCTAGAAACATCTTCTCAGTATAGCATTTTTTCTTTGCCAAGGCCTTAATGTTGTTTGTTTAGGACGTGACAGTCCTCGGAGAAAAGCCGTCAGAGCTTGTGAAACAACTCCTCGCTGCTTTTGCTGTCATTTCTGGAGAACGCTGTGAACCATTAGCTTAAAAATCACAGATTGAAACTATTTTTAGCATTCTTCTCCCCCATGCAAAACTACGAATGAATGGATGCTAAGGTGTTTTGAGTCCTTTTTACCATCTTCCTGTGTGGTTGCTATGGTTTCTGGGTAGGTCAGGAAAAAATATTATATTATTAAATAATATTTTTTACATTTCTAAATTTAAAACCTTTTTGTAGTAAAAAGTCATCATAAATAAGAAAAGTAACACGTTTCTATGTGGTTGCTAAGGTGTTCTAGGTGGTTTTTAGCACATTATGTGGTTTCTAAGTGTTCTGGGTGGTTTTAACCCATTGCTATATGATTGCTAATGTTAGCACATTATGTGGTTGCTAAGGTGTTCTGGGTGGTTTTAACCCATTGTTAATGTGTTCTGGGTAGTTTTAACCCATTGCCATGTGGTTACTAAGGTGTTCTGCATGGTTTTTAGCACATTATGTGGTTGCTAAGGTGTTTTAGGTGGTTTAACCCATTGCTATATGGTTGCTTATGTGTTCTGTGTGTTTTAACATGCTGTGTGGTTGCTAAGGTGTTCTGGTTGTTTTTTTTAGCACATTACGTAGTTGCTACGGTGTTCTGGGTGGTTTAAACCCATTGCTAAGTTGTTGTGGGTAGTTTTAACCCATTTCCATGTGGTTGCTAAGGTGTTTTAGGTGGTTTTAACGCTATAGTTGCTAAGGTGGTTTAGGTGGTTTAACCCATTGCTATGTGGTTGCTAAGGTTTTCTAGGTGTTTTCACATTGCTATGTGGTTTTAACCCATTGCTACGTGGTTGCTAATGTGTTCTGGGTGGTTGTAACATGCTGTGTGGTTGCTAAGGTGTTCTGGTTGTTTTTTAGCACATTATGTGGTTGCTAAGGTTTTTTCTGTGTTTTAACACGTTGCTATGTGGGTTTTAACCCATCACTATGTGGTTGCTAATGTGTTCTGGGTGGTTTTAACCCATTGCTAAGTTGTTCTGTGTGGTTTTTAGCACATTATGTGGTTACTAAGGTTTTCTGGGTAGTTTTAACCTATTGCCATGTGGTTGCTAAGGTGTTCTGCGTGTTTTTTAGTACATTATGTGGTTGCTAAGGTGTTTTAGGTGTTTAAACCCATTGCTATGTGGTTGCTAAGGTTTTCTAGGTGTTTTAACACATTGCTATGTGTGTTTTAACCCATTGCTATGTGGTTGCCAATGTGTTCTGGGTGGTTTTAACCCATTGCTAAGGTGTTCTGCGTGGTTTTTAGCACATGTGGTTGCTAAGGTGTTCTGGGTCATTTTAACCCATTTCTGTGTGGTTGCTATGGTGTTCTGGGTGGTTTTAACACGTTGCTATGTGGTTGCTAATGTGTTTTCGTGGTTTTAACCCATTGCTAAGGTGTTCTCATGGTTTTTACCAGTTTCTATGTAGATGTTAAGGTGTTTTGTTGGTTTTAACCCATTGTTATGTGCTTGCTAAGATGTTCTACGTGGTTTTAGCCCATTGCTAGGGTGTGCCGCGGGGTTTTTTAGCACATTATGTGGTTGCTAAAGTGTTCTGGGTGATTTAAACAAGTTAATGATATAGCAGTATGCACATTTGAATCCCATCATTTTGTTGTTCGCAAGGTGAAAATTGAAAATTGTTTTTATGGGTAATATTAACAGCGATGCTAGCCTTAGCAGACGCCACTAATAACAGCAAACACAGTAAATAATCAGCATGTTTTCTCTTCATTATGACGATGGTTTGCGGCTGGACTCGCCGCGGTTCACTTGATCAAAGCAGGCTTTGCTCAGCGGCCGCCTGTCTAATGGACTTTATGAAAAGGCATCTTTTATTCCGCGTGTAGTGTAGGCCTGTGTGCGTTTACCATACAAGGGGGACGGAATAACAGCGTAGTCAGAGAGACAGAGAGGATAAAGGAGCTCATGAATTTATATAGATTCGGTTGAAGTCTGAAGGGAGTGGACAGTGCGCAAGACTCGCTGAACGCTTATGAGTTCATCCAAAGCTAGTGAGCTATAAAATGGACTCTTTGATTCCACAAATCAGGGCTGTGCACAGACATTTTAAGGGGCAGTGGCCCAAACCAAAAAAGGGGCACTAAGGGGGGTGTGTATCATCTTAATATAGAGAATGAATAACAAACCTTTTACAAACATATTGTAAATACAATTGTTAGGCTTTAGTGCTAATTCAATTTTTGTTGTAATTAGACATGTGCCGGTATACGGTAATACGATATATCACGATAATAAACATGCACGATATTATCGCGGGCACTTAAAAATACCGTGAATAATTATTTTCTCACGAATTATTACGATTTTTAGAATGCATTTTAAGAATACTTTACCCATCAACCGTTTAAAATGAACAACACCGCTGGGTCAACGAGGCACACGCACTTATGTAAACAAGCCCAACGCGCATGCGCAGCGCACGAACGAGAGAAGGAGAGGCGCTGAATGAAAGTGCACTGACAGCAGATGGCGCTGATGGAACAGCAGAAATGCAGTGTTTCAATGGTAACCTCGTAAACAAAGCAGACTCAGCTACTAAACAGTTTTTAAATGTTTCAAACAGCCATTCAGATTTCTGTATTCGCTCCGGTGCTCATCACATCACCAAATACAAATACTTAAAGACTTACGGCTATTTATTTTCAAATTTAAACATTTTATATTTTAATCTGGACTACATGCCCTAGATATTGTTTGAATATGCTCTGATTCTTTATTCAGTCACACACTTTACAATAATGCTCCATTATTTAACATTAGTTAATTCATTAGCTAACAAACTGACAATGAAAAATACTTCTAAAGCATTTATTAATCTTAGTTAAATGTAAATTTCAACATTTAATAACACATTATTAAAATCAATAGTTGTATTACTGTATGATTTAATGGACCTGAGCTAACAATAACAGTTGTATTTTTTAATTGACGTTATCAAAGAATAATAACTTTGTAACAAATGTAGCTATTTGCTCTTTGTTAATGTGCGTTAATGCGTTAACTTACTGTAAAGTATTACCTATTGTTCTTTATCATTCTTTTGCACTTTAATCTGTTTGAAACATTTGTTTACCTTATACATTTTTGTGTGTTGCTTTATTGTATTTAAATGTCCATTTTTTTTTAGTTATTAAACCTGTTATAGTATGACAACACTTTTTTTGCAACTTATTTCAATACCGTGATAATACCGTATACCGTGATAAAAACTTCAGCAATTAATCGCAACATGAAAATTTGATACCGGCACATGCCTAGTTGTAATTACTCTTCCAAAAAGTTGATTCTCTAATATTTAATGTTTTGTTTTTTAAATGTTGTAGATTTATGCAGCAAATGAGAATTATTGAATATATTTTGAGACAGTTGTCTTAATGATTTTCAGTTTTGTTCAAAGTAAATAAAGCAACAGTTTTTCAATAACGGGAGAATATGTAAAAGTATGGTATTTGGGGTAAAAGACACAATAATTAACATGATAATAAACAGCCGGCTGACTTTAACGTTTGTTGACATGATTAGAGATAATCCCCATATTTATAATGAAACCATCATATAAAAAAAATATGATATTAGTCATATCATATAATAAAATACATTTATTTGTTATTACTGTAAAGCTTTATTAAATTATTATGGGATCTTATTCAATGCTTTCAGTATCTTTATTTTTGTTACTGTATTTTTAAAATATATTTTAATGACAGTATAAAGTGTAAATATTCTATATGATGATTTACCCGCTGGTTGGCTGGAGCTTTGAATCCATATTTTGCGCGGGCATTTCTGTATATTGTGGCTTTAACACGCACAGCACAGGGAACGAACGATCTTTAATAACTCAGATAAACGATTGTTGTCACGATACTGGAATTTACAACTTTGATACGATACCTGGAATTTGTTATTTTTTTAATAATTTGGGTAATTTTGTTGTAATAGCTTACACACAGCACATCAAGGCTTTATTTACCGTCAGTCACCAAATAAAAATCTTTATATTTTATTTATAATGTATGTAAACCCACTCAGAACACCATAGCAACAGCCTGACAACCAACCCTAAATTATTTTATTTGATGATGTATTTATTTATGTATTTATATTAATATATAAAATATTTTTTTTAAAAAATTATATTTGTATGTCATATTTTTTAAATAAATAAGTGTTATGTTTATAAATACATGCATATTATATACATGTAAAAATGAAAATAATTTCATGTCATAAATTATTTTTATTTATTATATATTTATATTAATCCGTAGAAAATATATATATGGTAATTTATATTATATAGCCTATATAATAACACACACACACACACACACACACACACATATATATATATATATATATATATATATATATATATATATGTTATTAAATAAAATTTGAATATAATAAACAATTTTATTTATTACATATTTATTTTAATGTACAAAATATTTATCATTCATTATATTATACATATTTTACATTATACATGTATATAAATATGAATATACACTTTAATTATATATTTTATATACATTTGATTATATAAATAATTTTTCTTATATTCAATAAAAAAATATTAATTTTAAAATTGGTTTATTACATTAAAATTTTCTTATTTATTATATATTTATATTAATACATAAAATATTATTTCTTTATATTGTATACAAATGTTTGGTATATATACACTCACCTAAAGGATTATTAGGAACACCTGTTCAATTTCTCATTAATGCAATTATCTAATCAACCAATCACATGGCAGTTGCTTCAATGCATTTAGGGGTGTGGTCCTGGTCAAGACAATCTCCTGAACTCCAAACTGAATGTCAGAATGGGAAAGAAAGGTGATTTAAGCAATTTTGAGCGTGGCATGGTTGTTGGTGCCAGACGGGCCGGTCTGAGTATTTCACAATCTGCTCAGTTACTGGGATTTTCACGCACAACCATTTCTAGAGTTTACAAAGAATGGTGTGAAAAGGGAAAAACATCCAGTATGCGGCAGTCCTGTGGGCGAAAATGCCTTGTTGATGCTAGAGGTCAGAGGAGAATGGGCCGACTGATTCAAGCTGATAGAAGAGCAACTTTGACTGAAATAACCACTCGTTACAACCGAGGTATGCAGCAAAGCATTTGTGAAGCCACAACACGCACAACCTTGAGGCGGATGGGCTACAACAGCAGAAGACCCCACCGGGTACCACTCATCTCCACTACAAATAGGAAAAAGAGGCTACAATTTGCACGAGCTCACCAAAATTGGACAGTTGAAGACTGGAAAAATTTTGCCTGGTCTGATGAGTCTCGATTTCTGTTGAGACATTCAGATGGTAGAGTCAGAATCTGGCGTAAACAGAATGAGAACATGGATCCATCATGCCTTGTTACCACTGTGCAGGCTGGTGGTGGTGGTGTAATGGTGTGGGGGATGTTTTCTTGGCACACTTTAGGCCCCTTAGTGCCAATTGGGCATCGTTTAAATGCCACGGCCTACCTGAGCATTGTTTCTGACCATGTCCATCCCTTTATGACCACCATGTACCCATCCTCTGATGGCTACTTCCAGCAGGATAATGCACCATGTCACAAAGCTCCAATCATTTCAAATTGGTTTCTTGAACATGACAATGAGTTCACTGTACTAAAATGGCCCCCACAGTCACCAGATCTCAACCCAATAGAGCATCTTTGGGATGTGGTGGAACGGGAGCTTCGTGCCCTGGATGTGCATCCCACAAATCTCCATCAACTGCAAGATGCTATCCTATCAATATGGGCCAACATTTCTAAAGAATGCTTTCAGCACCTTGTTGAATCAATGCCACGTAGAATTAAGGCAGTTCTGAAGGCGAAAGGGGGTCAAACACAGTATTAGTATGGTGTTCCTAATAATCCTTTAGGTGAGTGTATATATATATATATATATATATATATATATATATATATAAATATGAAATTTAGAGGATGGGGACATCTTAGCAACCGCATAGCAACACCCTGACAACCACCCACTGGCAGCAGTGAGTGAACCTGTCTCAGACTGTATATAACAAAGGGTTAAAACCAACAAAACACCTTAACAACTACATAGAAATTGATTTAAAAAAAAAACACCCAAAACACCTTAGCAATGGGTTAAACCCAGACAAAACACCTTAGCAACTGCATAGCAACACCCTGGCAACCACCCACTGGCAGCAGTGAGTGAACCTGTCTCAGACTGTATATAACACAGGGTTAAAACCAACAAAACACCTTAACAACTACATAGAAATGGATAAAAACCACCCAGAACACCTTAGCAATGGGTTAAACCCAGACAAAACAGCTTAGCAACTGCATAGCAAAACCCTGGCAACCACCCACTGGCAGCAGTGAGTGAACCCATCACAGACTGTATATAACAAAGGGTTAAAACCAACAAAACACCTTAACAACTACATAGAAATTGATTTAAAAAAAAACACCCAAAACACCTTAGCAATGGGTTAAACCCAGACAAAACACCTTAGCAACTGCATAGCAACACCCTGGCAACCACCCACTGGCAGCAGTGAGTGAACCTGTCTCAGACTGTATATAACACAGGGTTAAAACCAACAAAACACCTTAACAACTACATAGAAATGGATAAAAACCACCCAGAACACCTTAGCAATGGGTTAAACCCAGACAAAACAGCTTAGCAACTGCATAGCAAAACCCTGGCAACCACCCACTGGCAGCAGTGAGTGAACCCATCACAGACTGTACATTACAATGGGTTAAAACCAACAAAACACCTTAACAACTACAAAGAAATGGATAAAAACCACCCGGAACATCTTAGCAATGGGTTAAAACCAGACAAAACACCATAGCTACCGCATAGCAACACCCTGGCAACCACCCACTGGCAGCAGTAAGTGAACCCGTCACAGACTGTAGTAGCCGCACACGGAGTCTCCTGACGGTGATTGAGGACGTCAAGATATTTTACGTACACGTACGAAACACATACAGCACATTGTCATTTAGCAGATGCATTTGTCTAGGTTGATGCGCAATGGCAGATCGCAGGGATTCAAATGTGATTTTTCAGATGTTTAAAGTCAAATGCGATCAATATTGAGCATTGGATCATCATCATGACGTAATGAACCAGATATTGAGGGCACTGAACCTCTTCACCTGATCACTTTGCAGACTATTAATTGGCGTGACCTACTCCACTCATTCTTCCTGCTCGCTCATTGATTTCCTGTTCAGCGCAAATGAAGTGCTAGGGTTCACTGATGAGTGTGTACTTCGTCAAACTGCGTTTAGCTCGACGCTTCATCCTGCTTTTTATATCTTCGTCTGGATTTTCAGTGTATAAATAGATTTTATTGGCTTAGTGAGGATTTTGGCTAAATGTAAACAGTTTAAATGGATAATTATAGTTTGTTTGGACATTATGGACAAAAAAAAAAACCACTCTGAAGTATTTGGGAAAGTAAATTGAACAACACAAATAATAAATTATTATTTTATTTTTAACTTTTTTTTTTTTAAATTACAACTAAAATAATACATTTTTATTTGATAATACATTTTAAATTATTTATTTATTTAAGCCTTTATGATTTGTTTAAATAATTAAATATATTTTAGTTATGTATTGTTTAAAGAGTTACATCCAATTGTTTTAGAGAGATTTTTTTTATTATTAATTTATTTATGGTAAGCCTTTATTGCAGATTTGGTTACACATCCAATATTTATTTATTTATTGCCAATTTGTTCAAAGAATTACATCTGATTTGAATTTAATTTTAGAGTTAATTTTGTTATTTATTGTTCAAAGAGTGACATCCAATTTATTTAATTTTAGAGATTTTTTTTTTTTTTTTAATTTTTGAGATTTTTTATTATTATTAATTTATTTATGGTAAGCCTTTATTGCAGATTTGGTTACACATCCAATATTTATTTATTTATTGCCAATTTGTTCAAAGAATTACATCCAATTTTGATTTAATCTTAGAGAGATTTATTTATGTATTTATTTATTTTAAATTAAAACTTGATATCATTTGAATGCACTCTTAAGTTTTAATAGTAAGTGTTTATTAAAAATGTCAATTTAAAGATATTGTCCAATTTGGATTTAACTTAAAAAAAAAAAAAAAAAAAAACTTTTTATAAATAAAACCTTTTTTTTAATTATTATTATAATTGGATTAAAATGTTTCTTTCTTTCTTTCTTTCTTTTATTGTGGTTAAGTATTTATTGTCAAATAATTTACCGTAGCCTACCAAGTTTTATTTGATGTTATTTCGAACACATTTATTCACATCTCCATCATATTTATTTGTCAGGATTGGTTTGTTTATGTGCTTTCAATGAAATCCTCAACTATAGAATGAAGCTGGACTAATGCACTATCGATGTCTTTTGTCTCAGCAGCGATGACGCCGGTGGTCTCCAATAACAGCTGGGCGTTTCTCATCCACATCAGCGACGGTGCGATCCGCTCCGTAATTAGGATTCAGCAGCGGCCTCCACTGCCACTTTCAATTGGCGCCAACATGGCAGCCGAGCAGTAAATCAGGTCTGGTAGTTCAGCACAAAGACACAGAAGGAAACCGAGCTACAGCCTGACGTCATGATCCCAGTTATTCAACACTACTGATCAGAACATACATGATCACATGTGACATGACCATCAGCTGAATCACATACGAGTCGGCCTGAATTAACAATTAACCAACTGTTGTTTCATAGCAACCGACACTCATTAAGAAGTTCATCACTGGTGCTATATTCAGCACACTACCCGTGGGGTGGGCGTACATCTAGCGCAAACATCTCTTATGAAGAGATATATGAAAAGATGAGTGGGAAAATAATGTTGAAAGACATGTCAAGGCATCACATAACAGCCGGTCCCGGGAGAGGCGCTCGTTGCGGAAGTGACAGGTTGATTTTTTTTGTGCGTGTTTGCGTGCATCTATTTTTTTACATTCAGCCCAATTAGATCAAGTCAGCTTATTTTTTTAAAACCTGCTGATTATTGCATGGGCAAAACCATGAAGAATGCGGATGAGAAATACAAGGTTTGTGCAAAACTCACTGCCGCGATGCTGGAATGCCCTGGTTGGTTTCCCAAACGTTGCCAAGTAAGTGCTCTAGCGTGGTTTTTAGCAACCCTAAGTTAGCATTAGCAAACATGCTAACCAGTGTGTACTTAAAACTCTTTTTAGGCTCTTAAAGTATTTCATTTGTAGTATGCACTAAATGTATCATACTTTAAATTAGTTTTTTCCCTATTCTTAACCACAAGTTAGCATTAGCAAAGATGTTTATAACATACTTAGAACTCACATTTAACATTAACACTTAATGTTAGCATTAGCAAACGCTAATAATATACAATGAGTACTTAAAACTACTTCTGATTATTTTAAGTGTACTTTGGAGCGTAACTTGTTGCACCAAACATGTCGTAATTTGAGTTCTGGGTTTGTTACTGTTTCTAACTGCAAGTTAGCATTAGCAAACATGCTAATGACATATAATGGGTACTTAACTCACATTTAGCCCTTAAAGTACAACATGTTTGGTGCGACAATTTATGCACTTAAGTTTAAAACTTTAAAAGAGTTAGGGTTGTTTCAAATGTCTAACCCCAAGTTAGCATTAGCAAACATGCTAACCAGTGCGTACTTAACTCCTTTTAAGCGGATTTTATTTGGAGTATGAATTGTTGCACCAATTGCATTGTACTTTAAATTCGTTTTTCCCTATTTCTAACCTCAAGTTGGCATTAGCAAAATGTTTATAACATGCTTAAAACTCACATTTAACAGTAATGTTAATGTTAGTATTAGCATGCTAATAACATGCAATGAGTATATAAAACTTAAACATTTTAAGTGTAAATTGCAGCGTAACTTGTTGCACCAAACATGTCGTAATTTGAGTTCTGGGTTTGTTACCGCAAGTTAGCATTAGCAAACAATGCTAATATTGTGCAATGGGTGCTTAACTCACATTTGGCACTTGAAGTACGACATTTTATGCAACAAGTTATGCTCAAAATGTAATACTTAGCATGAGTTTGGTATAGGCGTTTCTTTAAGTTTCTAATTGTGAGCTAGCATTAGCAAACATGCTAATAACATACAATGAGTACTTAAAACTACTTCTAAACATTTTAAGTGTACATTGGAGCATAACTTGTTGCACCAAACGTGGTAATTTTATTTCTTGGTGTGTTACTGTTTCTAACTGCAAATTAGCATTAGCAAACATGCTAATATCGTGCAATGGGTGCTTAACTCACATTTAGCACTTAAAGTATGACGTTTTGTGTGACAAGTTTCGCTTAAATTGTTATACTTAAGGTTTAAGGATACAAGTTTTGGTATATGTTTTTTTTCAAGTTCCTAATTGTGAGCTAGCATTAGCAAACATGCTAATAACATACAGTGAGTACTTAAAAATACTTCTGAACATTTTAAGTGTACATTGGAGCATAACTTGTTGCACCAAACATGGTAATTTTAGTTCTGGGTTTGTTACTGTTTTTAACCCGCAAGTTAGCATTAGCAAACATGCTAATAGCATGCAATGGGTGCTAACTCATATTTAGCACTTAAAGTGTGACATGTTTGTGTGACAAGTTTCACTCAAAATGCAATATTAAGGGTTTTAGGGTTACAAGTTTCGGTATGGGGTTTGTTTCAGCTTTTAATTGTGAGCTAGCATTAGCGAACACTGCTAATAACATATAATATGTATCAAGCAAGCTTAAAAGTGTATTTTATCTTTAATCTGTGCTGCTTCAGAGTACATCGAGCTGATTATTCATGGTGCCGTATTGGACAAGGTATTTATAGTGTTAGTGTGGCTGTGGGGATGGTGTTGGTGTTTTTTTGCAGTTGTGCATAAGATTGCAAGCCATCCGCAGACAGAAGGAAGTGCCTCCGTTTTCTGTCAGAGTTTAGCACCCTCGCCTACTTGTGCCATCCGTTAGACAGTTGGCATAGATATCCCAGAATGCCATGAGCGCAGCAATGCAGAGAAGCTACAGAAAGCTCAGTCTGTCCATTAGGTTAGCGGTCGCTCGTGTTGGCTAATGAACTGACTGTTTGATCGACGCTGTTTTTGACTCTTTTTGGCTTTAACTCCAGTCACCCCGAGCCCCCCGAACACTTATCGTTAAATCAGAGTGACGAGCCTGCAAACCGAAGACGTTTTGTGATGGATCAGTACAAAGAAGGACGAGAGATTTAGTTGTAAGAAGAAGGAGAAGCCTTCAGGGTATCCCTTTCAAAAGTGTAAATGAATCATGAAATCGGCCTAAAACGGAAGAGCGTGTTGTGTAACAGTTGGCAAAATGGCAGGAGAAGGTTTTTTTGCGAGTGCTGTGGAGGATTGGAACTGGAGGAGATGTTGCCAAGGCGTTCTGGTGCCGACTGGCCTCCGCTCAGGCTAAGTTTGGCTCTCACGCCAAGTGCGGCAACCCACACGCGTGACATAGGTATGTATCAAACACAAGACGCTAAGAATATATGAAGTGGATGGAAGTCAAGAGGTCACCTTGAAAACTTTGGTGACTGCTCCCATCCCGTCTCTACCAACTCCAGACTGAATCTAATCTTTATAAACCCTTGATTCTGTAGTGTTGTCGGTGGCTTTTAATAAAACTTAGCTGTCTATACATTTTTTTATGTACATGTTCTTACTTGACTTGAGAAAGCAGAGTCCCAGAGGTCTATTTTGCCAAAATCTTCAACACCCATAATGCACTCTGATTTTGATTTTGGTGCTTTTGAATTTTGGTGGGTCATATGCTGCGTTCACGCCATGTCGTAATTACCGTAATTTCGAGATGACGTTGTTGGACTGGGAATTATGTGTTTCTATGGCAACAACATGGTCAAGTGGTACAAGTAGGAGCTCTCCGAAAATTCCCAGTTTACAAGCTGTAATTACGAGTTCTACGAGGACTTGTTACGAATTTCGTAATTACGATAGTTACGACATGACGTGAACGCACCTATATTTCACCCTAAAATCTTAAGAAAATTCAAAATTATAATAATAATCTTTTTCTATTTTATATAAACACTACACTTTATATTTTACTGTAGCATTTTTACGTTATAATTAAGTTATTACTTTCATCAAAATCTCATTCTCATTACTGTAATGTGAAAAAAAAGTATGTTATTTTATTTTTTGCCGATTATTTTATTAAAATTAATTAAATTAATAATAAATAATTTAAATTGTTAGATGCGATTAATCGCGATTAATCGATTTGACAAATATTTTTTTGCTAATTGTTATTAAAATAATTTACATTTTTTTAAATTAATCATTTATTCATTCATATTTATTCATTATTATTATTACAATTAATTAAATTAATAATAAATAATTAAGTTGTTAGATGCGATTAATCGATTTGACAGCACTAAACAAATAATTTCATTATAAGTTTGTCACAGTACAGTAATGAGAATGAGATTTTTTTTCTTTATTCTAAAAAACAGAATTGTAATGAAAACATTTTACATAAAAGTTTGTGTATACACACACACACACACACACACACACACATATATATATTATACAAACTTTTGTGTTAGATGCGATTATTATTTGACAATTTTGAGCACAATTTTTTTGCAAATTGTTATTAAAATAATCTCAATTCATGAATTATTTAAATGATAAATAATTATATTAATATTATTTATTTAAATAAAGAATACATCAAGGCTTACCTTTCATTTATGCTTATTTTAATGGAAAAATGTTATACCCATAAGTCACTGTATCACAGTAATGCATATCTAATACGAATCCTAATTGAGGAAAAAATTCATGTAATTGTCATGAAAATGTGCACGCGATTCATCCCTTCAGAATAGGCTAAAGGGGCGTGGCTAGAGTCCGCGGGGTCAGAACAAGAGCCTTGTAAGGGAGGGGCGGAGTCCGAGAGAGAGAGAGAGAGAGAGAGCGCGCAGGGGAGAGAGAGAGCGACGGGGGGGTGGGCGTGTCCATGACGTCAGCCTCCATCTCTCCTCAGCGCGCACAGCTGTGGTTTCTCCGGAGCGGAGCTTGAAATCAGACGCGCCGAGCGAGACGCAGCGCTATCCGGGGGATTTAAACCGTTATTGGCCGCCGTCCACACCCGGAGCTCTCTCTATCTCCTTGGATCTGCCCTCTCCTTGGATTATTATCATTATTTATTCCTCCGCGCGATGCTCATGAAGATGTAAGGGGGTTTTGCGCGTGCAGAATCAGGGAGAACACAGGAACGCGCTCGTTAAAACAAGGTAAGAGCAGTTGAAATGTGACAGCAGCCACTTTGTGTGAATGTCAGGGTTGATTAGAAACAAAACGCTCGTTTTTATCCACTTCAGCTGAAGTGTGGGGATATTCCGAAGCGCGTGGAGAAGGTGGTGCCCAGTGCGCAGTTTGCGCTCCAGACGCGTTTTGCGCATTAAGAATGAAGTCAATTTTGGTGCATTTTAAGACTTTACAGCGCGTTCCCCTGTTTTATTTGCCAGCTGAAGTCCGTGGGACAGTCATCCTCCCCTCCACATCCCAAAGCCTCGCTTGTGTAAACTGAGAATTGATGCCACCGTGCGCGTGCCAGCCTCGTATATCTGATTTCAAGCACGGGAACGTGTTGAGTACAGCACAATTCAACTGAAACTAGTGCTGTGTGTTCATGCATCCGATTTGTGCATGCACACTGATGCGATCTTTCAGGAGATTCAGTTCAGCAATGCCCACCTGCTGAAAACTAGTGAATCCGCGGGATAAATGATTGTAATCACAGTGTTTGCTGGCGTTTTAGTAGATGATTTCATCTCCAAAGTAAGAGAAATGCGCCTTTAAGCGCAAGTGCTTTAGAGTTTTAGAAATCAATCGCACGGTCCAAAACTGATTAAAATACGTTTTATGGTCTAATTAGTGCATTATGCATATTATATAATGCACTGATGTTTTATTGTTGTCAATATGAAATGCTCGTTGTGTTTTATTGTGGCTGCACTAAATAGTGAAATTGACTAGATAAAGCTGTAACCAAAGACACTGATGGGAACCAATATTCAGAATATGGATTTTCATTTGCATCCCTCCAGTCTTAAATATGTGGATGGCAGTGATATGATTTATGAATCAGTGTGTGAGATCTGTCTGGTACACAAGTTGAATTTCATTCTGCTCCGTCTTTAATATTTCATGATGGATGGATTTGTATTTTTGCACAGTAATGGACATGTCCTCTCGGAGTGGTGTGGTTTACAGTGGGTCCAATGGGAACTGTGTGAGTGTGTGCGCTGCATTTGCATAAAACGAGGCTTGACAGTGGAGAAATTCAAAGCCACACCCCTTTATGGACTTACATTCACATCTCAAGTCAAATGCATTGCGCTTGATTGAATTAGAAGGTTTGTTTAGTATGAATGTGTCTCTAAATGTCTCTCAAAAGAGATTCCACAGGTAAAACTCAATGCAGAAGGATTTCCCTGCTGTTTGTTTCCGAACACGTCCCGAGCTCTCGCCGTTTGTCGTCTTCCGCCCCAGGAGCTCGTTTGGCTTCCCTGCAGGACATTTCGGTCCATTTATAGGCTGCGGGTCAGTGCCAACGGCTGAATCAAGAGCACTTGTTTTGCAGTTTCCAGCGCGCAGCACAGAATATAATAGTCAGATTTGTCTTTTGATTTGCGTCTAGTTCTCCCGGCAGTAAAGTGGGATAAGTACCTGTCATTCCTTATGTATGAAAATGCTTGTCGTTGCTGCATGAATGGACATTGTGTTATTTACGCAGGGCTCCCAGGGGCCCTCTATTGCTCCAGATCAAACCGCTCATATCTACAGCCAGGGCCGTAACCATGTGGGGGAGGGGGGGTCGTATTGGTCTTATTGGTTTTAAAGGAATTGCATTATTAAAAGATTAAGTTTTTATCATAAAACAGTTGTCAAATATTAAATGTTTAGCCACTTGCATCTTACGACGCACTCTTTCACTGCTATGTGTCGCGTTGGAATTCGCAGTAATATTAAGCCCCGCCTTCTTTGATCTAATTGGCCATCTCACTCATTCTGACAGTGACGAGCGCTGTTAGACCGCTGAGGTACACCAACCTAAAAAAAGGTAACATTTTGCTTTTGTCATCCTAGCAACAAACAGAGCGGTGTGTAATGGAGTGCATCAGAGCAGCATCAAGAATATCATTTTTTTTATGGCGATTTAGCCATTTCTAATTATTCGGGGGGGGACCTGCCCCCGTCCCCCTCGATGTCTATGGTGGTTACGGCCCTGTCTACAGCAGTGAACCGCGCTTGTTACACTGTAAAAAAAAAACAGTTGCTGCCTTAAATTTTTAAGTACAATCAACTTGGATATTTAAGTAATTTCAACTTAAATTACATTAAACTGAAAAAAGTACTTATACAAAAAAGTTTAAAATTGCTTAACTTATTTTGATGAGTTAAATCAATGTAAAAACATGTTGTAATAACGTATTGATCATATCATTTTTTTACAGTGTATAGGAGGTTAAAAGTTATTCATTTTGAATTCAATGAAAATGCTGTCAGTGTTATGTAATACTCTCAACCCATATTTTACGTGAAACTTTGCCTGATCGTACTGATTCATTTCTACCAAAATTATTATTGTACTGAAGCGTTTGTTAACTCGAATAGCAACTATTTATTTATTTATGCGCTTTGGGATATCACATAAAAAGCGATGGATGGAAATGTGCGTAAAAAACGTAAGGTGGATCATTGTTTTATCTGATAATAAATGTGTGTATAAACTACGAAGGGAACACGTTGACTGAATAAACCCCTCATACACCTCAGGGGACTTCACCTCAGCGGAGGCTGTGATTGGATAACTGGACTAGTCAGTGGACCAATGGCATCGCAGAATCTCAGATGTTGGTTTGGTCGTTCTGTCATTCTTCCCAGATTGCAGCAACTTCCCTTTTTATTAGGGATGCATGATAAATCGGTCACCATATCGGTATCGGGCGATATATATCCGATACAAAGATTTGTCCGATATATTAAAACCGATGAGTAATGTATTATATTCTTCAGCTGAGACACTTCATATGCACTGTTCACCATGATGGGTTTGATTTGCTTGAAATATGATTGAATCACTTCAAAAAAGAGAAATATTGTTACAAGTGCAAGTCTGTCATATCGGCTACATAAAATTATAATGAGATCATCATAATTGTGTGTTTGGGACATGGCTTTAATGGAGAGACTTTTGTTTTTGTAATCAGACTCTCAAATATTATAAAAAAAAAATGGATTTAGATTTATCAGCCAATATATTGGTTATCGGTTTCGGACAATATATCGGTTATCGGCTTTCAAATATAAAGAATTATCGGTATCGGCCAAGATTTCATATCGGTGCATCCCTAATAATATCCTCTGTGTGGACACTTTTATTATACTTTTGTGATGCTTTTCTGAAGCTCCAGTTCTTGTCCAATGGTAATTAAAAAAGAAAACGCCTTCGTTTCACAGAAGAAAGTTATTCAGGACTGAACGCGTGTAAACCAGGACCACAAGTTCATTTTTGGGTAAATTATTACTCTAATTGTCACAAATGTAAAGTTTTATAAAGTAATTTGGCTCTAAAAACGGGCATGACGGGTCAAACTGAATCAGTTCATTTTGTGAATGAATCATTTAGACCGGATTCATCAAAAAGATCCGATTCGTTCATGAATTCTCTCTTGAATATTTTCAGTAAATAACAACTTAAATATTGTTTGGTTCCTCACACATATCTAACATTTGACTTATGAATATAATATCTAGGGATGCACGATATATCGGCCACCATATCGGTATCGGCCGATATATGTTCATTCTTAAAGTTATCGGCTCAATAAGAAAATGTGTCAGATAAATAATGTATTAATTCCTTCAGCTGAGACACTTCAGATGCACTGTTCACCATGATGGGTTTGATTTGCTTGAAATATGATTAGAATTTTAAGAAAGTTGGCCATAGGAGTGTAAAATTAATTTTAAAATGTACACTGGTTCAAACTAGGCTACTGTACTTTTTCAGTTTTATTTATGTTGAAGTGTTTGGGACATGGCTTTTAGATAGGATTTAGATTTATCGGCTAATATATCGGTTTTCAAATATTAAGAATTATCGGTTATCGGTATCGGCCAAAATTTTCCTATCGGTGTATTCCTACTTTTTATTACTGATATTTAGTTTCCCAGGAAGTGATGATTTTGTTCCCTTGAACTCATTTGATGGAAACGCTGCTTTATTCGTAAATGTTTTACGCCATATTCCCATTGGCAACAAGTTAAATGCGCAAATTTGGATGAAACATAGCTAATGTCATATTGCACTCAACCCATATTTCACGAAAAAATTATATATTTGCCTGAACGATCGTATGTTTTCGTTGCCGTAAGAAAATGGTTAATTATAATTATGGTTAATTTTTTTACCAAAATTATTATTTTACAAAAACATCTGTGAACTCAATGAGCAACTTTATTTATATATATTAGTGCTGTCAAACGATTAATCGTGATGAATCGCATCCAAAATAAGTTTGTGTTTACACAATATGTGTGTGCTGCGTATAATTATGATGTGTGTGTATATATAAATACACACTCCATGTATATATTTAAGAAATATTTGCATGTGTATACTGTAATATACTTTTATATATAAAGATAACAATTTTTAAAAATATATACGTTTGTGTGTGTATTTATATATATTTTGAAGTTTGCGAATTTAAATCTTAATTTTAATCACATTTTATTATATTGATATATTTTTATTTTCTATTTTATACAATTAGAGGATCTAAATCATTTTATTATTATTTTTTAATATTTTTTATGATCATATTATATTCATGTACTTTAAAAACAAGAGACCCAAATATTATTTAATCGAATTTTTGACGTATTTTCATAAAATAATCGCATATTTTGTTTGACGTAAATAAAACTGATTATTGTTTTATAAAATTATATTAGTTAATTTATTTTTATGTATTAATATTATTAATTTATAATTATTTTATATTTCATATATATATATATATATATATATATATATATATATATATATATATATATATATATATATATATATATATATATATATATATATATATATATATATAAAAATAATTTTACGAATTTATTTTTATATGTAACAAGTATTATTATTGTTATTATACATATTATTTTACAAAATGTAAACTCAAGGAGTAACTATTAATGAATTAATTTTATTATGTTA
Organism: Rhinogobio ventralis; assembly: GCA_039654625.1. NCBI lineage: Eukaryota > Metazoa > Chordata > Actinopteri > Cypriniformes > Gobionidae > Rhinogobio > Rhinogobio ventralis. The sequence goes on from CM077217.1 coordinate 3,224,898, forward strand.
TTCAAGCAGAATATTACATGTATAAATAAGTGAATTTTTTTTTGTTTATGGATTTGAATCTTTTTCAAAGTAATTTATTTTTAAAAATTCAATTCATTTAATTCTACAATAAATATATATATATATATATATATATATATTTTAAGATATAAAGGCATGTTAATATGATAATTTGGTATTTCCCCTGCATAAAGCGCTGATATATGGAGACATTCGCTGCTGGTTTTGAGACCAGCTTTTATTCCAGTGTTTCGAGTCGCCTCAGCCTTGAAGCTCTCTCAGAAAAGCTGTTTTTGCTCTGTGTGTCGGATTGTGTCTCGACACTAGATTAGTTTGTCAGACCTTCAGCGCGCGTCTGAACACGTGAGTGATTTCAGGAGTATTTGATCTGTTCTCGTATCCCAGCAGCCCTTGTTGTGTGAAGACGGATGGTCTGTGTTTGCGGAGCCGCTGATAAGGATGAGCGCTTTTCATGAGCTCTTAAAGAGCGGCGCTTGCCTCCGTGAATCCATGACACTACCTGCTGTAAAATACCCGCTTAATGACCAGGCAGAGAGGATTATGGGCCGTCAAACATTCACACGCGTGTCCTAAGAGTCGACGGTCGTGCCTGCTGGAGATGAATATGCTTTATCGTCATACAGCAGCATGTTTTCATTCACTCTTCAGACCGTAATGCTTGCACACAGTCTTCGTTTTGATGATTTGCGCAAATATATTTACCAGCATTAACACCCGAGACTGTAATACAATAATGCACAATAAATTATTATTTTAAATCTTATTTTATTTTATTCTTTTATTATTTCAGAAACACGAGATTTCAATTTTATTCTCTATTTTATACAATTAGAGGATCTAAATAATTTTATTCTATTTTATTTAATTTTTTATGATCATATTATATTGTACTTTAAAAAAAAAAAAAAGATCTAAATTGTATTTTATTTTCTACAATTAGAGGATCTAAATAATTTTATGTTATTTTTGTTTTTTATTTTATGAGTATATTTATGTACTTTAAAAACAAGCAATCTAATTTTATTTTATTTTTTATTATAAAATTATAGGATCTAAATCATTTTATTTGTGTTTTTATGATTTGTATTTATATTTATGCATTTTAAAAACGAGATCTAAAGTTGATTTTATATTCAATCAGAGGATCTAAATCATTTTATTTTTATGATTATACTATATTTACATACTTTATATATTAGTTTTTTTTTATTTATTGTATTTTTTGTTTTATTTTATTTAATGATTATTATATTTATGTACTTTAAAACAAGAGATCAATTTTATTTTTGTTTAATTTTAATTTATGATTTTAATACATTTATATTTATTTAATGTATTAAATAATGAGCTCTATATTATTTATTAAATTTTTTACACAATTAGAGGGAAATATTTTTTTTAATGATTATTATATTTATATACTTTAAAAATAAGAGAGCTCAGTTTTTTTTTTTATACAATTAGAGGATCTAAATATTTTTTTTTTGTTTGTTTTAGTGTTTTTTTTATTATAAATTATAAAAAAATATATATGTTTATATACTTTAGAAATTAGGTCTTTTATTTTGGAGAAAAAATATATATAAATATTTGTATTTATTTAATTTTATATATATAATTTATTTTATTTATTTATTTTTTATTTTTTTATTTTATTTATGTTATTTATTTTATTTTATCCTTTTCTTTTCTTTATTTTTTTATTTTATTCAGTGTCCAAATCTTTTAACTAGCTACCGGGATGCACAGTGTTTGAAACGTACACTTATTGAATCACACAGGCAAAAGTTCAGAGTGCGTTCCTCAGTTTCTCAGTGGCCGCTGTATGCGAGTACATCCTTTGCGTGCAGTGTATGTGCAGAATGTGCTTTTACATTAGTATGAGCTGACAGTAAAGAGCCTGGGCTCCTTTACTCGGACCCCCTGCTTGTCCGTAGCAGAATTTTGCCTTTGCTAGCGTTTCCAGGAAGGCTTCAGCCTTTATGCGCTGGAGCCTGACACTTTAATAGGTTTGATGTGTACCTGTGCTCGCACAAGGGCCCTGCAGGAAGCAACGGGTGCATATAAAAGAATGATGGGCCGCGGTGTCAGACAAGATGGAGAAAGAGTGTTTCGCACCTCTGGGAATATAAACGCTTCATGCGGATCCAAGTTCATCCGTAGTGTAAGGGTCAACAAGACAAGGAGGGAAAAAATGATCTTCATCAGTTATCAAGCAGCCGGATTGAAGGGGGCGGGGTTTGTCTGGGAATCGAGTCGCAATTTGCACAATTTTTTTTGACGAACACATACTATTTTGCAACATAATATTCATTTTGCATACTGTATGTATGTAAATTCAGATTCCTCAAATAATGTTTGCAAACCATTTTACTACTTAAGGTAATTTATTTCTGTTAAGCAGTGAAACGTTAAACGAGGAAAAAAATGTGGGACAGGACTAGATTTTATCCGCCTGCAGTTGATTGGATGGCGTAAAGTATGTGGAGTTAAAAAAAAATGTGAGTACATGAAAAGGAAAGTCATTTTAGAGGAGAAAAAGCTGCATTTTTAATGAAAGGCAAACTTTTTTTGTTTGTTTTTTTGTCTGTAGAATAATGTGTAGGTTTGCAACAAGACCAAGAATAGTTTTTTTAGGAAGTAAATACACTGAAAAAAACAACTTTGAAACGATTTTCACTCAGAAATTGCTAGGAAATTTCACAAATTCACAACTGCTTTTTACTTTGTAGAGTATTTACATGGGAGGGACTTTATTTTGACTGTCTGCAGTTGATTGGATGACGAAAAGTGTATGTAAAGTATATGTCAGGTGGCTTAAGGGGAGGAGTTAATGATGTCATCAGTAAAGGAAAGTCGTTTTAGAGGCGGATGTATGCAAGTATATACCAATCATGGAACAGCTGTGTCGTCATTAGAGCCAATCGTGGAACAGCTGTGTCGTCATTAGAGCCAATCGTGGAACAGCTGTGTCGACATTAGAGCCAATCGTGGAACAGCTGTGTCGTCATTAGAGCCAATCGTTGAACAGCTGTGTCGTCATTAGAGCCAATCGTGGAACAGCTGTGTCGTCATTAGAGCCAATCGTGGAACAGCTGTGTCATCATCAGAGCCAATCGTGAAACAGCTGTGTCGTCATTAGAGCCAACCGTGGAACAGCTGTGTCGTCGTCAGAGCCAATCGTGGAACAGCTGTGTCGTCGTCAGAGCCAATCGTGGAACAGCTGTGTCGTCGTCAGAGCCAATCGTGGAACAGCTGTGTCGTCATCAGAGCCAATCGTGGAACATCTGTGTCGTCATCAGAGCCAATCGTGGAACAGCTGTGTCGTCATTAGAGCCAATCGTGGAACATCTGTGTCGTCATCAGAGCCAATCGTGGAACAGCTGTGTCGTCATTAGAGCCAATCGTGGAACAGCTGTGTCGTCATTAGAGCCAATCGTGGAACAGCTGTGTCGTCATTAGAGCCAATCGTGGAACAGCTGTGTCGTCATTAGAGCCAATTGTGGAACAGCTGTGTCGTCATTAGAGCCAATCGTGGAACAGCTGTGTCGTCATCAGAGCCAATCGTGGAACAGCTGTGTCGTCATTAGAGCCAATCGTGGAACAGCTGTGTCATCATCAGAGCCCAGAGCCAATCATGGAACAGCTGTGTCATCGTCATCCGAGCCAATCGTGGAATAGCTGTGTCTTCGTCATCAGAGCCAATCGTGGAACAGCTGTGTCGTCATCAGAGCCAATCGTGGAACAGCGGTGTCGTCATTAGAGCCAATCGTGGAACAGTTGTGTCGTCATCAGAGCCCAGAGCCAATCGTGGAACAGCTGTGTCGTCATCAGAGCCCAGAGCCAATCGTGGAACAGCTGTGTCGTCATCAGAGCCCAGAGCCAATCGTGGAACAGCTGTGTCTTCATCAGAGCCAATCGTGGAACAGCTGTGTCGTCATCAAGGCCTATCGTGGAAAAGCTGTGTCGTCATTACAGCCAATCGTGGAACAGCTGTGTCGTCATCAGAGCCCAGAGCCAATCGTGGAACAGCTGTGTCATCATCAGAGACAATCGTGGAACATCTGTGTCGTCATCAGAGCCCAGAGCCAATCGTGGAACAGCTGTGGTGTCATCAGAGCCAATCGTGGAACAGCTGTGTCGTGATTAGAGCCAATCGTGGAACAGCAGTGTCGTCATCAGCCAATCGTGGAACAGCTGTGGTGTCATCAGAACCAATCGTGGAACAGCAGTGTCGTCATCAGCCAATCGTGGAACAGCTGTGGTGTCATCAGAGCCAATCGTGGAACAGCTGTGTCGTCATCAGAGCCAATCGTGGAACAGCTGTGTCGTGATTAGAGCCAATCGTGGAACAGCAGTGTCGTCATCAGCCAATCGTGGAACAGCTGTGGTGTCATCAGAGCCAATCGTGGAACAGCTGTGGTGTCATCAGAGCCAATCGTGGAACAGCTGTGTCGTCATCAGAGCCCAGAGCCAATCGTGGAACAGCTGTGGTGTCATCAGAGCCAATCGTGGAACAGCTGTGTCGTCATCAGAGCCCAGAGCCAATCGTGGAACAGCTGTGTTGTCTTCAGAGCCAATCGTGGAACAGCTGTGTCGTCATCAGAGCCCAGAGCCAATCGTGGAACAGCAGTGTCGTCATCAGAGCCAATCGTGGAACAGCAGTGTCGTCATCAGCCAATCGTGGAACAGCTGTGGTGTCATCAGAGCCAATCGTGGAACAGCTGTGTCGTCATCAGCCAATCGTGGAACAGCAGTATCGTCATCAGAGCCAATCGTGGAACAGCAGTGTCGTCATCAGAGCCCAGAGCCAATCATGGAACAGCAGTGTCGTCATCAGAGCCAATCGTGGAACAGCTGTGTCGTCATCAGACAATCGTGGAACAGCTGTGGTGTCATCAGAGCCAATCGTGGAACAGCTGTGTCGTCATCAGCCAATCGTGGAACAGCTGTGGTGTCATCAGAGCCAATCGTGGAACAGCTGTGGTGTCATCAGAGCCAATCGTGGATCAGCTGTGGTGTCATCAGAGTTAATCGTGGAACAGCTGTGTCGTCATTAGAGCCAATCGTGGAACAGCTGTGTCGTCATCAGAGCCCAGAGCCAATCGTGGAACAGCTGTGTCGTCATCAGAGCCCAGAGCCAATCGTGGAACAGCTGTGTCGTCATCAGAGCCCAGAGCCAATCGTGGAACAGCAGTGTCGTCATCGGAGCCAATCGTGGAACAGCAGTGTCGTCATCAGAGCCAATCGTGGAACAGCAGTGTCGTCATCAGAGCCAATCGTGGAACAGCAGTGTCGTCATCAGAGCCAATCGTGGAACAGCAGTGTCGTCATCAGAGCCAATCGTGGAACAGCAGTGTCGTCATCAGAGCCCAGAACCAATCATGGAACAGCAGTGTCGTCATCAGAGCCAATCGTGGAACAGCTGTGTCGTCATCAGAGCCAATCGTGGAACAGCAGTGTCGTCATCAGAGCCAATCGTGGAACAGCAGTGTCGTCATCAGAGCCAATCGTGGAACAGCTGTGTCGTCATCAGAGCTCATACAGTCGCTCTGGAGAAGCTGCGCAGAATGAAGCAGTCGGATGCTCTCGAATCGCTCTCGCCGTACTTTGATGGCATACGTTACAATCACGTGGCGTCGGCGCTGTCTCAAGTTGGACAAAATTAGTTTGTGCTTCAAGTCAGTCGCCGATTGGTCTGTGCAGTGCTGCATGAAGTCCAACAAGTCTTTTGGCAGGTGGCTTGAGGGGCGGAGTTTAAAAATGTGAGTACTTGATAATGTCATCAGAAAAGGAAAGTCGTTTTAGAGGTGGAAAATGCTGCATTTTAATGAAAGGCAAGCATTTTTTCTGTCTGTAGAGTAACTGACAAACATTAAGTGCTACTTTGACTTCCTCCAGAGGGCGTATTGTGTTAAAACAGTTCGATGACATCGCAGCGCCTGTGTTTAATGTGTTTGTGACTCATGGTAAAGGTCAGCTGGAGACTGGGTCAGTCGGAGACGGATGGATGGATAATACGGTGCCTCCCACCGCCCCGTGTTCACACAGAGCACTTAGACGCCGCCGCTGGAGGGGGAGGCCGCGGCACTCGGATCGTAAAGCTCGAAGGTCACCTCAACATTTCATCCGTCTTCCCGCCTCGCTGAGATCATTCTCCCGACGAGGTCTCCTGAGGTTAATGCATCTGGACAAACAGAGGAAGACGATGTTCGTTTGTTCCCTTCCGTATGCCGCGTGCTTGTCGTCTGCAGTTTTCATCTGCTGACAGAATATCCATGAATGATTCATCTGCGCTCATGTATAATTGAGTGAAGGCAGACAGTGGCTCTTCCGCCGGTGTGTGTAGACTCCAACAGTTTCATCTACTCTTTACATCTTTATTGGTCTGTTGTGGGATAATCCGATCAGGATGCATGAGATTGCCATATGGGCTCTGTGACCAGGGTTACTGTATGTGATGGGAGAATCATGAAGGCTTAGGCGTCTCACTCTTTTAAAGCATTTATAAAGGCACAAATCCCAACGTTTTGTTTGGGAATTATTTGATAAAGTATTATCTGGCATAAAAGTATCCTAGCTAGTTTTAAACACATTGAATGTCTGTGCCCCCCACATCCCCCCCCATATACACATTGTAATATTAATTGTTATTTTACTGATAATATAAAAAGAGTTTGAATAAATAATGTTTATTTGTAATAATATAAATAAATAAATACCAATACTAATATATATATTCATAAAATATGGATTATATCAATAAATAATTTAATATTATATTAATCTACACTTTTTAAAATATCAATTTTATTTTTTTACTGATTAATATAAAAATAGTTAATATTAATAATTTAGTATTATTTAACATATATATATATATATATATACATACATACATACATACATACATACATATGATATATTAATAAATAAATATATTAATCTACATTTTAATTTTACAGATTAATATAAAAATATTTCATATTAATTTATTATATTAATGTAATGTATTTATAATTAATATAAATTAATACCAATATAATTACAAATAAATATTAAATTATTTTAAATTATATTTATCATTAAAATTTAAACACAATGTATTTATTTATGAATATATTAAATATTAATATTTGTATATATTATAATATTTATATAATATTAAAATATTTTTACTGTGGTATATATATATATATATATATATATATATATATATATATATATATATATATATATATATATATATATATATATATATATATAAAAATAAATATAAATGACCACATTAAAAAGTATTAAATAACGATTTTCTAAACTAGTTTACCATTTTCAGTCATTACAATAATTGCAAGGCTCGTGTTATATGAATAAAGAGTGAAATAACTGACATTTGGCTTTGACCTTCTCCTCATTTCTGAAGGTCAAGCAGCTCCTGTCACTCGACAAGACAATAAAACATTTCCTGAGAGTTGGGGTTGTTTTCCGCTCCGTGTTCGTGGAAGCGGCAGGCGTGTTTGTGTCAGGAGACAGAATGAGAGTAAATGAAGGTGTAGGCGGTGGGATGAAGCCGCTGTGACGGACATCAGCCGTTATTGATCAGGGAGATTCAGAACACGGACCTCCCGCATCACTGTCATCTTCCCATAATCCCTTTCACAACGTATCATATCCGAGCCGTTCTGCACCTCACAATCCCCTGTCTAGTCTTCGGATATATGTACATTATGGCCTTATCTGCTTAGTCTAAGATCTGGACACATCTGTATTCACAGGGGAGCCATTTTATCATGACATATTCAACACACAATGCTCAGCATGACATCAGGCTCAATTAAAACCATAAAAACATGTCCAGATAATATTTCACCAAAATACCTATTTTTAGATATATATATATATATATATATATACACACACATTATTGAAAGTCAATTTCTCTCTCAAATTGTCAATGAAATGCTTTATTTTTATTACTTTTTAATTCATTTTTATTATTATTTATTCTCCTCACTGGCGATGTTTAATATATGAATTTGTTATTTTTTGTGTATATTTATTTGTTTATTAATTAATTTATGAATAAATAAAATTGGCTTTACTTTTCATTTTAATATATTAATTGTATTTAATTTGTAATTAATGTATGAAATTAATTTCCCAATGTTTTATTTTGTCTTTATTATGATATATTATTTAATATATTATTTGTTTAATATAAAAAAAAATTGTTTTGTTAATTTTTTTAATATTCAATTGTTTTGTGTGTTTATTTATTTAAAAATAAAAAAATTTAATTGGCTTTATCTTCTATTTGAGTTTATTCATTGTTTTTAATAGTTTTTTCCCCCCCAAATTGTCATTGAAATTGTCATCTTTATATTTTTATTATTCTTATTATTTATTATTTTGAGGCATAATATGAAAAAAAAAAACTAAATGTTTTTTATATTTTTTGTTTAATATATATATTTTTTTGTTCTTGATATTTTATATTTTTGTGTGTGTGTTTATTTATTTATTATATTAGGGTAAGGAAACTGTTTTTCCTTTGATTTTGTGATGAAATATGACCTGGACATGGACGTTAGCGGTTTTGTTTTTTCTCGTGTCCTAGCGGTTTTCTTTTGGTTTCCACATTTTCATCGGCTTTCTGTTTCTGCTAATTGTCTTTGCTCCGTTAGTTTCCTGCTCTATTAGCGGTAACATTGTGTTTTTCCCCTGTTAGGTCCTAATGGGTTAGCGTTAGCAAGCACACAAGCGTAGCCGTGTCGCTATCAGTCAAAGATAAAGCCCTGTAGAGATGTTTCCTCTCCTTACGCTCTCAGGATTGATCGTTCGGCTGCTGACGTTGATTTCAGTGACTAAAATCAGCATTGGATACAGTGGCAGGGCTGATTCAATTCAACCAAAGCAAAAACCAACTCAAAACTGAAAAAAAAAAAAAAAAAAGTGTATTTTGTGAAGTGTCAAGGTAAACTGCCAGCTCATTTGCATTTTAAGCAGCACAGCGTTCTTTAATTGAGTCGGTTTATCAGCACAGTTTAATAGCGCGAATTTTACTTACACATGGGAACGCTTAAAAAGACACTGTGTGTTTTCCACCGTTTTTCCTGGAGTATTTAGGGAGGAATGCAAGGAATTTGGCCGCTCACCCGGTATCAGGTTGTGTTGTGTTTCCTAGGTGCGCAGCGGACAGAGATTTGGGAGCCGGCCAGCGTCGGCTGGTAGAGATGAGGACGTGTTGGTCCGGCTGGACAAAGTCAACGTGACGCTCGCTCTTTCTCAGGGCTCACTGTAAATGAACACACAGCATTATCTTGCCCGTATAGTTAATGTGAAATCAAAACTGACACTATTTACTTCCCTAAAACACATTTTCTGATGGATAAAATCAAGTCCTGCCCCTTTTCCCCATGTTGAATATCCAGTTTCACTTGGACATACGTGATGTGACAGAAGTACGGTCTGTGTTAGATGTAGTTCAGTTCTTAAGCATTATCTTATTTATTTCCTACCAAATGTGAACTTGTGGTGTTTTTGAACTTTCTTGCACCAAAATAAGCCACATGTTAGAGTTTCATGAGCATTTTTACCCTTGTTTTGACTTTCAGTTGCTGAAAAAGAACAGAGTCAGGTTCTGGTACTAAAAAGTCCCATTCAGTTTCTCCATTGGGAAATTGATTTTTAACGATATCTTGTAAACCTTTAAAGACAGCCATACTAATAGCGGTGAAGTTGCTATTAGTGATGGTATTTGCTTGTTGAAGCCGTCATCCCACATTCATTTTATGTTGTGTTTAACAGCAGAATTCCTGGTGAAAAACTACATTACCCATGATGCTGTGCAGAAAATTCCACCAACCAGAGAGTCAAAGCTAGCAAAATGCAATATAATGAAATATATATTTCCTTCACTAAAGCCGTTAAGTGCACAGTCTTGGGGAAAGTTACTTATAAAAGTAATGCATTACAGTATATCCCTAAAAAATTAACTAATTTAGTTACTTAATTACCTTTTTTGCATCTTCGTTATTTCAGCTCATTCTTAAAATCGTTGTTTAAAAGCAGAATTCCTGGTGAAAAACTACATTACCCATGATTCTGTGCAGAATCTTCCACCAATCAGAGAGTTGAAACAAGCGAAATGCACCAAAATAGCTTGTTAGCTCCACCCACTCCCATGAAGCACCGCAAATGACGTAATCGAGTCAGTCTCTCTACACTCTCAAAATACTGAAATATTTTAATATATATGCATGTTTTGCAATAAACCTAAAATGCATTTTAGGTTTTTAAATCTATAATTACCTCACTAAAGCCGTTATGGGCACAGTGTTGGGGAAAGTTACTTTTAAAAGTAATGTGTTAGAATATATCCCTAAAAAAGTAACTAATTTAGTTACTTAGTTACCTTTTATGGAAAGTAATGCGTTACTTTTGCGTCCGCATTATTTCAGCTTATTCTTAAAATCGTTGCGTTTAAAAGCAGAATTCCTGGTGAAATACTACATTACCCATGATGCTGTGCAGAGAATTCCACCAATCAGAGAGTCGAAACAAGCAAAATGCACCAAAATAGCTTGTTAGCTCCGCCCACTCCCATCAAGCACCGCAAATGACGTAATCGAGTCGATCTCTCTACGCTCTCAAAATACTGAAATATTTAATATATATGCATGTTTTATGTATTTGTTTTTTTTTATATATTTCCCTCACTAAAGCCGTTAAGTACACAGTCTTGTACCCAGTGTTGGGGAAGTGTGTGTGTGTGTGTGTGTGTGTGAGAGAGAGTGTATTTCACACTCTCTCTCAAAGGAGGCCAGTTACTTTTAAAAGTAATGCGTTACAATATATGGCTAAAAAAGTAACTAATTTAGTTACTTAGTTACTTTTTATGGAAAGTAATGTGAAATGGGAAAATTTTTAATGGGAAAGCAAAGTAACTTGGGGTTGTTTAATTTATATAGTGCCTTTCCCAAGCCTAAGAACACTTTACAAGCAGTAACAGAATAGACAGTAATTTCATATAGCTAATTAATCAGTTAAATGGACGGTAGACATTTGCCCAGGAACAAGATGCAGTTGCAAATACAGCACATGGTTATTAACTAAGTACACAAAAAAATCAAGTGTCAATAAGAAAAAAACATAGGAACACAGAACATAAATATTGAGAGAAAAACAGCTAGTAGCGTAGGGTTAGGAGGAGTATATTATGACTGATAGTATTGGGTAAACAAGTAGGTTTTGAGTTGTGATTTAAATACAGAGAGTGAGGTTACAGTCCCATAGTTTAGGTGCAATGACGGAAAAGGACCTGCCGCCCATTGATGGCAAACAAAATCTGGGTACAGTAAGAAGTTCACACCCAGAAGATCGAGGGGGAACATAAGGAGACGATAGATCAGAGAGATGAGGAGCGAGACCATTGAGTGATTTAAAGGCAAGCAGAAGAATTTTGTAAGTAATGGAAGATGACACAGGAAGCCAACGGAGGTTAAATAAAATAGGGGGTAATATAAGCAGATCGCAGCAGAATTTTGAATAGAGACCCACATAGAGCATCCAATTTTATTTGAAAGTGCCGCAAGAAAGAGCCACACAAATCATCGCATTCAAATTGACTTGGACTATGACTGGGTGGCAGGACTCATTTATTTACCATGCTAAACAATTTTTTTGGTCTAATGTTAGCTTTATTGATGATGTTGGAAATAAGTTCTGAGAATATTTGAAAGTGGACAGTCAAGCCAGAGAGATGAGAAGCAATACTTGTTACTTTAAAAAGTAATCTGATTACATAACTCAAGTTACTTGTAATGCATTACCGCCAACACTGCTTGTACCTTTTGTGTTTTTGTCCGATTTTCAGCTACTTGTTTTGCATCAAATGAAAGTCTGTAGTGTTGTGATTCTCCTCATAGCTGGTTAGTTTGGTTTATGGCTTATAGAAATCGCTATGAATGGAAAAAATGCTTCTGGAGCCAGCGCTGCTGAAAAAGTGGGTGGGCACTAATGTGCTCTAAAGGCATTAATAATACATGATATGCAAATGCAGTTGTATGTTAATGAGTTGTGACGTCATCGCGAATGAGGTGTTTTTCAGCTTAGTTTGGATAAACTGCAGAGAAACACAAAATCCGGTTTTCTGTGATATGATCCCATTAATGAATGAGATTTCATGGATTACAGTGGCCTGAAAAGCGTTTTGCATGAGCAGTGTCTTGTTCAGTGGATCGTTAGCTTTGTGCCGAGTTGTTTCAGGACAGATGATAAGATCCATTTAAAGGTAATGTTTTTTGTGGCACTGCTCCGGCAAAGAGGAAGTGACAGAGACTCGCAGTGCTTTATTACTCGCGGGTAAGAGCTCGCGCTTCACTCCAGAGGAAAGAGCTGCTGTTTAATTCATGCGCTGATGCGGCATTGTGATTTTGTTACCCAGAGGATGTCTGGAGCATTTGAACAGCTCATAGTCTACCAAACGTCAGCCTGCTTTAATTAATTGTTAGCTGCAAACCACATACTCATCATCTTATAGATGACTTGGCAGGTATTTTGATGAAATTGTGTTTTAAGTGAAGCACTTAGTTGCTTTTTAGGTTGACAGAGATTGCTGGCTTTATTTGTTTGTTTGTTTGTTTGTTTTATTCATTCATTTATGTAATTTATTTATTTACATTTATGTTTGTATTTATTAATTTAATTTATTTACATATTTACATATATTTTCTATTTAGTGTTATTATCTATTTTTTATTTATTTATTGCTATTTTATTTATTTATTTATTTTTATTAATTTATTTATTTATATTTGTATTTATTTATTAGTTTTTTTTTTTTTTTTTTTTTTTTTTTAGTTTATTTATTTATTTATATTTGTATTTATTAGTTTGTATTTATTTACATATTTATATTCGTATTTATTTTTTATTTAGTGTTATTTTATTTTTATCTATTTTTTATATTTATTTATCTAATTTATTTACATATTTTACTTGGATTTATTTATTAGTTTTTATTTATTTGTTTATTTTATTTATTCATTCATTTATGTAATTAACTTATTTGTATTTGTTTGTATTTATTATTTATTGTTATTTGTAATTTTAAATTGTTTGTTTCTTTATATTTGTATTTATTTAATTGTTTTATTTATTAATTTAATTTATTTACATATTTACATATATTTTCCATTTAGTGTTATTATCTATTTTTTATTTATTTATTGCTATTTTATTTATTTATTTATTTGTATTAATTTATTTATTTATATTTGTATTTATTTATTAGTTTTTTTTATTTAGTGTTATTTTTATTAGTATCTATTTTTATTTATTCATTTATTTACATATTTATTGATTTTACTTGGATTTATTTGTTTGTTTGTTTTATTGATTTATTCCTTTATGTAATTTATTTTACTTATTTATATTTATGTTTGTATTTATTATTTGTATTTTTATTTATTTATTTTCATTTATTTGTTTGTTTATATTTGTATTTATTTAATTGTTTTATTTATTTTCATTTATTTACATATTTATTTTTTATTTAGTGTTTTATCTGTTTTTCTATTTGTTTTATTTATTTATTCATGAATTTACTTTTTCTTATTTAATTATGTTTATTTTATTTATTGGTTTTTATTTTTATTTATTTTATTGTTTTACCTTTTTTATTATTATTTAAGCTTGTTTTGTAGTATCTAATGAGAATTAATGCCATATTTATGCCATCAGTGTGTCATACTCAACCCATATATTGCAACGTTTTTTTGACGTACACCAAGTTACCCAAAAGTACTACATATTGAACATTTTGTTGATGTTTCTCTTCTGACGGAAGTCTGATATTGTTTTATGACCTTGCCTTCAGTTTCTGGGGCGTTTTTGGATGATTCTCATGTTGTTTGAGCGATGGACGTCACAAGACTTTTAATTACCGCGTGAATCCGCCATGGCCTGTTTTGAGCCGCAGCTTCAGAGGGCAGATGTGAAATTTGCACCTCCAGTTTTCTTTGGCGTATCGTTTCTTCTCATGACTTCCTCTCTTCTTCCCCTCGCATCTATTTGCAGTTCTCTCTGGAGTTTTATTCTCTTTCAGGGCTCACTGGCTTGTCATCTCCCTCGCTGAAGATCTGAAACGTTCTGGAACCTTCCTTTTTAACGAGTCCCAATCAAAACCCGGGGAAATTGGATGGTGCAGTGAATCGCTCAGCTGAATTCCTCAGCTTCAAAAGCCTTGTCGATACAAAATCTTAATGATGTAATAGATAAATGCAGGTGTATGGATGCAGTTAAGCAGTAATTTCAGTCTGAACTGTTTGTTTGACAGTCTGTGATTATGAACCGTCCCGGATTCTCTGTTCTCGGCACCGGTGGTCTCCCACTGCGTGTTCCTCTATAAGCCAGATCTTATTCACGATCCCCGCTATCATTGTTTTTAATCCTCAGTGCTGGGGAGCAATTACCAACATGAGAAACCCTGCTGAATATTCATGAGGCCCCACTGTATTATGCAAGTATGCAGAGAAATATGCAAAGCAGTTTTGTGGCTACAGTGCAGGTCTCTAAATCTTTAAAGGCCCTTTTGACATCCTATTAACTGCATAGCAACTCTTAGAACAACACCTTAGCACCACCTAACAACTGCATAGAAAATCAGCGTAGCAGCTCTTGGAACACCTTAGCAACTGCCTAGTAACCACCTAGCAACTGCATACAGACACCACCTAGCAACATCCTAGAAACTGCATAGCACCTCTAAAAACGCACCTTTAGCAACATGCTAGTAACTGCATAACTCTTAGAACACTTTAGCAACCAACTAGCAATCGCATAGCAATTTTTAAAAAACACCTTAGCAACACCCTAGAAACCGCATAGCCACTCTTAGAACACTTTAACAAGCGCATAGACTCTTGTAACACCTTAGAAACCACCTTTCCACACCCTAACAATTACACAGCAACTCCTAGAACACCTTAGAAACCACCTAGCAACACATTAGCAACCGCATAAGAACTCTTAGAACACTTACGCAACCACACAGCAACTCTTAGAACACCTTAGCAACACCCTAGAAACTGCATAGCCACTCTTTGAACACTTATGCAACCACATTGCTACTCTTAGAACACCTTAGCAACATCCTAGCAGCCACATAGCTACTCTTAGAACACTTACACAACCACATAGAAACTCTTAGAACACCATACCAACACCTTAGCAACCACATAGCCACTCTTAGAACACCTTGGAAACCACCAAGCAACCACATAGCAACTCTTAGAACACATTAGCAACTTACTAGCAACGCATATTCGCTCTTAAAACACATATGAAGGTGCATAGCAACTCCTAGAACACCTTATAAACCACCTATCAATCGCATAGCAACTTGAACACTTATGTGAAGAGGAACACATTAGCAACCACCCTAGCATTGTGATGCCATCATTTGTATGCGCAAGTTTCTTCAGAAAAGCATAAAATCAAGTTTTGTTTTCATCATTATTATAATGAGCTACTAAACCGCTCAACACCGTGTGTCGCCAATCATGACGCATTTTGCGTTACTGTCAAAGTCATACAGATTTCTAAAATGTGTCATGATGGATATGTTGTGTTATGCAGAAGTTTGCATTGTTCCCCTCCGGTTTGTTTGTGTAAAGCAGGTGGTCATAAACATCTCTGTGGTCACAGTAAATCAGCAGGCCTGTTATCGTGAGCTATATATCTGCATATTGTCATGAGACGATGCCCGCAGCGCTCGTCTGACAGCGTAATGGATGAGATGTTGTGATACGCTTTTATTTGTGCTGCTCCAAGCCTTGACTCCATACTCACTGTGTCTCTTCTCGTTTGACAAATTTGTCCTAATTTATGGTTGTTTATAAAAGCCGGGAGGCAATCCATTCTGAGCTCTCACGCTTGGAAGTGCCTCCCCCCGATCAAACGGCCGGCTGTAGATCAAACCCACTCCAGCGGGCTTTAGCTGCTTTTAGTGTCTTCAACCTGATCTGCGGTCTTTCACGGCAGGGACGACTTCTAGAAGATTCCCTCAAGGTCACTCCGACCACCTGGAGGAACATTATATTGTTATAGCTATGGTCTAACCAGCCGCGGAGCAACAAGTAATTCGTCTGTCATGCTTAAAGCGAAAATGCTGTATGATGTTACACAATCACAGTCTTGGAGTGTTTGAGTTCATGGTGACGTCTTTTGATTGCAGACATTTGTATTGTGGTATAGCTGAGATCTCTTTTGAAACTCTAGATGAGACACATGTGAGATTAACGGTGGTCTTTTACTTGGAGGAACCATCTAAGCAGGAGATGTACGTTTCAATTTGCTGTCCTTTTCATTTCTTTGCTGTATAGTAGAAACAATCTCGCTTGCGTCTGTCCTTCGGTTGACCGTTCGTGTATTGTATGCCTATGCTGCAGTTAGTAGAGGGTTCGGTTGGTCAGTGTGTCGATGCACTTGGGTGTGGATCAATAATTCCATTCATGGGGCACAAGCACAAGTACAGGACAAAGTGCTTTTCTGATTGCTGCTGTATGCCGCTCGTATTGATTCTGGGCCGGGATGTTTTAGCCACACTGATCAGAAAAATGGCAGATTGCTCCATTTGCCTGTGAGTGAGCTGAATATATTCAATTATATCTGTAGCATAATCATATTTTACAGATATTGTTAAATGGATAGAAATAAGATGGAAGACAAACATTTTCCCCTGCTGTCAAAGCTTGTTTTTGTCCATCTCTAATGCATGTCAAGGCAGTATGATAATATTTGACTACAGAAATATGGCAACCCCAAGAGTTTTGGCAATATTGATTTTACTATAGTAGCTACAGATCCATGTGGTTGTTTAAGCTATTTGCATGTAAAAGTGGCAAAAACCATATAAGAAAGTGAAAATTAAAGAAAAATCACTGCTGTAAAAAAAATGTCTAAACTGGATTGCTGGTCTTTCAGCATGGTCTAATTAGCTTATTTTAGAGGGATTTTGGGGCAATCAGGTTGGGAGACCAGCTGGCAAACCAGCTAACAAAGCTGGGAGACCATCTAGACCAGCCTAAACTGGTTTTCTGGTCTTTCAGCTTGGTCTGATTGGCTAGTTTTAGGGGGATTTTGTTCAGGTTGGGAGACCTGCTGGCAAACCAGTTAACAAAGCTGGGAGACCATCTAGACCAGCCAAAACAGTTTTTCTGGTCTTTCAGCCTGGTCTGATTTGCAGGTTTTAGAAAGCCCTTGGGGTGAAAACCTTAGACATGTTTTTTTCCAGCAGGGATATAAACCATTTTTTTTGTAAAAGACAAAGAATAACAGAAAATAGTTAACATAGATGTCCTAACCTTGTGGCATCAGTAGGGAACGTTTTAAATGTCACATGACTGGCCCTAGCGTGCACACACATGCTTCAGGTTACAACCCCCTCCCTCATTTTTAATCCAAGGTCACTGGTGTTTTAATACTGCTGTGAAATATGCAGGCAGTGACATCGTTACCCTTGTTGTGACAGGTTTCAGGTGCACACAATGGCGCCATCCATCAGTCAGAGCGATGAATTGGACTCAACGGTAAAGACACCCACCAAGCCCCCAGTAAGTCCTCAAAGACACCCCACGCAGAGCCCGAACCTTCACAAAGAGATGCATGCAATAGTACGGCACAGTAAATCTCCCTCACCTTCCTTTCATCAGACCACGCTGTGGTCAGTGTGCTTCCTGCGGTCTTAAAGGCCGATTGCACTTTCCTCTTTTCTGTGTCCGAACCCAATAACGCCTCGAGGGGATTCATAACTCAAGCCCCATTGATTTGTGGCTGTAGATGTGCATTAGTGTGAAGGTGAAAGAAAACGGTTCCTGCTTCCTGAAGAAAAACAGCCTCTCACTTTGATCTGAACAGGGATAGCGCTTGTTCCTCAATGAATTAAGCACCAGTGTTCTAATAAAGTATCGAAATGCCCTGATTATGGCTACAAACAAGTGCGGGCGTTAAGGAAAGATCGCACAGTACACTTTGGGACGCCTCCATATGTTGAAGTTTCTCATCAGCGGATTTCACAGCAACACAGCTGGAGCACAAGCTCAGGGATAGTTCAGTCGCATCTATTCCCCAAGTAAAAACTGTGTGAAGTAATTACACCGTGGGTCATCGTCTAATTAACAAGCTCAAACAACACAATCAGTCATCGTGAAAAAATAACAAGCTTCTTGAAATGTACAGGGAGTCTGAAGTGTCAACTTGATGCATTGTGTTTGAAATAAGAGCTTTTGGTAGCTCCGTCTAGGTCTGTTAGCTCTGCCAATTGACGTTGTGTTTGCTGTTGTTGACCTCCAGTTGTGAACTGTATGGATTTGACTGACAAAATCACTGAGGCGTTTGAGTCTATTGGAGTCTTGATCCAGCTTTTTTGGCGTACAACGTGGGCACATTTGCTGCACTGATAAACTGTAAAACAAAACTGCTTCGGCGGGGTGAGGTTCGGTCTTTAAGAAGTGATCAGAGAGAGGGTCATACATCATGTTGAATTTTCTCTCTTTCACTGTGTTGTACGAATGGAGGGTTTGATGGATAGCAGCCCTCCTGGCGCTCTTGAGAGAGAGAGAGAGAGACTCGGCTATTGACAGTCCGTGCCCATGAGAAAAAGCTCATTCTTCTCTTTCTGTGTAGTGTGGAGTACTACATCTTCTGGACGTCTTCAGGGTATATATATGAGTGTGATCTTCACAGGGAGGTCTATAATACCTGGAGAAAGCTCTCTGTTTGCGTCCCCATTCGCTCAATGGTTGCTTGACTGATGCATGACGCCCCAGAAGTACACAATTTGAGTATTGAAAAGGCAGCAGACAGGGAACAATGTAAGTTCACTTGTAAGGTCTGTCACTGGTAATACATCTACCATAATATGATATGATATGAAGTATTATTTATATGTTGCTTGCAGGAAATGGAACCAGATGGAGTAGCTGTTACCAGAAGGGGCTAACTAGACCATGCTAACCAACCCAACTTTGACCCTTGGCACTTCATTGAGATTTAAACCCCCTTCATTGGCATTCTATAGGACTGGCTAACTAAAATTAGCAACATGACTATTTATCAGAAGCTCAAATGTTTTCAAAGCAATGTATTTTTGCCGCTAACAATGGACAAAATGCCAGAAAACCATATTAAAGATACTTGTGTTTTAAATATCTTTCATGTAGCTTGTACTCACTTAAAAATGTTGGGTTAAAAATAACTCAACAAGTAACCCAACTGTGGGTTGGTATAGCACCTTCCCAACTGTGGGTTATTTTAACCCAATGATGTTAAAATGACCCAACATTTTTGCAAAATAATCCAACATAATGTAGCTGACAACTTTTGGCTAGCTTGATGTGAGTAGCTTGTAGCTTGATGGAAAGGGGTCGGGAGCATTATTTTCCCCTTTTCCACTGTGTTTTTGATGGATGTGAAGTGTAATGTTGGATGTGAGGGGCCGGAACATTCTGCCCAGCCTCACCTGATCTCAGCACTTCATCATGAGCGCGAGAAAGATGATTTGATGAAGATAAAGGAGTTGCTATGACAGGGTGCCTAGCACTTAGCCTGTGGGATACGGTTGCTCCCTTCATGTTGAAAATCCATAAATACGTTTTCAGTCTTTGTTTACAGTGTTGGCAGCAAACGGATAGCAGTTGAGAGCGTCATTTCCTCCCCTTTTCTCATGTTTCCCCCTCAATTAGCATTCTTTCTAGTTAGTTGTTTTTTGTTAGCTTGTGATTTAGCTAACTATACAACTTTTTTAGGTTGTTTACCCCTTAATTAGCATTCTAATAGCATATAGTTAGCTGTTTTTTGTTAGCCTGTGGTTTAGCTAACTATATGACTTTTTCCAAGTTGCCCCCCCCCTTAATTAGCATTCTTTCTAATAGCATATTAGCTGACTAATGTTAGTTTGTGGTGTAGCTAACTATATGACTTTCAAGTTATTTCCCCCTTAATTAGCATTCTTTCTAATAGCATATTAGCTGACTAATGTTAGTTTGTGGTGTAGCTAACTATATGACTTTTTCAAGTTGTTCCCTCCTTAATTAGCATTCTAATAGCATATAGTTAGCTGTTTTTTGTTAGCCTGTGGTTTAGCTAACTATATGACTTTTTCAGGTTGTTTACCCCTTAATTAGCATTCTAATAGCATATAGTTAGCTGTTTTTTGTTAGCCTGTGGTTTAGCTAACTATATGACTTTTTTTCAAGTTGCCCCCCCCTTAATTAGCATTTTTTCTAATAGCATATTAGCTGACTAATGTTACCTTCTTAAATGTTGTTAACAATAATAGCATCTTTCTAATAGCATTTCGTTTGCTGCTGTTTGTTAGCTTGTTTAGTTGATTACTCTCTCTTAAATTTTTTCCCTTAACATATATTTATATATACTTTTTTTGGTTTGTGGTTTATCTATTTCACCTTTTTAGGTTGTTTTCTCTTAATTAGCATTAGTTCTTAATTAGTTCTAATAACATATAGTTAGCTGCTGTAGTTTAGCTATATTTAGCTGCTTTTTGTTAACAACATTTAAGAAGGTAATGCACCAGAATTTTGTAGTTTAGCTAAACCACAAGTTAACAATAATAGCATCTTTCTAGCATTTAGTTTTGTTAGCTTGTTTAGTTGATTACTCTTATAATTTTTTTTTTCTTAACATGTATATCTAAATATAGCTTCTGTTAGTTTGTGGTTTATCTGTTTCACCTTTTTAGGTTGTGTCCTCTTAATTAGCATTCTTTCTAATACAATGTAAACCCTAACGCTCAAAATAATTAATTGGTTTGTGTGAAGCCAACTCAAATTAAACAAATTAGTTCAAACAAATGAACTTTATGAGTATTTAGAATCTTTCTTTTTCTCAAAACTGACACATTTTAAGTAATCTGAATTGTTTCATTGTTTTGAGTTTTATGAACTTAAATTTAACCGAAACTGGGCTGGGATTTCTATTTCCCAGCATGCT
This sequence comes from Rhinogobio ventralis, assembly GCA_039654625.1. Taxonomy (NCBI): domain Eukaryota; kingdom Metazoa; phylum Chordata; class Actinopteri; order Cypriniformes; family Gobionidae; genus Rhinogobio; species Rhinogobio ventralis. Next base: position 3,245,931 of record CM077217.1, read on the forward strand.
TTGCCATGAAACTCAAAAGGGACAGCAAATGCCAAAATTAAGTGTTATATTATGTTTGTTTTTTGTGTGCAAGATTAACGTTAAGTGGGAGATTTAGTAGTGTTTAATGTTTTGCTATACTAGTTTAGAAGAGTTTCTGTTATATTGATTACCGAGTGGAGCATGAGCTTAGTTTGAGATATAAAATGTATTATATGGCTGTATGCTATGCTAATGCTACCAAAGCATTGTGTAACTAATTAGCAAGGTGGCATTTATTTAATTAGCAAAAGCTAGTCAAGTTTCCACTACTAAAAATTTGAGGTTAAATTATATTAAGTTAATGTCAAAATATTTGAAGTTGAGCAATTAAAATGCATGCAAGTTCTGCTTACTTAAACCTCTTAAATATCTTTCTTTCTAATAGCAAATAGTTAGCTAGGTTTTTGTTTGTAACAAAGAGTAGCTTAACTGCATTATGAGTAGCTCCAACATGGCAAGCGAGTTTCACTTCCCCAACACTGCATTAGTTCCACGTCTTTGTAATCCACCAAATTCAGCCGTTCCAAGAAAAGGTTGAGTAGCTTGAATGGTTTGCTCTGCAAGAGCTGATTACGTATTCCACTGCAAATCCAGTCCTGTCTCTAAACATTTAAGATGTGCTATTCATGAAGGACGGATATTCTTCACGCTGGTGACCAGCATCCCAACGGGCTGTAGTTTGTTCTGGCAGCGAGGAGGAGAAAGCGAGAGAACGGGTGTTTTGCTTCTAGTGAGACCCTGAATTGACCTTTCTTCAGATAATTCCCAGCGACTCTGACTCCTTGTTGTCTGCTAATTAATAATTCAGACTCAGCATTCATAGATAGGAACATTTCTTAAGATCAGCCTTTGGGCATATTGGCCTTTGCTTGCCTCTCTATCCCCCGTTTTTTTCCGTTGAAAAACCTAGTGGGCTGAATTGCTGTCTACATAGGCAGAACCCGTCTAAGGGATACCTGATGATAATAAGCCAAAAGCTGCTGAGAAATGAACACATGAAGATGGTTAGCCGCTTCAAATGGAGGCGAAGGACAAATTAAGAGGGATGGTGTATTTCGACACCCACAAAAGGCCACGGTCTCATTAAGCGAGCGAGGGGCGGACGAGAGGTCATGAGCCTTGAGCGCGGCTATTGTGTCTCCATATTGACCAGAATGTAATTCACCGCTGCCTCCCATCATGCTCTTGTGAGCTGATAAACATTCCTCCGTGTCACCAGAGTCGCTGGAATTCACTCGGATGGCGTAGCCCAGGGCTGATGTGTTTCCCTGGAGAAAAACACAAGATGGATGGTTTTTGTCAAGGGTTTGTTGGAGTGTCAGAGGCGGCGCTGTCGAAAGCCATTTTTAAAGATGTCGACAAAGATGGACCGCGGTATTATGTTGACAAAAGATGTTCAAACACCCAAACTAAGGTAAATGAATTGCATTTTTGCTGTCTGCTCCGATTTTAGTAAGTAGTAGTCATTTAGCATATGGTTTTAATCCAAAAATACACATTTTTTTAGCAACAGTCACCCTTAAAATAACATTTCTGACAATTACACGCATCTTTATTTACAGATTTATGCCCCGCATTGTTTCAAAACCCGTATGACTTTCTTTCTTCTGTCGAGCACAAAATGAGATGTTTAGAAAAATGTTCAAGCTGCTCTTTTCGGTAAAATGAAAGTAAATGGTTGAGCTCCAAAATTGCAGAAAAGCTCCAAAAAAAACGTAAAGGGGCGTATTTTGCCCCTTTTCACAAGATGTAATATACACTCACCTAAAAGATTTTTAGAAACACCTGTTCAATTTCTCATTAATGCAATTATCTAATCAACCAGTCACATGGCAGTTGCTTCAATGCATTTAAGGGTGTGATCCTGGTCAAGACAATCTCCTGAACTCCAAACTGAATGTCAGAATGGAAAAGAAAGGTGATTTAAGCAATTTTGAGCGTGGCATGGTTGTTGGTGCCAGACGGGCCGGTCTGAGTATTTCACAATCTGCTCAGTTACTGGGATTTTCACGCACAACCATTTCTAGAGTTTACAAAGAATGGTGTGAAAAGGGAAAAACATCCAGTATGCGGCAGTCCTGTGGGCGAAAATGCCTTGTTGATGCTAGAGGTCAGAGGAGAATGGGCCGACTGATTCAAGCTGATAGAAGAGCAACTTTGACTGAAATAACCACTCGTTACAACCGAGGTATGCAGCAAAGCATTTGTGAAGCCACAACACGCACAACCTTGAGGCGGATGGGCTACAACAGCAGAAGACCCCACCGGGTACCACTCATCTCCACTACAAATAGGAAAAAGAGGCTACAATTTGCACGAGCTCACCAAAATTGGACAGTTGAAGACTGGAAAAATGTTGCCTGGTCTGATGAGTCTCGATTTTTGTTGAGACATTCAGATGGTAGAGTCAGAATTTGGCGTAAACAGAATGAGAACATGGATCCATCATGCCTTGTTACCACTGTGCAGGCTGGTGGTGGTGGTGTAATGGTGTGGGGGATGTTTTCTTGGCACACTTTAGGCCCCTTTGTGCCAATTGGGCATCGTTTAAATGCCACGGCCTACCTGAGCATTGTTTCTGACCATGTCCATCCCTTTATGACCACCATGTACCCATCCTCTGATGGCTACTTCCAGCAGGATAATGCACCATGTCACAAAGCTCCAATCATTTCAAATTGGTTTCTTGAACATGACAATGAGTTCACTGTACTAAAATGGCCCCCACAGTCACCAGATCTCAACCCAATAGAGCATCTTTGGGATGTGGTGGAACGGGAGCTTCGTGCCCTGGATGTGCATCCCACAAATCTCCATCAACTGCAAGATGCTATCCTATCAATATGGGCCAACATTTCTAAAGAATGCTTTCAGCACCTTGTTGAATCAATGCCACGTAGAATTAAGGCAGTTCTGAAGGCGAAAGGGGGTCAAACACAGTATTAGTATGGTGTTCCTAATAATCCTTTAGGTGAGTGTACATCTCTGGTGTCCCCAGAATGTGTCAGTGAAGTTTCAGCTCAAAATACCCTGATCAGGTAATTTATTATAGCTTGTTGAATTTGCACCTGGACGTTTCTGAATGGTTAGTGGATACATTTATGTAACTTTAGTTGTTGTGGAGTTACGTTGATTCAACTCATCGACTAGCATCGACCATCATGTTAATCTATAAATTGTTGTATAGGTGCTCATGTGGAACGTAAAGTCTGTCACCTGACTATACAATGCATAATAAATGTGCATTCGCAAAGACGCATTAAAGTGATTAAAACTGACAGTAAAAGATTCTATTTCAAATAAACGCTGTCCTTTTGAACTTTCTATTCATCTAAGAATCCTGAACAAAAAAAATAAAACATTGAATTCAACATTGCACTCTAAAAAAAGCTGGGTTAATGCTAACAAAAGTGCTCCAAGGAAGGAACAGTGGAGAACCGGCGACAGGGTCATGGGCGGCCAAGGCTCATTGATGCACGTGGGGAGCGAAGGCTGGCCCGTGTGGTCCGATCAAACAGACGAGCTACTGGAGCTCAAATTGCTCAAGAAGTTAATGCTGGTTCTGATAGAAAGGTGTCAAAATACACAGTGCATCTCAGTTTGTTGCGTATGGGGCTGCATAGCCGCTGACCAGTCAGGGTGCCCATGCTGACCCCTGTCCACCGCTGAAAGCACCAACAGTGGCATGTGAGCATCAGAACTGGACCACGGAGCAATGGAAGAAGGTGGCCTGGTCTGAGGAATCACGTGTTCTTTTACATCACGTGGATGGCCGGGTGCGTGTGCGTGGCTTACCTGGGGAACACATGGCACCAGGATGCACTATGGGAAGAAGGCAAGCCGCAACACAAAATTAGGAAGGTGGTCATAATGTTATGCCTGATTGGTACATGTTCTGTAAAACATCTCATTTTGTGAAACTGTTCCTTTAAGTGTCCAGCTCAAGGGTTAAAATGTTGATTAGCATTGCTGAGCTAAACCGCTAGCCATTCAATCATTCTGTGCCATATAAAGTGTGTTTTCTGACCTTATTAAGTGTCACGGGGCCTTGTGGTATTCGTAGTGGAGGTTAAAATAAGTTGTATTTTCATTGATTTTTTTAAATATTGGTTTTCTGTGGCTTTGAACCGAATGAAACGCCTGACTGAGACTGGTTGTTTTAGCTTGTTTTCATTTGTTTGTTTCAGAAAGTGACTGTTAATCAATCAGGTGAGAATGAGTAAAAGGGCCGGATGCTAAATGCTACAGCTAGTTCTTACTCAAGAGTGTGTTGTAGTGCATAAAATGTCTAAATCAAGGGGTGTTTAATGTTAAATATGGTGTGATATGGAAATTTCAGCTTCCAAAATGATCGTTCCACGTTGTTTTATCATGTAGTCACCCACAATATATTATAATTATACTTAACATTATAAATAATTTTAAATGTGTGTTGTTGCCTAGCTGTGAACATTGCGAGTTCACATAACCTTCAAGGGAACTTTATTTATATCTGTTGCATTCGGCTCTTGTTCTTTTTCTTTGTTTTTTTTGGGGCCGCTGTAATCGTGTTATCTAAAGTTATTTACAGTTGTGCATGTTAATGAACGAGGCTGCCAGGGACCTTCTGCGTAATATTGAGACAAATGTTTGTGTGCCGGCGCAAGCACTCGGCTGATTAACTCGCCCAGGATGGCGTTTTATCTGTTGTGCCGTTTGATGTATGACATCTTTTTAAGACGCGGTCGAATGCAATCACAGGCTCTTTCATTGCACGGGCCCTTAGTCTCAGCAGATTGCCTGCTGTGTCCCCGGGGACGAGATGCTCCGGAAAATATTGACTGCTCTACACTGTGTGTGTGTATGCGTGTGTGTGTGTGTGTTTGTGTGTGTGTGTGTGTGTGAGTGAGAGTGAGTGTGTGTGAGTGAGTGTGTGTGTTTGTGTGACTGTGAGAGTGTGTGTGTGTGTGTATGACTCTGAGATTGTGTTTGTGTGAGAGTGTGTGTGAGTGCGACTGTGAGATTGTGTGTGTGTTTGTGACTGTGAGATTGTGTGTGAGAGTGAGTGTGGGTGCGTGTGTGTTTGTGAGAGTGTGTGACTGAGATTGTGTGTGTGTGTGTGAGAGAGTGTGTGTGTGTGTGTGTGTGTGTGTGAGAGTGTGTGCCCGTGTCTGTGTGTGAGAGATTGAGTGTGAGTTTGTGTGACTGAGTGAGTGTATGAGAGTGTGTAAGAGAGTATGTGTGAGTGTATGTATGTATGTTTGTGTATGTATGTATGTGCGTGACTGTGTGTGTGTGTGGGTCCGTGTGTGTGAGTGTGTCTTGTGTGTGCGTGTATGTGTGAGTGTGTGACTGTGAGTGTGTGTGAGAGATTGAGTGTGTGTGAGTTTGTGTGACTGAGTGTGTGAGAGAGAGAGAGAGAGAGAGAGAGAGAGTGTGTGTGTGTGTGTGTGAGAGAGTGTATGCATGTATGTTTGTGTATGTATGTATGTGCGTGACTGTGTGTGTGTGTGGGTCCGTGTGTGAGTGTCTTGTGTGCGCGTGTGGGTATGTGTGTTTGTGTGTGAGTGTGTTAGATGCAAAGGGTTTGAAGGGTCAAACTTCTCAAAAAACACACCGTTTTGGAAAAAAATTCGGAAGAGGAAGGAAAATATACTTCTGGGCACACAAGAGGCATTAAAGATGACCTTTATCTGAAAGTATGCGTCGTTTCCAATAATTACTGTCAGTCTGAATCACTTTACTCACTTAATTTGTATTTGTTGTTCACATAAACCCTGATCCCTCACATATTAAATTTCAGATTGTGGTTTAAGTCCTTCTCTCACTGGTTATGTTTTGGTAGGAAATCTGGAGGTATTCATCTCATGTGCCAAGATTTCCCATTGGCAGCAAATGGTGGTTCCTGTATCTACGACACTCCCAGCATCACGTCGTCTTCACGGAGGAAGGGAATGTCCGGAGCACTGAAGGGCTCTTTTGAGTGACAGTGCTTATATAGCCTGATATCTCCATACGAGAGTGGTTTTAGTTACACTCGGCGTGATACGAGGCCCTCACAGACGGGTTCACGCTAATGGGCCTCCTTTGCTCTTCATTATGTTACTAAAAACGCTTCCTGTCCTTGTCAGGAAATGAAAAGCGAGAGAAATGTTGTACCATCATTTCTGGTTTGATTACGTCATCGTTCATGGCCTCATAAAAGACACCATTAGCCCTTGCTAGTAGATGCCGCTGTCGGATCCCTAATGTCTGATCAGGAGTGTAAGTGTGTGTTGGGATATCTTATTCTAGCTAATCAAATGTGTTTTTCTTTACCAGTTTAGCGGTGTGTTATAGTAGTAGGCTTGGTAACTGAAGGCTAAATGAAAACACAGGGGGAAAGTATTAACAGTATTAACAAGTTAAAAACAAGTGAATACTCTGTTTTAATAACGTTTTAATATCTTATGCAGTGTTCCTTGCACAGAAAATGTATTGTTTTCTTTTAATATTTTAACGTAAAACAAGATTTAGTTGTTTTTATTTGCAGTCTAAAATAAAGAACCATAATTTATTAAGAATATTTTTAATTAAATGTTTGTTTTTGTTTATTTATATATATATATATATACCTTATTAATATAAAAAATTATAATTTTTAAATATAAAAAAAACCTTGTTTTAATTAAAAATGCTATAAGTATATAATTGTAAATATATTTATATGATTCCACCCCCCCCACTCCCCCGATATTTTAACAAGATTTTTTTAAAAATTTACTTTTTTTTTTTTTTGTGGTCTAAAATAAAGATCAATTATTTAATGAATAATTTATATATATATTATTTAACTTTAATATAAAAAGTTGTCTAAATTAAGTTTCAATTAAAAATGTAATGAGCACATAAGTGTAAATATATTTTTAATATTTATGTTTAATATTTATTTTTACATTGTTATATATATTAATGTTTTTATTTACAATATTAAAATGAACTTTATATAAAAAGTCAAGTTTAATATTTAATTATTTAAAAAAAAATATTAAATGTGTTATATTTAGTATATGTATACACACACACAGATTATATATATATGATTGTATGTCATATTTTTATAAGTATATTTCTTTGAAAACGTCAACTGACTGAAGTCGCCCTCACGGATCCATGCATTGACAGGAAGTGACTTTCAGGTCCAGTCGTGTGAATTGAACTTGCGGTGAAATCAATAAGTGCTGAGAAATCCCTTTCACAGGCTGACGGTACCCATCTCCTCCATGTCCGCTTTGGTTCTTGGAGTTAGGTGAATGAGTTAGCATGCTAGCGGTGGGTGGGGGTCGACATTTTCCAAGGAGAGACGGGTGAAGCTTGTGTTGCTGTCGAGCCCGCACTGACTCGTCTGCCAGCAGTGGTTGCATCCGTCCATTATCGTGTTGTCGCTGAGGGCAAGGTCCTACCCTCTTAAACACTGTAGCGGGGCTAGGCTAATGCTAGGCTAATGCCCTCCTGGGGCAGATAATAGAAATATAATCCTCTTATCCATGCCTAGGGCCGTCTGTAGGAGCAGGACACCTCCGTGCAAATCTCTGGTCCCACGTTGGGCGCCAAGTCGCGGCTCCCCTGTACACTGGTGTTTGTGGTTCTTCCCTTGGGATGACGAGAACGAGAGATGTGAATGCCACATACTAAAGCTGCTAGCATCCATAGAAACCCAGATTTAATTTTTTTTTAGCTAGTTAATGACGTGTAGCATGAATTTCTGATGAATAATGTTGATGCGTTAGGGGTGTTTTTTTAAGAAAAGGCCTGATTGAGATGTAATGAATGAAGTTATAGTGACATTAAATGCAAATGGAGTCTTTTACACACTGGATCAAGAATGGTTCTTATTCAGAGCCAGTTTCTTTCACTGTCGGATGATTTTTAGGACAGTAGTTTATGTTAGTTGTCCTTGGATGCTTAAGACACATTGTTTATTAGCAGAAAAGTATTGTGTGGTGCGGATGTGGCGTTGAGCGACAGTGATGTATAGTCCAGTATGCTGTAGTTCGTTTTTCAACTCGGCTACATATATTCCAGCTCACGACAGACGGCGAGTGAGGCTTTTAGCAGGGGTGCTGGTCGCTACACTGGAATACAAATAAGCCGGAGCCGGGCTGGACGCAGCATGGAAAGTGAGGATCAATTCCCATAAAAGCCTCGTTTTACACGTTGGCTGTACTTGCTTTAAATCAGGCAGAAATTGAATTTGGATGAATTGCATCCTGGTTATGGTGATGTTCGCTGTTACCTCGCTCTCCCCTTTTAAGTGGTTTTTCCTTCCCCTTTCCTTTGCACCGTTTAAGTGCATGTTGAGAGTAAACAGTGATGGATACAAATCTTTAAATGGGATTCTGGGAAGGTAGCGGACGGAAGGATGGAGGTGAAGCACTGTGTTCACATTTGACTTTGTCCATCAAGAAGAGTTGTAATGAGATTCAGGGTCGATAACATGCAGCAAGGTTTCTCGGGATCAAGCGGTTTACCAACTCTTTGGCTAATGCTAGCGCACTCACGTAGCACACGCTCCCCAGAGAGTGACTTATCAATACGTTCATGTCACTTTATCAAAGCTAGTAATTATTCTTGTAAAACAGTCAACTGGTTAGCCTCATGTACAATTAAACTGACTTTTGTTTTTCTGTTTAACTGCAGTCTACACTGAAAAATACGGAGCCCTAAAGGGACATGGTGATGGAAAAAAATTGGGAGGAAAAATTATATGTATAAAATTATATGAAATTATATGTATAAAATTATATTATATAAGAAACTTTACGCTCACGTGCAATATGTTTACGTTCCCCTCCAAAGATTTACATTTGCTTGCAAAATGTTTACATTACCCCCAAAAAATTAACATTCGCTTGCAAAATGTTTACGTTCCCTCAAGAAACTTTACACTCATGTGCAAAATGTGTACGTTCCCCCAAGAAACTTTACGCTCACATGCAATTTTTACGTTCCCCCAAGAAACTTTACACTCATGTGCAAAATGTGTACGTTCCCCAATAAACTTTACATTTGCTCGCAAATATTTGTTCCCCAAAGAAACGTTGTTCACTTGCAAAATGTTTTACGTTCCCCCAAGAAACTTTACCTTCATGTGAAAAATTTTTACGTTCCCCCAAGAAACTTTACACTCACGTGCAATGTTTACGTTCTCCCAAGAAACTTTACACTCACGTGCAATGTTTACGTTCTCCCAAGAAACTTTACGCTCACATGCAATATTTTTGTTCCCCCAAGAAACTTTACGCTCACGTGCAAAATATTTACATTCCCCAAAGAAACTTTACATTCACGTGCAAAATGTTTACGTTCCCCAAAGAAACTTTACGCTCACGTGCAAAATATTTACGTTCCCCAAAGAAACTTTACATTCACGTGCAAAATATTTACGTTCCCCCAAGAAACTTTACGCTCACATGCAATTTTTACGTTCCCCCAAGAAACTTTACACTCATGTGCAAAATGTGTACGTTCCCCAATAAACTTTACATTTGCTCGCAAATATTTGTTCCCCAAAGAAACGTTGTTCACTTGCAAAATGTTTTACGTTCCCCCAAGAAACTTTACCTTCATGTGAAAAATTTTTACGTTCCCCCAAGAAACTTTACACTCACGTGCAATGTTTACGTTCTCCCAAGAAACTTTACACTCACGTGCAATGTTTACGTTCTCCCAAGAAACTTTACGCTCACATGCAATATTTTTGTTCCCCCAAGAAACTTTACGCTCACGTGCAAAATATTTACATTCCCCAAAGAAACTTTACATTCACGTGCAAAATGTTTACGTTCCCCAAAGAAACTTTACGCTCACGTGCAAAATATTTACGTTCCCCAAAGAAACTTTACATTCACGTGCAAAATGTTTACGTTCCCCCAAGAAACTTTACGCTCACGTGCAAAATATTTACATTCCCCAAAGAAACTTTACATTCACGTGCAAAATATTTACGTTCCCCAAAGAAACTTTACGCTCACGTGCAAAATATTTACGTTCCCCAAAGAAACTTTACATTCACGTGCAAAATGTTTACGTTCCCCAAAGAAACTTTACGCTCACGTGCAATGTTTACGTTCCCCCCAAAAAATTTACATTCGCTTGCAAAATGTTTGTTTCCTCAAGAAACTTTACATTCGCTCGCAAAATGTTTACATTCCCCCCCAAAAAACTTTACATTTGCTCGCAAAATGTTTGTTCCCCTAAGAAACTTTACACTCACGTGCAAAATGTTTACGTTCCCCCCAAAAAATTTACATTTGCTTGCAAAATGTTTATGTTCCCCAAGAAACTTTACGATCACATGCAAAAAGTTGTGTTCATCCGAGAAACTTTGCTTTTGCTCAAAAATGTTTGCGTTTCCCCAAGAAACTGGGTTCACTTGCAAAATGTTTGCGTGCTTCCCAGAAACTTTACGTTCAATTGAAATTGCTAGTAAATTTCACAAAAATGTACAAAGAAATGGCAAATAACATTGGCAAGTAAAATGTATTTTATTAGCTAATATTAGTTTTTATTTTTATACTTGTATTTTTCATGTTAATTTTTAGTAATTTAGTTACGTGCTTTTAATATTGCTTTCTACTAATTTCTAGTTAATTGTAGTGCTTCAACTTAAACTTATCTCAGCTTCTAATTTTCGTTTAAAGTTTTTTTTGACTAATATTTATATTATATTTAATTTCAGCCTTCTTTCAATTAACAGTAACAGAGATTCTCATTATATTTTAGGTACGTATTAGTTTGGTCCAGATTAAGCTGTCCAGTCACGTGTACTGCACTGAGATCAAGAAACTCCCATGCGGTAGATGCAAATGATTCTTGAAATCTTGTAAAACTGTGTAATGTTTGCCCGCAGTAGAATTAATCATCCTTTCAGATTAGCATTAGCGTTGATGCTGCCTTCGAGTCACTTCAGAATGATGGTATTTACGAGATGAACGGCACCACAGTGTCATAATTACCAGTGGGAGACTCTTTGAGCCTTGACTTTATCCATGTTGATAAGAATAGTGATAAAACTATAATCAATCTTCATCAGGCTAATAACAGACAGAGAGATGGTGTTCAATTATATTGACAAAGTTTTATGTCTCATTGTCCTCATGTCTATTTTGAATCGCAACCAAATGACTCTTTTGAACTGATTCCTTTTTTAATGAATCAATTAATGAATCAATGAACAGTTTAGCTACTCAAGGCTTACTATTTAATATTAATATTTAATTATTGATTCATGTTAGACATTAATATTATTAAATGATTATTTTATTGCGTGTCCTTCATCTGCTGCCCTTCCCAGAGAGCCGGATTGCTGACGCCGGTCTTAATGTGCACTGATGACTCGTTTAATGGACCTGTAATGGGCCTGTAAGCTACAGTTGTGTTTTCCTGCACTAAGCTCTTAAGAAGCGTTCCCTCACTCCTAACCCATATTCCCAGGATGGTCGCTTCATCCGTGCCGGCATTCTTGGCCTCACACATAGGCTTTAGCGTTTGGCCTAGATGAATAGCACGCTTCTGTTGCTCTCTAGCAAATTCTTTTGTTTTTCCTTTTTTTTTTTTTCTTTCAATTATATTAATAAAATAAAACAATAATAATACATTTTACTCATATTAATTTATATTCATAACATTATAATACCATATTAATTACATTAATAATAATAATAATAATAATACAGATTTTTTTCAGCCATATTTTTCTTGACGGAAATTAAAATATAATATTAATTAAAACAATTAATATTAAAAAACAAATTTTAACAATAAATAACAATTTAAACAATAAATACTGCATAATAATAAATATTACATATTTTTATTAAAAAATATATAATATATTAATTACATTAATAATGACAATACATATTTTTCATATTTCTTTCAATCATATTTTTCTTTAAATAGGAACATTTAAATATATTAATAATAATGTTAATAATAAATATGTTTATGTATATCTTTAAGAAAATTAAAATAATATAATTATGATATTTTCATATTTTTCAATTATAATTTTAATTAAAATATAATAAGAAATATTTAATAATACATATTTTTTTATATTTTTATTTCTTTAAAAAGTAATATATTAATTTAAATATATTAATGATATTAATAATAATACATATTTTCATGTTTGTAATCATATTTCTCTTTAAGAAAAATAAAATAATATTATTTTATTAATTATAAAAATGTCATTTTATTTTTTATTACAAAAATATAATGATAATATAATGACGTTTTTCAATAGTATTTTTATTTTAAAGTTAATTAATGATTATGTATTTTTGTAATATTAATGTTAATAATAATAATAATAATAATAGTAAATAATATTTTTTCATAATTTCTGATCATCTTTTTCCTTAAGAAATGAAATTAATATAATTATATATTATTATCATTAAAATACCAAATATTTTTCTTTAAGAAAATTTAAATACTTGAATTATATTAATTATAATAACAATATGTTTTTCTTTTAAAAAATAAATTGTATCCAAATATGTAATATCCAATCCCATTCTCTGTATTGTAATATGAAAAAATGTATTGTTGTATTAGTATTTATTGTTTTTAGTATTTGGCCTAGATGAGTATCACGGGCTGGTTTCTAGCGTGTTCTTCTGGGACTGTGAAGAGACACAGAAAGGCCGTGTGAACGCGTGAAGGATGGAGGATCAATGGTGAAGGTGCGGCTGTGGGAAACGCACTTCCGTTCACCTCGCGGACGAGAGGCCACCGGAGCCGCCGCTTTCAGAGCGATTCGTGTTTTGATGAGTTTAATCCAGCAGCTCCCCGGTGACCCTGAACACCGGAGGACCTCGCGCTGTTATCGGCTCATCGCGCTCTTCCTGACGCGTTCCTCTTTTAATGAATTCCCTCAGAGATGCTATCGCTCCTGACTCAATCTCCAATCCATCGCTTTTATTTATCAGCAGATACGGAGGTCAGGACTGAGAGACGGTGGATGCTAGCGTTAGCAAATGGCGAGCCGTCGCAATTAGCATGTGCGTTGTGTTAATGGGAAGTTGTGGCACGTTTTGCCCTTCATTTTGTGCAAAAACATGCAAGTCTAATAGCAGTGTGTAATCTTTAGCAGCGAGGTAGCCTACATATAAGATGATTTTCACAAAAAAAGTCATAATTAGCAGTATTTGCTTAGTCTAAACGTTTGATTAGCGAGAGTCAAAGGTCGTAGAACTGGTACATACATGAATCTCAATCATTTAATGTCTGTATTTTCCTTTTAGGGTGAATTTTGTCTCTGTATTATTTCACAAAATTAAAAAAAATACTTTTGATTAATTATGAAAATTATTATAAATATTGTTCATAATTTATTACACTTTTTCAGTCTAATTGTTCTTAAATATTTCAATAATATTTTCCCTTAAAATAATATATTATTTCCATTTTTTGCATTGTAACATTATTTATATTATGAATAATTGTAATTCAGAAAAATCTCATTCTTGTTACTGTAATATGAAAACAATATTTAAAGTGCTTATGTTATATTAATGTGTTGTATTGCTGTTTTTGAATGCTTATTTAAATTGAAAGTACTGTCTAATTATAGTAGAAATGCTGTATTACAGTAATACGTCATGAGAATTAAAAACATAATTAAAACATAATTTAGAGGTACAATAATTATTATTTTTAATTAATTGTAATAACTTAATAATAATTATATTTTTTTCCAATAAGACTTTTTTTTTCTCTGCCTATTATTATTGTAATGCAAAAAATATTGTATTTATTGTGCTGCATTTAATATATACTTATTTTTTAAATAAAAAAAATGATGTTGACAATAATAAAAAATAATAATAATTTTTAAAATGTAATAATGTTAATGATAAATAATAATAATAAAATGAAAAAAAACTGCTTTGACAAAGAAAAAAGTAATATTAATGATAAATAATAATAATAATTATTATTATTATAAAAAATCAGTTGAGAATCATGCATTGACAATGATGAAAAAAAGAAAAAAAAATAGTAATAATATTAATAACTCGTAATAAAATAAAATAAAAATCTCAGTAATGAGAATAATGCATTGACAATAATGAAAAAAATTAATAGTAATAATATTAATAACAACAATAATAAAATGTCTCAGTAATGAGCATTGCAATAATGGAAATAAAATAAATAAAATATGGATGCATTACAGTCATCAGAGTTTGGAGATGAAATGTGTTTAACTGTCATGAAAATGTACAATGTAAAAAACTTTTTTTTTTTTTCTCCATGCAAAATGTTTTTTTTTTTTTTACATTCAATCATTTAGCAGACGCTTTACAAATGAGGAGAGCAACAGAAGCAATCAGACCAACAATATGCAAGTGCTGTGACCAGTCCCAGTTATTCCAGCACAGTTATGTTATAGATGGATATATCGAATAGAAAGTGTTGTTTGTCCTGTAGATTAGTGTGTGAAGTGTTTCAGCCAGATATCTCGCTCCATTTCTCTTTGCGACAGACTGCCTTGTAGTACGAGATTCATTCAGCGCTTGCTTTGTAGTCGGGCCTCGGCGGGCTGTCACGCACCATCAGAGAGAAAACACTCGGCCTTCACACTTTGAACTGACGCAAACCCAGTCCTCTTCAAGTTGTCCTACTTTCGGAGTATGCCGCACTGCTTTGTTCGGTCGGAGAGCAGAGAGTCGTGTAAGTAATGGCTCTATTTGTTTGCTGTCTGGGCTGTATATTTTCATAATGGGAGCTGAGAGGAATCTGGCAATAAAATGGCGTATAAATCAATTAGAGCTGAGGTAGATTCATATCTGGCTTCTCCTCCGTCTGAGGCTGAAGTAACTATTGCCATTACTCACACGGAGCCGAGCTGCTGATTACATCGAGACCGCGCTGCTTCCAGTTACTCCGGGCACCTTGCTAAATGGGCTTAAATTTTTAATTTCCACAGGAACAAAGATCACATCTAAGAAGGAGGGATGGCATGCCGCTAATTTATTTAAGGAGCGATGGGTTATTTCGGTAGGTGCCGGGCGAACCGGGAGTATGGTAGATCGATGGTTCTCAACTGGTTTCGCTTTACCATCCTGACTGGACATCAGATGGCCGATCTAAACCAGAAAACGTCCAAAAATATTAGGATAAACTGCCCAATACACTCTTAGAAAAAACTGTTTTAAATAGAATCTGTGGAAGATTGTTTCCGACACGGAAGATTGCGACTTTTTATCTCAGAATCGCAAGATATAAACTCGCAATTACGAGAAGTAAAGTCAGAATTGTGAGATAAAAACTTGTAATTGCGAATTATAAAATCAGAATTGTGAAAAAAAAGTAAGAACTGTGAAATAAAAACTCGCAATTACGAGAAATAAAGTCAGAATTGTGGGATATAAATTCGCAATTACGAGAAAAAAGAAAGAATTGTGAGAACTTGTAACTGCAAATTATAAAATCAGCATTGCGAGAAAAAAAAGAAAGAACTGTGAGATAAAAACTTGCAATTGCGATTCTGACTTTTTCTCACAATTCTGACTTTTCTCTGAATTGTGCAATTTTGTCCAAATCTGAGGAAAAAGACTGACTTTACAGAATTACGAGTTTATAAAAACGGTCAGCCAATCACAGCAGTGGGCGTTTACACTGAAGGCCTACAGCAGCCAATCACAGCAGTGGGCGTTTACACTGAAGGCCTACAGCAGCCAATCACAGCACTGGGCATTTACTCTGAAGTCTCACAGCAGCCAATCACAGCAGTGGGCGTTTACTCTGAAGGCCTACAGCAGCCAATCACAGCAGTGGGAGTTTACACTGAAGTCTGACAGCAACCAATCACAGCACTGGGTATTTACTCTGAAGTCTCTCAGCAGCCAATCACAGCAGTGGGCGTTTACTCTGAAGGCCTACAGCAGCCAATCACAGCAGTGGGCGTTTACACTGAAGTCTCACAGCAGCCAATCACAGCAGTGGGCGTTTACACTGAAGTCTCACAGCAGCCAATCACAGCAGTGGGCGTTTACACTGAAGTCTCACAGCAGCCAATCACAGCAGTGGGCGTTTACTGTGAAGGCCTACAGCAGCCAATCACAACAGTGGGCATTTACTCTGAAGGCCTACAGCTGCCAATCACAACAGTGGGCATTTACTCTGAAGGCCTACAGCAGCCAATCACAACAGTGGGCGTTTAGGCCTACAGCAGCCAATCACAACAGTGGGTGTTAACTCTGAAGGCCTTCAGCAGCCAATCACAGCAGTGGGCGTTTACTCTGAAGGCCTACAGCAGCCAATCACAGCAGTGGGCATTTACTCTGAAGTAGGGATGGGCAAATGAAGCCTCATGAACCACCAAGGCTTTCCCCTGATTGTCTTGGGAAAAGATTCGAAGCATCAGGAGGGTCGAAAAAAGGTCGAGTGCGCAGCGCCGTTGTTTTATCTATTAAGCACAAATAAAAGCCTGACAATGCTAAATGTTCAGTTTTGTAATATAACTCACATATTAAAGAGTGGCAATACATTAAATGTAACAATTATAATTATAATACTACCAACAGAGTTGTTTATTGCAAGTAAATGGTGCTCTAATTATGGTTTTTATATTGTTTATATGGCAGAATATTTGATCATGTAATATAGGCTATAGGCTTATATATATATATATATATATATATAAAAGTTAATAAATGGACTTCACCTTCCAAAAACATGTAGAGTAGTGGTCTGGGTTCAAACATTCCCACACGCAAAGTAAAGCACTCACGTGACTGGACAGAAAGTGAGGCTTTGTTTTTCATTGATCACGTGTTTCTCTGAAATTGCGCTGTGTACTCTACGCGCTTTGAAGCTTCAGTGTCATATGTAACATCACTACTCTGAAGGCGTTGAAAGCGTTCAAATCAGAGGCTAAAATCGGGATAGAAAATAACCATTTATTTCTAAATTGTGAAATAGTTTTTAGGTAAAAATCATATTATAAGTGCACCTCAGGAAACATAAAATAAAAAAATAAAAAAAACCTTTAAATAGTGAAGTACTTACGTGTTATGGTAGTGTTTGTCGCTGCCTATAAATATGACACCAACAACAAAAAAAGTATATACTAGTCTTTCTGTTCCAGGAAATACCACAGACAATTTTTTGTCCAATCGGATTCTCTGGATTGAGATCGACACTTATATAGCTAAAGGCAGAAGTATGAATTTGCACCAAAATAGAGTTTTGATTGGACGCACGACATTTGACATCAGCAGCTAAAGATGCAGGAAGCTTTATCCTCTATTTTAGTTCACGATTATAAAGTTAGCTGTGTGTTCTTATTAGCATTCAGCATCGTTTCCCCTCCCGTTTCCCCAGAAGTCAGTTCTGACCGGTTCATAACCTGCTAGTTGAGATCCGCCGGTCTTGAAAATCAATCTGTGAACCTCCTGACTGAGTACATTTCTTTCAGAGGAAGGTATACGACTTTAAAAATGCACTCCGCTCCTCTTTCGCCGTGTTATTTGCCTTGACAGTCTCTTCGAAAATGATCTGATGTAGTGTCGCGCCCTGTGAGCGGGAAAGATAGAGCGGGAAAGAGCGCGCCCACGCGAGGCGAGCCGCTTCAGAATGTCAATGCCTCGAGCGTGCGCCTCAGTAAACTACCTCAGGTTTTCTCATTTTGTTAAAAGCCTCCGGATCCCCTCGAAATCACAATCGCTGGTCCCTCTTCCAGAGATAATGCAGATGTTGTCACTGCAAATATCATTATAAGCGCTTTTCTGGCTCTTGCGTGCTTGAGTTGGGGGTTTATTTACAGGCTCGTAGTATTTTGCCATCAAAGCCGTTATTTATCCGATGACGGGATGGGGGTGCGGCGGTGTCATACGGCTCATTTTTAATAAATGTGCGGATTAGCGTGGATGATCCGGCTCTGGTCCGGCGTTCCCGAGGTCAAAGGCAGGCTCGAGTTCCGTGGCACAAATCCTGAGGCAAGTATGATCTAGTATTAATAAACTAAATGATTTTTCTATAGCACCCCTTCCTCTAGCACAGGATAAACACAGATTATATATTCATAAGAAACCTTTGATTAATTTCATGCTGACGTGTTAATAATGCGAAGTTATAAACTGCATTTTTTCCTCAATAACTCATTCCACTAATAATAATGTTTTTAGTGCCATTTAAACTACATCTCACAGCTCGACTATTATCAGTCTTGCTAAGGCTAATTTCGTTTGCTAGCATCATTAATACACACAGCTAAGTTTTTGCATAATTTGGCTAAATTATAGCTTGGTTGGAAATTATGTGCACAGTTGTTATTTCTAGGGGTTAAATTACATAAATAAATGTTGAAATGATGGTTATAATAAACCAAACCAAAAGTTTGTTAGTTTTACTACTACTAAAAGTAACATTCCTCATTTAAATAATTAATATGCAGAATAAAGGGGCGGGGCCTGGTTGAGTTAGTTAGTAGTGTGTTGAATTTGCCGGTTATGGTAAGGGGCGGGGCATGTCCCAAACACGCTAGAAGCTTTTGAGCAATCACAACACACTGCTCCAGCCGACCAATCAGAGCACATTGTGCTTTTCAGAAGGCGGGGCTTCATAGAGTCAGGAACTAAACAGAGCGTTACTGACAGACTGGGAAGAGAGGAGCCGCAACAATGGAGAATATGAGGAAATAATCAACATTCAAGCATGAAAACATTCTAGTACTTTGTAAAAGGGCATAATATGGGCTGAGAAGCTTTCCAGGCCTGCAGAACATGAGCGATGAGGCTTTTGGCCGTAAACGGGTGTGGGCCGACTGATTTATCGTAATTAATCCGATGTGTCCATTCCTCTGGTTGGGACACATCTGCGACAGAGCGCCGTTCCCAATGTCACAATGTCAGCGAAGGGCAATGAGATTACTTTGATTAAAAAACTCAAAACAATTAATTAATTTCTTGGATTCCAGCGTTTTCGAGCTCATGATGAGGCGGATCATTACGACACACTCAAGATCTGGCGTTAGTGAGCGTGCAGCTGTCGGGACGTCCAGATTGGCCCAGATCAACAGCAACAAGAACAGCGACTCTTTTCATTTGGCAGGCCGTACGGTAATTATTATTTTGCGGGTTATGGAAAAGCTGGCTATTTTTAAAGGATGGCACTGGCACTTATCTGTCCAAAACAGGCCCACTAATAAAACTTGAGCCGAATTGGCTTGGGATGGGGGATTTGAAAACGAGACATGAGGGAGTGAATCCGTCAAATGTCACTGTTTGTAAAGAACATGTCCAGGTCATATTTCACTCTAAATCGCTTTTAATAATTATGAAGTAATGTAAATGTTACTTTTTAAATATAATTAATATATAAAATATATTGTTTTGTAATCATTTTAATATTTAACATTAATATGTAACAATAAACAATAAATTATTGAATATTGCTATATTATATTAAAAATAAATAGATTTAAATATGTACAAAATTAATTGATAACAAATATTTATTTATTTTAGTTAGTTTCTCATTGGTTAAATTAACATAATAATAATAATTAAATTACATATATTAATTATATTAATGTTATATATTCATATTAATATATTAATAATACATTGAATATATATGTTATATTAATTAATATATTTAAATATTTAGTGTGTACTTTAACAAAATTAACTAATAACAAATATTTATTTATTTATTCATTTTAGTTAGTTAGTGACTAAATTGGCCTATTTATAGAATAATAATACTTATGTGAATTATGTTAAAGTTGTATATTAATTGTTATACAGTGTAATATTAAATATGATATAATATTAATATATTAATAACACATTATTTTATATTTATATATTTAATATTTTTATTAATATATTAGTATTAAATATTACAATGAATATATAACACATTGCTATAATTCATATAATAATAATTATTATTATTATTATTATTATTATTAGGCCAATTTAGCCACTACCTAAATAAAATACAATAAAATAAGTAAACAAAATTAATAAAATATTAATAATATAATACCTGTTATCAATTAATTTAGTTAATTTATTTATTTTGTTTACTTATTTTATTGTATTTTATTTAGGTAGTGGCTAAATAGGCCTAATAGTAATTATTATATAAATAATATTAATGTGTTATGTAATAATTGTAATATTTATTACTAATATATTAATAATAAATTATTGAATATTAATATATTATATTAATACATTTAAATATTTAGTATGTACTTTAACAAAATGAATTGTATATGAATATGTGTTAATTTATTTATTTTAGTTAGTGGTTAGATTGACATAATAATTACCTGTTATGTATGAATAATAATTATAATTTAGTATTTGAACAAAAAAGACCGTGTCATGTGAAGTGCAGTTTGTTTCACAGAGATATGATGAGATCGCGTCCCCAACACACTTTATTACAGAAAATACTACCATAACACACTTTACCAGTGGTGTAAAGTATTTGAGTAAATGTAATCAGTTACTGTACTTAAGTATCTTTTTGGCTACTTTGTAGTTGTACTGAGTAACTTTTACTCTCTACTTGACTACATTAAATGTACTTTTTACTCCAATACATTTGTGTTGAGTAATGCAATTACACTTTACATTTTGCATGTCACCTAACTTTTACTGCAGCGGTTTGTTCCTGCTATACAGAAGCGATATCGCGTTCTAAGGGCATTGAAGGGACTATATCTTGTGCGTTTTGCCTTTACTCACACAAACATGTCAACACGGCTACTTTACATGAGTGTGAGTGCATTAGCAGGGAGTTGATGAATCGCAGGTGTTTGATTTATGAGATGAGTTCATGACTTCAGCCGCTGATCAAACCAGCACATCCAGTGCAAGAAGGCTTTGACTATTTCATTTTACTTAACATTATTTGATTTATCCGCTGTATCGACGAGACCTTTTTGAAGGATATTGGTTTACATATGGCCTTTTGTGCACTTGAGCTTAACTTCGACTTGAGTGTTTGTAGATGTTTAAGAGGCTGTTGTGTCGACCTTGATTTATTGCAATATTGAGGTGTTCAGTTTTATTTCGATTTTAGAAAATAAACAAATCAATTGTTTCTTATTTTCACTGGTGTGTCTCTCAGGTGTCGAGGACTAGTGCATCGTTAAGCCTATATTTAGTACGAGTAAAATACTTAAGTACTGTTAAAATCAGATACTTTAAGACTTTTACTCAAGTTGTATTGGAATTGGTGACTTGTAACTTGTCATTTTTTCATTCATTTTTTTTTCACAATTCAATTTCTTTTATTGATAAATTAGATTTTGTGTATTTGTAAATGTACTCACACATCTTGCAAATGTGTGGAAAATATATTCTTAATTTTTTCCTTTTAATTATGGGGCAAAATATAAGCAGGTCATGTTCATGATTAGACCTTCAGAGAGTTTAAAGCGATTAAACACAAGAGCAGTGTTTGATGATGTGTGTGTTATGAATATGATGCATTATTATTATTATTATTATTATTATTATTATTATTAATAATAATAAAAAAAAAGTGCATTAGCTTACAGTCATTTATTAAAAATAAAACATTTCAATGAGTATAATGAACAACTTTATAATGCATTATAATAATAGTAATTATTATTATTTTTAACTTTAATTAGCTTACAATATTAAAAATAAAACATATTTCAGTGTATTATGAACAACTTTATAATGCATTATTATTATGGTTAATATTATTATTAACTTGTATTGTCTTACAATCATTTATTAAAAATAAAACATATTTTAGTGTGTATTATGAATAACTTTATAATGCATTATTATTATTATAATTATTAACTTTTATTAGCTTACAATCATTTATTAAAAACAAAACCTGTGTCAGTGTGTATTATGAATAACTTGCATCATCATCATCATCATCATCATCATTATTATTATTAACTTGTATAAGCTTATAGTCATTTATCATAAAGCATCCAGTATAGAGAGTGAAGTGAGTGTGTGAAGATCTTCTCTCTCGTCCCATCACGCTCCTGTGCGTCTGAAAGAGTGAGCGGCCCGATCAACACACACTGTTCTTCCTCACGCGTCCACCGTCTCCCAATATACCCTGCACCATGAAGCTCGGCCATCTGTCGCCCGCCGCCCGCCGCCCGTGCCAGTGCCGGAGAAGACCAGCTACATTTAGACTCTTGTTAGTGTGCGCTCAAGTGCACCACCCCGTCCCAATCGCAAGCGAGCGCTTCGATTGATCACAGAACCTTTCCTAACATTGAGGCTAATGTACTGTCACATCCCCTGGCGGGCTAGCGCTAGCATTAGCTCACAGCTCTGCTACATTCAGCCTGATTAATGAAGCATCTGACGGAGGGAGTGTCTGCGATGAGGGAGCGGTGGAGCACCAGCGTGTGTGCGCTGGAGAAATGGCGTACGTTACACAAACTCCCGCTCGCTTTGGCAGCGAGAGCTAAGAGGGCGTCACGCAGCCCTCCCTCCCTGCCCTGGGGCCTTGTGGGACCTCTCTCGGCACTCAGCGGTTATGATTGGGTAGTCTCGAATTAAAGCGTCCCGTTAGGACGAGGAATCATGTCCGCCTGCTGGCTGGCCGGTTGTCGTGGAAACCATGTCCCCAGAGGAGGCTGAGGCTTGTCTACGGGCAGGGAGAGGGATGAGCACAAAGATAAAGGGAGGAATAAAACTCGCTTCCGACAGCGCAACAAGAGCACAACACCTTTTAAAACGGGGAGGACGCCATAAACTAGCAAAAGTGGCATTTCGTTAAACATTTACAATGCGAGGATGCTTGATATTGTGTTTTTTTTGTTGTAAAAAGTGTCTGCAAGTCATAATGCAAAGATGCATTGCATCACAACAGGAGCTCAACATGTTGTATTTGCGATAAATTAGCAACGATCGTTCGTTGAACGTTTAAAAGGTGAGGACGCTCGATTTGGTGTGGTTTTGTGTTGTAAAATGTGCCTGCATTCGTAATACGACACAAGTATGTATTGTGTCGCAAAAGGAGCTCAAAGTCCTGTTACAATTTTGTTTGCGATAAACTAACGAAAGTGGTTTTTCGTTGAACGTTTGAAAGGCAAGGAGACTTGATTTGGTGTTTTTGTGTTGTAAATCGTGCCTGCATTCATAATACAACACAATTATATTGCATCGCAACAGGAGATCAAAATGTTTTGTTTGCAATGCCATTTTGTAAAAATTTACAACGCGAGGATGCTTGATTTTGTGTTTTTGCTTTGTAAAATATGCCTTTAATCGTAGCGCGACACAAGTATGCATTGCGTCTTAAAAGGAGCTCAACATGTTTTGTTTGCGATAAACTAATGAGAGTGGCGTTTCGTTAAACATTAACAATGCGAGGAGACTTGATTTTGTGTTGTAAAATGTGCCTGCATTTGTAACGCGACACAAGTGTGCATTACATCGCAACAGGAGCTCAAAGTCCCGATACTGTTGTGTTGGCGATAAATTAGCGAAAGTGGCCTTTCATTAAACATTTATGAAGCAAGGATGCTTAATTTTGTGTTTTTGCTTTGTAAAATATACCTTTAATCGTAATACGTCACAAGTATGCATTGCATCGCAACAGGAGCTCAACATGTTGTGTTTGAAATAAATTAGCGAAAGTGGCATTTCGTTAAAAATTTACAACGCGAGGATGCTTGATTTTATTTTTTTGTGTTGTAAAATATGCCTTTACTCGTAACGTGACACGTATGCATTGCATCGCAACAGGAGCTCAACATGTTTTGTTTGCGATAAACTAACGAAAGTGGCGTTTCGTTAAACATTTACAATGCGAGGAGACTTGATTTTGTGTTGTAAAATGTGCCTGCATTCGTAACACGACACAAGTATGCATTGCATCGCAACAGGAGCTCAAAGTCCTGTTACTGTTGTGTTTGCGATAAATTAGCGAAAGTGGCCTTTCATTAAACATTTATGAAGCAAGGATGCTTAATTTTGTGTTTTTGCTTTGTAAAATATACCTTTAATCGTAATATGTCACAAGTATGCATTGCATCGCAACAGGAGCTCAACATGTGTTTGCAATAAATTTGTAAAAGTGGCATTTCGTTAAAAATGTACAATGCGAGGATGCTTGATCTTGGTTTTTTTGTGTTGTAAAATATGCCTTTACTCGTAACGCGACACAAGTATGCATTGTGTCGCAACAGGAGCTCAAAGTCCCGTTACTGTTGTGTTTGCGATAAATAAGTGGTGTTTCGTTGAACGTTTAAAAGGCAAGGAGACTTGATTTGGTGTTTTTTGTTGTAAAAAGTGTCTGCAAGTCATAATGCAAAGATGCATTGCGATAAACTAACGAAAGTGGCATTTTGTTAAACATTTACAATGTGAGGATGCTTGATTTTGTGTTTTTGTGTTGTAAAATGTGTCTGCATTCATAACATGACACAAGTATGCATTGCATCGCAACAGGAGCTCCAAATCCTGTTAGCGTTGTGTTAGGGATACAGCGACGAAAGCAACATTTTGATGCAATGTTCATGTCAAAAATGCCGTTCATTTCCAAACTGATGAATTAGGCCTAAACATACGCTATGCTAATACGTGAACCTCTAGCTGCACATTACACACATGATCGCGACTGGTAAATCTGTGTGGAAATGGTGAAAGGAGGAGCGTATGTATCGACTAGCGATCAGTGTGAAAGCTGCGGTTTTTCCCTCTGAACTCAGGTTCATTCTTCAGGCCTTTGCATCAGCTTTTCTCTTTCTTTCTCCTCTTTACTCAAGGTGCAACCGAGGCTGCTGAAGAAAACGCCACTAAAACCAGCCGAAGAATGAAGCAGAAGGAATATTAAAACAGCAGAGAGGTAAAAACCAACACCATTTATGGATTTATGGTTTATTTAGGTTTAACCAATATATATATATATATATATATATATATATATATATATATATATATATATATATATATATATATATATATATATATATATATATATATATATATATATATATAATTCAATTTGTATAACATATTTTACATTGTTACAGTTTGATATTTATACATTTTAATATGTTTGATGTATTTATTTATATAGTATATATTTATGTATTTATTATTTTGTATATTTTCTTTATATATGTAATTGAATTTGTATTTATGTATTGATTTTATATATATATATTATTTGTTTGTTTTACATTACATATTACATTTACTGATATGTATTTATTAAATAATTGGTTTAACAATTATTATTCTATGAATACTTATATATAAATATATACTTGTATTTATTAACAGTATATACATGTAATATAATTTATACATGAATGTATAATTTAATATATTTTAACTTTTTTAATATATTTCTAAATTATTTAAAATATATATATTTTTAATATTTACTTTTTAATAATATATACATATATTTTAAATTGCAATTGCAAATGTATATTATTCAATTTTAATAACATGTTACATTTTTTGTTACAATTTGATATTTATATATTATATATTTATGTATTTATAATTTTTTATTTTATTTATTTATGAAATTGTATTTACTATTCATTATTTATTAATTTCCTTCAGTGTATATATATTTTTTATTTATTTATTTATATATATTATATATTTATAATATTTTACATTACTTTATTATTTGTAAGTGAATTTATGTATTCATTTATTTTTATATATATATATAATTAAAAAAAAAAGATTTTTCCATCATATCATATCTAGGCTGTCATCGATCATTACTGACGTGTGTGTTCGTCAAGATAAACTGCTGTTCTTGTCTGATCACATCATTACGGCCTCAGTGTGTCCTTGTGTGCTTTTATATGATTTAATGTACGCTCTGAGGCCACACTTCTTCTTTCACCTTTCTTTCTGTTCATAAAGGTAGTTCTTGGGAATATCTGACACTAACCCTTTGTTTTCAGCATTGCAGTGCTCAGTTTGTGTGTTACTTCAGTGATGTTTTCGAGTGTGTGCTGCTTGTTTCTGTCATTGACCGTCTGTCACAGATACGCGGCTCTGGAGTCGCGACGCTATCACATTATTTGCCCTGTTCTCAACAAGTGGAGAGCAGAGGAGGTCGGCACACCTGGACTCGCTGCCGTAGGCTGTTTGCAAGCGAGAGCAGTGCAATGGCTGAATATTGCATGCCGTAGAGCTGAGATGTACGGGTAAAGAGCTCATCTCTGCTTTATTACCCCTCGCCGCCGGTAAACAGCATTCATCCGTACACGCGCTCATTGAACACGACGCGCCGCTCGGGTCTTGTTTCTGTTGCTCTTTGTCGGCTGGGATCGCAATTAAACAAAGCGATTAATCTTTACTACACCCGTTAGGTCACGTCCTCCAACATCACCAATTATCAATGCTCAGATCATTTATGCTGGTGTGTAATGTAGAGGAAGCATCACGAGGTGGGGTTTATTCATGGTTTTATTAAATCTATGGTGTCGATTTATGCTGGTGTCTAATGTAGAGGAAGCATCACGAGATGGGGTTTATTCATGGTTTTATTAAATGTATGGTGTCGATGGTTGTTGTGACGTTATTTGCGGGTATGTTTGCAGTGGAGCTCTGTTGATATCCGGGCCGGAGTGTGTCACGGCTCTGATCCGGCTCTGAATGCCGGAGATCTGTGGTGCCAGACCGCGTTAGAGTCGCTCGAGGGCACAGTGCATTGTGGGCAAATCCTGCAGGCGTGGGAGCCTCTGCCACACGGGGCCTGTTTGCTTTGGCCCTCCATTGTGTTCACAGGACGGAAACACACCAACACAAGCCGGGATAGAGGAGAGATGGACAGAGTGTGTTTGTCAATGTAGAAATATACTATCAGACAACATTGTGGTTATTGCAATAAATTTTACACTTTCCACAATGACTATTAATTATATTTAACTGCTTTACTATATTTTTTATTTTATTTATTTTAATTTATATTTAATTATATATTTGTTGTTATTAATTATTTTAAATATTAATTATTCTGAATATTTGTTAGTGAATATATTGTATAAAACATTACTTGTTTAATTTGAGTTATTTAATTATATTACATATTATATTAGTACATTTGTTTATAATAATATTTATTATCATTATTCTAAATATTTGTTTTAGTGAATACTTTGCCTTTGGTTTTTTATGTTTATTCTGTTTGTATTAATAATAATATTATCCATCCTGCTTTCAGATCTTGCCCACAAAACTGCAGCGATATCGTTATCATTACAGTTATCTATCACTCTTGGTGTAAACCAGCCTTCGTTTTATTGTGCTTGTATCAGTCATTTTGAATCTATTTTGCAACGATGTGTGTTTGGTTGAAGGTAACGCACAGATATTATTAGCTGTATCGCCTAGCCTGATGTGTATCTAAGAGAGAGGGCCTTTACAGCCTGAGTGTTTGTATGAGACACATCGTGTGATATAGAGTGTGTGTGTGTGTCAGGCAGGAGCAGATATGTGCTGATGAGTTCCTCTCGGTGGCAGGCGGTGTGTTTGCACTGCAGTGCTGCGGTGTAGCGGCCCTCTGACCTGCTGGGTAAACAACCAGAGAGTCTCTGACTCCAAATAAGGCCAACACATCCATGGCACAGAGCAGAGGCAACCTGCCATCCTTTACAGCTCACACACACACACACACACACACACACTCCTGAGTTCCCCTTCCTTTCCGTTACTGTAGTCTGACTGAATAGAAATCCTGTCATCATTTACTCACCCTCATTGTCTTTCTTTCTTCTGTAAAACACAAAATGAGATATTTAGCAGAATGTTCACGCTGCTCATTTCCAACAAACGCACTGCAAAAAAATGCTTTACTTATTTAGTATTTTTGTCTTGTTTCCAGTCTAAATATCTAAAAATTCTTAAATTAAGATGCATTCAGTAGATAAGCAAAATGACATTCTGGAAAATTAAATAAAAATTAAGTGAGTTTTTGCTTAAAACAAGCAAATTATCTGCCAATGGGGTAAGAAAACAAGGAAAATGAAAGCTGCGAGCAGAGATGAAACCCGTGCCACTGCCACCCGGTGAAATTACAACAACTTCCTGTTTAATGGCTAAACATCAATATTTGTGTGGCCGCCACGGACACGCCCTTCAGGAAAAACTCAAGATCTTTACAATTTAACGTCGCAAAGGCCTTTAGATTAGACTGACCAAATATGATGTTGAGCTGATTAAACCTCTAGTACAACGTCTGGAAACAGCGAAAACTGCAAAAATTTTGCACAGAAAATTCTAAATATCTCACTTCCTGTTGGGTTTCAGATTTTGCTCCCAGGGACTTTTTTGTAGGTATTGGGCTGTTACATGTGTGTACCGAATTTCATACTCGTACGTGAAACGTAGCGCGAACAGCGCTTAATTTAAATTTTGTAGGTGGCTCTATCGAGCCATTTTGTTACGCCTAATTCTGAAACCCATATTAGACGTACATTTTCACCACTTCTGACGCGTGTGCAAAGTTTTCAACGATGTTTAGGCCCTCAAAAAAGCAATTCATTTCGGAGAAGAGTAATAATAGACTGAGCAATTCCACTAGTGTCCTCACACCATCGGTGCTCGGGCCCTAAATATCTTACTTATCTAGTAAAAAGAGATCTTTTTTTTTTTTTTTTTAGATATTTGGACTGGAAACAAGACAAAAATACTAAGTAAGAAAAGCATTTTTTGCAGTGTATTTCATACTTTCAGTATGATTTTGGTCTGTCCCTAGGCTCTTTTATGAATATAGTGCACTTGATTTAATTCTGATTTAATATTTAATATTTCCTTTCAGAAGATGAATACAGTTTAATGCAGGCTTTTTTTATTGGAAAAGAGGGGAAAACAATCTGCTATTAATCTCCTTTTGTGTTCCTTGGAAGATAGAAACTCGTCTGGCTTTGAAACGACGTGAGGGTGAGTATATTTCTAAATCCATTCTCTTCCTCTACCTGACTTTCTTTTTCTTTCAGTCTCTTTGGCACTGCTCTATGAATGTTGTTTGCTTTTCGATTCTAGTTCTGGAAAATGCTTCTAGTCCTGTGAGAGTCTTTCTGCTGTTATCCTACAGAGCCTGTGGCATCCACGAGTGTCAAATTTCACATTTTCGCACACGCCCCCTCTGTTCCACTGACCGTTAACTGCAGAAAGACAGTACATCTCTAGTCTTTTCAGCATTTGAACCTGCTCTCCCTGTGAGGGAAGAATGACCTCACCTTTGCATCCTTTATAAAACAGTCATATTCTTCTTCGTTCAAAAGCGACAAGACGGTCACTTTAATATTTATGATACCGATCACAATGACCTCTCCTTCCACTGTGAATATATAGAGCCCTTTTGTGTGTGCACGGACTGTCTGTAATGAATTCATAATCTCTGCAGTGGGTCTTTGTAGATTCCTATCAGACAGCAGATAAGACAGTGCAGCTGCACTCTAATAGCTGTCAGTCTGCTTTCCTTCCTGGCTATGGATCAGTTCACTTTCAGTAGACAAATACACACACTCTCACACACACACACGCACACACACAAGGGACTGTGTATTCAGAAGCATGTTGGGTGTAGAGATAAAAGCTGGTGCATTTGCTGTCGATGGAGAGACTGCATTTCTGTAGCACGTTGAAAGGAGGTCCCCCAAGGCTCGGTACGAGGCACCCTACAATTGATGTGTTTCCCCCCAAAACTTGGCGAGCTGGGGCCTCCATCGTTTTTCTCCACCGTCAAACACGCCCGAAGTTTTGAAAGCACCTCAGAAAGGCAAGTTTTTTGAAAGCAGCTTCAAAGTTCAGCCTCAGACATACACTGCAATCGTATGTTCTCTGAAGCGACTCATGGAAGCTATTAAGAATGATAGTGACTCTAAACCGTGCATTGTGAGTTAATGTCGTTTGTTTATTAGCTTCACGTATGCTAAATTCGATTAAGCTTTGTGTATTGCTTTGCTTGGTTGCTGAAACCAGTTATCTTTTGAAAAATATCATATTGTAGCTATAATGAAGCCGTATTTAACAGGTCACTCTCTAGTTAGTTCTGATCAGATGTAATCTGGATTACGTAATCAGATTCCAAACATTAAGTGTTTTTAACTAATTATATTACATTTATAAAAAATATTTGTACTTTTTTTATTGATTACATGATTACATGTTACTCTCACAATGGCAGTCAAATATTCACAATTCACTGATTCTCCATACTATTTCTTTTTTTATCTTTTTAATTTTCCTTTCTGCTTGTAAACGTTCAGAAGGTCTTCCAGGTTTGTGGAATCGCACACACACAGACCAGCCACTAGTCATGTGAATACCACTAAAACATTTAAGTGTTTTCTTAACATTGCAACATTGCGTATCTAATCAACTCCTGATGAACACATTAGTTATTATTTGAATTATCAGTCAGTTTCAGTGTTATTTAACCATTCATTAATGTATTTGGAAGGCTCATTTCATATTTACGTGCAATGCAGGGATTCCTGAGCTGAGCTTTGACCTAATATATTTACTTGAAGTACCCCCTGAGATTTGAATTGGTAAGTAATAACATTAAGTCAATAAAAAAGATTAATAATAAATAATATTTAAATTAAGTTCACGGTTCTCACGGTATGTCAGTTAATGATCACATGACATGCAGGCAAACAAATAAAAAAATTTTTTAAATCCGTTTTATTTTTGTCTGTAAATCTGTGAACATTTTGTCCTCAAAGTTGATGTGTTCGAAGCAGGAAAAAGCGAGCGTAAGGATTTGAACAGTGGAGAACCGGAGACAGGGTCATGGGCGGCCAAGGCTCATTGATGCACGTGGGGAGCGAAGGCTGGCCCGTGTGGTCCGATCAAACAGACGAGCTACTGGAGCTCAAATTGCTCAAGAAGTTAATGCTGGTTCTGATAGAAAGGTGTCAGAATACACAGTGCATCTCAGTTTGTTGCGTATGGGGCTGCATAGCCGCTGACCGGTCAGGGTGCCCATGCTGACCCCTGTCCACCGCCGAAAGCACCAACAGTGGCACGTGAGCATCAGAACTGGACCACGGAGCAATGGAAGAAGGTGGCCTGGTCTGATGAATCACGTGTTCTTTTACATCACGTGGATGGCCGGGTGTGTGTGCGTCGCTTACCTGGGGAACACATGGCACCAGGATGCACTATGGGAAGAAGGCAAGCCGGCGGAGGCAGTGTGATGCTTTGGGCAATGTTCTGCTGGGAAACCTTGGGTCCTGCCATCCATGTGGATGTTACTTTGACACGTACCACCTACCTAAGCATTGTTAAGACCATGTACAGCCTTTCATGGAAACAGTATTCCCTGGTGGCTGTGGCTCTTCCAGCAGGATAATGCTCCTGACACAAAGCACAAATGCTTCAGGAATGGTTTGAGGAGCACAACAACGAGTTTGAGGTGTTGACTTGACCTCCAAATTCCCCAGATCTCAATCCGATCGAGCATCTGTGGGATGTGCTGAACGAACAAGTCCGATCCATAGAGGCCCCACCTCGCAACTTACAGCACTTTAAGGATCTGCTGCTAACATCTTGGTGCCAGATACCACAGCACACCTTCAGTAGTGGAGTCCATGCCTCGACGGGTCAGGGCTGTTCTGGCAGCAAAAGTGGGACCAACACAATATTAGGTCTAATGTTATGCCTGATCGGTGTATATTACCTTAAATATGTAATGTAATGGATTTTGTTGCTAACTACAATTTTTGCCATGTAATTTGTAATCAGATTACAATTAGAAGTAATCTACCCAGTTCTGGTTCTAATGCACTGAGTTTTGACCCTAATTATGTATCTAACTACATTTTGGGTCAGAATAGTAAGCAGTACAATAACAATATAAAAATATGAATTGGCTGCTAGTAATTCTACACTACATAGACGTTCCTAACCCACACACTGAAATGGCAAAGAGGAAAACATTTCCAGTATACAATGCTCATTATGGTCTTATGGATTGGCTGTGTTGAGTGGTAAGTGATCTTTATCATTTCCCCCAGCGTCCTCAGATGGCTCTTCAGCCCGCTGAAATTTACCATGCTAAGCTTCCCGCCACCAGGAGAACACGGGGCGCGCTGTAGCGTTCGATTTATAAGCCTGATTAAACTAGGCAAGTGTGAGTAAGAAGCATGGGGGAAATCAACATAAAATCACAGCAACGCTTTACGTGGCGTTCCCGCTGATTGGGTCTCGGCCCTTTATGATGGCACAGATCACTTTGGCCCTTAAATAAAGAGAAAAATGCGTGTAAACAATACTCCAGGGCTTCTCTGTAAAGGATGAGTTATTGTGCTAGGCCTTTGTTCATTGTTTGGTGCTGTAATAGGTGCAGGCCTTTAACTCGAGGTGTATCAACAACACAATATGTCTAGTGATGTGTATTTTCAGTAACTTCTTGGCCCCAAAACACAGATCTGTATTTGAAATTCATCTTTATTTGAATACCCTGAGCCTAATAATACCCTTTGGTTTTTTCAATGTAAATTACTGTTCATTTAGGGTTCCCAGTATTCCTGAAATCATAAAATGTTTCTCAATGGAAATAAATGTAAATTATTTATCAGTTTTAATCTATTCCTTACAGACTAGTAAGGAAATAAGTCGATTGTTTATCTGTTGGGTTTTGTTGTAGTTTCTAAACGTGTTTAGGATATTTTAACCCTTTCGTGCATGGCGTCCACTACAGTGAACAGATATTTGGAAGCCATTTTGAAACATTTAAGTTTTACATTTAATGTCCCAAACACTAAGTGGCGAACCCCAAAGCGTTGTCTACAATTCCATTTAATTATTGTCTTTGTATCTCTTTGTTGTTTTGAGATATTGCATCATACGTTCAAAATGGCGGAGGAAAGAGGAGATGCACCAAGTACCTCAGGAATAAGTGTTAAATCCTTTTATTCTCAGATAACCAGACAGGAACAACAAATGTTTTTCAGCTAAATATGTTAAAAAATACTTTTATCCCGATTTTTATATTTTTCTTGTACATTTTCAGAAAACACATCTGTCCACTCCAGTGGACGTCATGCGCCAACGGGTTTATTGTGCCTGTATTTAAAGTCCATCTTATTTTGTATGTTTTAGTTAAAGTTATGATGTAATTTACACTTTAATAGTTTTATTAAACAGCAATATTATTACAGTCTACACTCACCTAAAGGATTATTAGGAACACCATACTAATACTGTGTTTGACCCCCTTTCGCCTTCAGAACTGCCTTAATTCTACGTGGCATTGATTCAACAAGGTGCTGAAAGCATTCTTTAGAAATGTTGGCCCATATTGATAGGATAGCATCTTGCAGTTGATGGAGATTTGTGGGATGCACATCCAGGGCACGAAGCTCCCGTTCCACCACATCCCAAAGATGCTCTATTGGGTTGAGATCTGGTGACTGTGGGGGCCATTTTAGTACAGTGAACTCATTGTCATGTTCAAGAAACCAATTTGAAATGATTCGAGCTTTGTGACATGGTGCATTATCCTGCTGGAAGTAGCCATCAGAGGATGGGTACATGGTGGTCATAAAGGGATGGACATGGTCAGAAACAATGCTCAGGTAGGCCGTGGCATTTAAACGATGCCCAATTGGCACTAAGGGGCCTAAAGTGTGCCAAGAAAACATCCCCCACACCATTACACCACCACCACCAGCCTGCACAGTGGTAACAAGGCATGATGGATCCATGTTCTCATTCTGTTTACGCCAAATTCTGACTCTACCATCTGAATGTCTCGACAGAAATCGAGACTCATCAGACCAGGCAACATTTTTCCAGTCTTCAACTGTCCAATTTTGGTGAGCTCGTGCAAATTGTAGCCTCTTTTTCCTATTTGTAGTGGAGATGAGTGGTACCCGGTGGGGTCTTCTGCTGTTGTAGCCCATCCGCCTCAAGGTTGTGCGTGTTGTGGCTTCACAAATGCTTTGCTGCATACCTCGGTTGTAACGAGTGGTTATTTCAGTCAAAGTTGCTCTTCTATCAGCTTGAATCAGTCGGCCCATTCTCCTCTGACCTCTAGCATCAACAAGGCATTTTCGCCCACAGGACTGCCGCATACTGGATGTTTTTCCCTTTTCACACCATTCTTTGTAAACTCTAGAAATGGTTGTGCGTGAAAATCCCAGTAACTGAGCAGATTGTGAAATACTCAGACCGGCCCGTCTGGCACCAACAACCATGCCACGCTCAAAATTGCTTAAATCACCTTTCTTTCCCATTCTGACATTCAGTTTGGAGTTCAGGAGATTGTCTTGACCAGGACCACACCCCTAAATGCATTGAAGCAACTGCCATGTGATTGGTTGATCAGATAATTGCATTAATGAGAAATTGAACAGGTGTTCCTAATAATCCTTTAGGTGAGTGTATATTTAGGTATTTGGTCATATAAAAGTGTAGGCATTTTATATATTTCATAATTATTTTATTAATAGTTTTAATTGGTGGAAGAAGGTAAATACTGGTATGATACTGGTTTTAATTGTTTTAAATAAAAGTTGGCAATTTTTATAAATGAATTGTATCACTTTTTATACCGTTGATGCACTGTAACTCCCATAAAATAAAATATATTGGAAAAAAAAATATTGGCATGATTTTTCACTTGTTTAAAAGTAAAACAAACATTAAAAAAAATACTACTTTGTGATTCACTAATTCATGCATGAAAGGGTTAAACACCAACGTGTGTTGTATAGAAGCATGTGTACTAACTAATATAGTAATCTAAACAGCTAGTTGTCTTGTAAAACAAATGGGCTATTATAAAGAAAATGAATCTGTTTAGGGTCAGTTTATACCCTCCCGACTTCTTATTTTGGAGGTGGGATGGTTTTAGTGAGGGTTTCAAATGACAGACGGCTCAACGTGAGCGCGCAGAGTCCTCCCCCGCCTGCTCCGCTGCTTTGGGGAGGGAGGGTGCGCGAGCGGGAGAAAAGGGGGGCAAAAGAAACCCCCACCGAACTGCCCCTACCCCCAGTCGAAGTCCGGGACCTGAAAGAAAAGAGTCTGATCCGGCTCTGGGACGCGGTGGACCCACAATCGTCCAACATTTAAAGCTCTTTTTAAAGCGCGTGTAGAGTTTCGTGCGCTCTTGGAGAGTTTACGCACGCACGCCGTCGACATGGCACGGATAACTGTTTTCTCCCGTTGAAAACTTCGCGTATCCAAGGAGTTATTTGGACCCCCCCCCCCCCCCCATCTCTGTTTTACATGGATGCAACATAGGAGGCTTTTAAGAGGAATTATATGGTTGCATCGATCTGAACTAAAGTTACGTGGACGTGTGTGGAACTATTGTAAGTAAAAATCATTCCTGTATAATTTTAGACAGTTTCTAATCATTAAATATAACTATACTATTACTGGATTTCGTTGCATATCACTTTGTGTCATGCATTATGTGCAGGTTTTGGCAACACAATTAGTAGTAATTGAGTCTTAACAGTTTCGAGATGGCTTTTTAAGCTGTTTTATATCATTTATTGTTCTGTTTGGGGTCTTTGAGACCCCCAGTACCCTTTCAATAGCTCCAAAACTTCATGACTTTTCAGAGGAGTGATTATAAACAAATTTGATGACTATTGAAATGTTGCATTACTTCTGTTTGCAGTGTCTGATTCCTCAAGTATAAAACTATGATGGAATGCACATTGCGGCTGTTCACTTTTGGCAGTTTAGATTAGTTTCATTGTCACTGAATTGTGTTGAAATGTAAATATGACCCCATATTATTCTGAAAAATGCATGCTTGCTTTGTGATGCAGTAATGCTTTAATGTGAAACGGCAAAATATATTCTGGTTAGGCTACAGGAATGCATTTTATATATCTTAATTTTTGTAAAATGACTAGTTATACAATTTAGTCAATCTAAGGTAATTAGGAATACTGGAAAGTAACTTTCTGGAGGTTTAAAGTAATGGGCACATGTGGAAATGTGGAGTAGAAAATAATATATTACACATTTTTTGGGGATTGTGCATTTCGGTTTTGAATAGGAAGCATGAGAATGTAATTATTGCAGATAATGTTCACTGTGTTCATCAAGAGTTATTCTTGCAAAACTATTTTTGCTGTATTTTCCTAGCAGTTTAATGCTTTTTATGCTCTTTTATTCAGCCACGCTGTGCCATGGCCTTCAGACTACAGCAGTTTAATGTTTACTTTAATTTGAAACCGTTCATACGCACAGAAAAGGTTTTAGCGAGACTGACTGAAAGCATAGTGCAGGTATTGTCTCGACTCATTTAGTCACAGATAATGTGGGCCTCATTAATCACTGTAATGTGACTTCAGGGGCCTGTATCAGAAGGAGTCTGGACTGAAGTGCTCTGGTTTTGCTTTGGAGAAAACTTTGGCCTAGCAGTTTGCTTTGATCTAAGAAATTTTGATTCAGACTTTGTTGACGTCTCATCCTGTAACTTTGACGGCAAAGATCTACTCTAGGAACTCCTCGAAAATGACGGCCATCATTGATCCTTTCGTGAAATGCGTACCAGCTTATTTTTGAGCATTCATGGCAAAAACGTGTTTGTTTTCAGAGGCAGAAGCTGGCTTTGTTCTTTGTTGCAACTTGCAAACTCGCAAGTATGTTTTAGATTCTGAATGTCACTGTAATTGGACGATTTATCACAGCTGATCACTGTCAGATCTTGAGAGATGTAGGAATGCAGCCAAACAGAAGCCGTTAGCCGTGACCGTGGTCTACAGACCTTTGTAGTTTTGCTCGTTTTTCTTTTGTGGCTAAACAATAACACGCAAGAAATCAATGAAGTCGGGTTATGTCAGAATGAAGAA
Organism: Rhinogobio ventralis; assembly: GCA_039654625.1. Classification (NCBI taxonomy): domain Eukaryota; kingdom Metazoa; phylum Chordata; class Actinopteri; order Cypriniformes; family Gobionidae; genus Rhinogobio; species Rhinogobio ventralis. The sequence continues at coordinate 3,282,766 of CM077217.1, forward strand.
ATTTTTCAGAGGATGTAAAAACTTCGTTTGGCGAACTAACTTTGATTTCCCGTGTGCGCTCTGTGTCACCTCTGGACGAAAAGTTAATTGAATTGAGCTGAGGATATGAGCTCTGGTGAAATGTCTTCTGTAAGGTGTCTTCCCCAAGGTTTTGAAATTCATTTCTGCGAAGTTATTCCTTCTGGTGTCGTGTTTTTTGTGTGTGTGTTTTCCTACATTTATCGCCGTAACCTTTTCCTCCACTTTAAATAGGGATCAAAGGACAATGCCTCAGAGAGATTCTGGACACGCTATGCCAAAATAAATATTCTCCCGACTTCAGAGAGAAGAGACAGCGCTCTTGCATTTGCGTGCATTACAGATTTAGCCTCTTGTTTACATGAGCTAGAGTAGCTAATGATGCTAAATATAAAATGTGTGCCAGGTTTTAATGAGCACTTTTTAGCATTAGAGACCTTGTAAGGTGTCTTATATCACTTCCTAAAGTAGATAAAGAATCGTTGATTATAATAGTGCTCAGCTTCATATTCAATGGCGCCATAGTGCAGGAAATGCTAATGGAGTGGTAGAAATATCAAAACAACAATTATACAAAAAGCTCCCTCTCACGGTGGTTATTGTAACCCATGTGTGCCAATGTGATCGTAGTGGAAGATAAAATTAGGCGAGTTTGTGTAACAGCGAGAGCAGTGCAATTATCAGCTTGGGTTTTGAATGGCAGATGCAGTGGTGGCGGTAATGGCAGCTGTGCTGCAGCTCCTCACATTATCAACAGAAAAGGGAGGAGGAGGAGGAGGAGGAGAGATGTTAGCCAGCGCCTAAGCTCTGCCAGCTAATTGTGTTTATTCCTCTTAATTTGTCCCGAGTGCTAAATCGGTGCTCTTCAGCTCACGGTGGGTGCGATTTGTCTGGTGGTTATAAAAGAACGAGTGCCGTGTCTTTGAAATGAGCTCTTCTGGTCTTAATGCGTCCATTGCTTGCGTCCACACGCACGAGCCATGGCCTTCCCCATTCTGCCACGACCTGAGGGACAAGCGGTCAGTCTGGCGGAATTATCCAGCACTTGCTCAGACGTGTTCCCGAGAAAATCGTGACATTGTCCGTGACAGGCCTTGTTGAAGATGAGGAATTGCCTCTACTGGTAAATTGTATTAACTCTCTGGCCTATGTTGGCCATTCAGCCCAACAGGTTAGCGGCGAATCCAAGATAAGACGCCAAGCAACCCACCCCTGCTGACGGGATTGATCCATCTCGCCCAAAGTTTAATTTCATCTCACGGTTGGCCAGTTGCCTACGTGACTCTGCAGGACTGATCGTCCGGTCTCTGGGTACTCAGTACTGCAGCGGTGCTGATAAAGCCAAAAGCTGCTACCTTCTCCCCACACACCCTAGCAAGGCCTAAGCTTAAACCCCTGACCGCAAGACTGGATTTCAAACCAATGATATGCTCCGCTTGCTCAGATGCCGCTGTGATAATGCGTTCATTACGGTAGGAGGGCATTACATCCGCCACCCAACCTCTACCCCTCCCACCGGCCTCGATATGTTTAGCCGAATCATTGAGGGCACTTGTTGTGTTTACCCCCACCATGACGATTTTTCTGCTTTCTGCTCTTTAAGTATGATGACCAACTGGCACTCCATGTTGATGGGCATCCCGCCCACCACTGGGGCGTTTAGACAATGCAGATCTGTCATAAACACGCCCCACCTTGGCTTCAGTCTGAGTTATGACCCTTACGAGGGTTGTGGAGATGGTCCCCACCCTGTTCTCCATGGCTGGAGGTCAAGATGCCATCTGTGACTGGTCTGCTTATTCTCCACTTTGGCTCGATAGTTTACAGACCCCAGTGAACCAAATTGAAGGGTTGGATCCTTATTTGATAGACTTTGAGTGCTTGTGACCTTTCTGTAGGGCGACTCCAAATGAACAATAAAGTCATTAAGGAGAACCAAAACCATAAAGACCATTAATCCAAGGTGGATTCCTCTTGAATATCCCATTGGCCAAATCAAATGCTTCTAGTTTAGGGATGTGTGCTAGTTTAAAATGGTTATATTCTGAGTGCTTGTGACCTTTCTGTAGGGCGACTCAGATGAACAACACAGTCATTAAGGAGAATCAAAACTAGGGGCTGAAAATTTTCTGGTAAATTTCCAAAAAATTCCAAAAAATCCTGCAAAATTTCAAAAAATTCTGGAAACTTTGCAACCCTAACCAAAACAATAAAGACCATGAATCCAAGGTAGAGTCCTCTTGAATAGCCCATTGGCCAAATCAACTGCTTCTAATTTAGGGATCATCAGGGGCCTTGCTTGGTGAGGCCTGGGGTGATTGAATTTGCTGGGTGTTGGTTCGGCAGGATTTGTTTGGGACCAAGTAGAGTTGAAGAGGTTTATAGTGACCCTATAGAAACCCCAGGGCCCAGTTAAGGGGACAGTTTTCAGGATGAGGGGCTTTTTCATGTGCTAAAAGCTGCTAATCCGCTGGCCTTTGTATGGGAGCAGAAAGCTTGGGGCAAGATGGGAAAGCCATGGCTTTTTCAGAGCCTGGCCTTTTGTTGTCATTTCACCCAAATCAGGGGACATCTGTTAGGATCGGGGGTAGATTCCCAGCTGACGGTGGGGAACTTGAGGAGGAGGAGGAGGGAAGGACAAGATGCGCTGGTGGGGGTGGGAATGTTTGAGGGCTGATGGATGTGTGTAATTGTTTGTAATGCAAGCATGAAAACATGGGCCTCTGGGAGCCGGAGCCGCATTTGTATGTGTGTGGACAGAGGGGCCTTGTAGTTATGAAACAGTCAGTCAAGTGTAGATGGGGTTAAACACGAGTAAATACCTGCCTGTCAATGCGAGCCATGCTCCCTTAATTAGGAATGACAAAATGGTTTGACAGCAGAGAAACAGGGAGCGCTATAGCCTCTAACTAGCACAAATGTCAACATGTGATTAAGCTCTGTTGGAAACTCATTACGTTCCTGAAACGCAGATCTGTTTTTCAATAAAAATCACATCTCTTTTTGTTCTAGTCACTGCTGAATTAGCATGAGTGATCTCACTCGAGGACGGTTTTTCCATTTGCATGTGTGCATTACGAGTAAGGAGTTTTATTGAATCCAAACACTTCCAATGGGTTGCATTTCACCCGAACATTTTTGCATAAACAAAATATTTAATTTAAGATATTGTGACATTATTGTAATGACAAAAAAGCACATTTTCCCTCTAAATTCCTATTACTGTAATGCACCTTTTCTTTATTGCAAGTAATGTTTTTTTTTCATGGTTTTTGTTTTAGTTAACGATAAAAGCCCCTGATGAGAATTGCACATTATTAATAAAATGTCACAATGCAAAAGCAACGGTATGTTCACTCCTGCATGGCATTTCGATTATGGCACTCTGTAATTATAGCTGTACTGTGTTCTTCGAGTGAGCGAGGATGCGTTCGACACTGAGTCAGAGATGCTATGGATTCTGCGTCAGCGGGGCGTAAAAGAGCGAGTGCAAGGGAGTACACTCTCTCTGTCTCTTCAAGCGAGAGGGAAAGATGATTTGCTACGAGCAGAGCATCCCCCATCCCTGCCCTCATGCGATATGACATTTTGACGTGTAAATACAAGGCCTCCAGGACACCGACTGTCCTCGGGCTGATAACATCATTAACTCTGATTTAATTGCAGCACCTGAAGATGCTTATTGTATTTGTGTGTATTCGGATGCATCACCTCTGGCCGAAAACGTGTTTTTTGTGCTACTTTTCTGCTTTTTAGCCATTCAAAAGTTAGATAATTTGAGATAAACAAATCAACTTGTGTATATTGTACTGCATGCACAGGTAATTCATTTTAAAAGCAATACCACCTCTGGGGGGAAAGAAAAACGACAACCTGCCAATAATGCGAGTCCAGATTAGTGTGCGCCAGGACGGAGGCGGTCATCTTATTTGTTTGTTTTCCTAGAGGCCTCCTTTGTGTTTTGAAGTTTTTGAATTTTCCCATTTTGCTCATAAATGAGGCATGAAGCCATACTCGACGCTTTGTCACATAAGTGGGGATTGGCAGGGAATGAAATCCCGCCGCTGCCGCCAAGATTACAGAGACTAAGATCGCCTTGCGATCTCCTTTTATTAGCTCCATTACATCCTCCGTATTCTGACCTTGTTTCGGCATTGACTGCAGCTCTTACATGGACGTTTTATCTGCCCGTTGGGGACGGGATGGAGCAGAAGGAAGGGGCTGAATCACAGACAGCATGAATGAATGAAGAGATGAATTGCGTGTTATCTTCCCCCTGTCTATTCAGCGTGTGATTGGGGAGGCGATAATGTCGACAAACAAGGGTGTAGCCTTACAGTAGACTAAACGAACCAGAGAAAGTGCATTGGATAAAACATGCATGCAGCTTCAGAACTGCTCCTCTACTCAGTCCCGTCTCTCACTTTGGGGATATTAGAAAAAATTGTTTCTACAACACCGGTTTCAACGAAAAATGGAAATATTTTAATGCGTTCTGGACGTTCATTTATATGACAACGGCATTGCGCCTGGAAATGCAAAATTTTTAAATTGAGTGAAAGTTTTTGAAACTGATACATTATCGTCTAAAAATGCTTATTTGCAACGTGACATCGCCATCTACTGGCCTGGCTGCATAATACAGAGTTTTTGCGGATCCGCGTGAACGGGGATCGCTGTCGTCTGTACACGAAAAACGCCAATTATGTTAGCATTTAGCTAAAGTGCTAAAGCTACATTTTGTTTCTTAAAAAAATTTACCTGGTTGTGATTTTCTCCTACACTGAAAAAAAATTGTGTAAAGGAAGTTTTACTTAGAAATTGCTTGTAAATATCACAAATAATTACTAGTATAATTACTAATAATTCCTTGGCAAAATGAGAGAACGCAAAAGCATTGAAATATATTTTAAGGGCACCGTTTGTTTTTTACACTGTAAAGGATTTTTAAGTTAGTAGAAATAGTATTTTTTCGTAAAAATGTACACAATAATCAAAAAAAATTTTTTTTTGCAGTGCACGTTTAGCTTGAACATTTACTTTTGCTAATATTTCACTTTACAAAAGTCGCTAATTAGCATTGCTTGTGTGGCTTTTCATCTGCCTTTTTACCTTCGGATATGTGTGCATGAAATACGCACGCTGCACAAACTCTGGAATAGTGTTCGCAGCCTTCAAGCGCAACTAATAAGCTAACAGGGCCTGTACGCTGTAAATCACAGTGCTCCTGTTCTCTAAATAGTCGTCAGAGAGAGACGTGCTAGTAATTCGTAGCAGAGGGCAGCCTTGTTTGAGTTTAGCGTGGCGGGCTTTGAAAGTGATGGATGGTTGTCTTTCCCTTTGTTTATCTCCGCAGATATCTGAATCTTAAAAAGCATGAAAGCGGGAGAAAGATCTGAGAAATCAAACTAAATTTATTCAGCTGGAGATCCGAAGGTCAGGCAAACATGTTTTTGTGTGTGCGTGCGTGTCGGGCCCCATGATTCAATTACTAGATGTTTTGAGAAGGGATTTGTGCTGCTCATATAGCATTTTACCTTATGAAGTGCAAAATAATTGAGCCATCTGATAAGAATATTACTTGTATGAATAAAACAAATCACAGGCTGTTCTGTTGTTTCTGCGGCACTTGTAAGAGTTTCTCAAGCGATGTAGACATGAGGTTTCATATTTCACTTCATGCAGCTTCACTTGGATTCCGTTCCTGTGGCTTTCTGCTGTGTAGCTCCGCCCACGCCGGAATCTCATTGGTCCAAAATTCTGCTACTCATAAAATATTAAACAGCTTCTGACAGCTTCAACAATCACGTTTTGTTGGAAAGCTGTTGCATAACACTTATTTAGTATTTTTTGAGGAAAGTAGAATTGTCAAAGAATAACAAATATAAAATCAGTGTATATATATATGTTATTAGTCCTGTCAAATCGATTATTCGCATGTAACATAGAAGTTTGTAAGTGTATATGTGTGTATATATATATATATATATATATATATATATATATATATATATATATATATATATATATATATATATTTTATTTTTATTTTTTTACATTTTTGTTGTATTTAGTCTCTGCTAAATCCAACAAATTTTTGTCAAATAATAAATCAGAAACTATTTGTATAATTCTTTCTTTAAAAATTTGTATTTAATGATTTTGTATATTTATGAATTAAAGTTTATATACATATTTATAACTATATAATATCAAATATATTAAAATTATAATATATATGTAATTATAATTATATATATATATATATTCCTTATTTTTAATAAATAAATAAATATAATAATTACCTTGGAATTAGTAACGTGTAAAAAATCTGATAATTAATAAAAAATGTAATGTTTATTTAATGCTTTAAAAAAAATGTTTGTGTTATTTTGTTTTTTTATTTTAAGTGTTTAATTGTTTGTTCTTATCTTTAATAAATAAACTAATATAAATAAATACCTTGGATTTACCATGTACATACGTGTTAAATAATCAGTCAATTAACTTAAAAAAAATATTTTTGTATTTGTGTTTAATTGTTTGTTCTTATGTTTAATAAATGAAATTAATAACCTGGATTTAGTTTGTACCATGTGTATATGATAAATAAAAGTCAGCCATTTCCATTATTTTATTCCAGAACCGGTTGGATTCCTGAGCCCCAGTGTGTTTTTGAGCGCATTTTCCCCATTAATGATGACTGCAATGTCTCATGACAGGAGATTTAAACACAAGACAAGCAAAATCAGCAACAAACCCTATAAAATCAGCAAGCGTTCGTGTCCAAGGAGCGTTCGCAGGCGTCCGAAAAACAGCGTATCGATTTCTCCACCCGTGCCAAACATGCATCACACACACACACACACACACACTCTCTCTCTGGAATAGGAGTGTTGGCAGCGCTCGATGGGATGCATGCGGCAGCCCAACATCACAGAGACTTCTGGCTTTGTGTCTGCGCGAGGTGAGGAGAGACTGGGCCGCTCGTACGGCTCCAGTAATCAGATTCAGGAATCGGAGGGAGGCTGTTGCAGCGTGTGGAGGAGGGTGGCCGTGTATTAATAATCTCTTGCTCCATAGATTCACCGCGGGCTTAATCTCGCTGGTACGTGCTGCGTTTTAGAGGTCAGAACCAGATGCTCTTTCAGAGGCTTCGTGCGGCTTCTGAAGGCCTGCGTGTTTCTGCCAGGACTCACAAAACCCACCGAGATGCATCTGAACTTCTTTGTTTATGATCAACGTTTCTTTCACATCAGCTGCCATTTTGTATTTCATTTTTCTTTTTAGCTTTTTTCTTCCCTTTCAACAAATGGTCAGTGAAAGGAGGTCCTTAACTTTTGGAAAAGGTTGTTTGTTCACCGTAGCATGTTAGACTAATATATATATTTAGCAATAAGAATAATTCAATTAAAAAGTGGTTAAAATAAAAAAAAAATCATATAAAAATTCAATATATAATTTTTATAAACAATAATATTAGATAATGTATTTTGTTAAATATTTTAAATAATATTAATCACTTAATTAAATTTTAATAATATATATTTTTTTATATTAAAATATATTATAAATGTAATGAAAACAATATACATTTTGATGTAATATAAGCAATAAGAATAATTAAACAAAAAAAGGTTTCATGTTAATTATTAAATATTTAAATATATATATTATTTATATAAACAATAATATTAGATAATGTGTTTTATTCAAAACATAATATTGATATTTTAATATTTTAAATAATATAACTTAATTTTTAATGATAATTGTTTTAACAAATATTAAAATATATTATAAATCTAATGAAAATAACATAATGATTGGTTTGCATTAATTAATAACGAGCTGTTTTTTTCTGTAGTTTTCGGTATTTTAAGTTTAAGTGAATTCTTACATTGTCCACCACCTTATCATATTATAATTTTCTATTTTATATATATAATTAAAAAAAAAAAAGAAAATATATATCAAAATAAGAAATTTAATATAATTAAATTGATTTAATATTAATATTAATGCATCTTTTACATATTATTTAAAAATACATAATGTCATGTTTTAATTGCTACCTATTTTGCGGTCCTTTTTAGTATTCAGTATGCTCAACATTTTTTGCTACATCAGCCATCTTGTATTTATTTCTTCGGGCACATTGCAGTGAACTCTGAGATGTACTGCCGAATATTCATGTGACTGCCTGGAGATCTGGCCCAAATGAGGCATCTTAGACGGTAGCGTAATCACGTTTGGGATAGCTTTAGCTTTGGCCGTGTGCCTATCGTGCATTAAGCGCTGCAGCTCGTACTCGTGTTTGTAAGTTGGTAGTGTGTGCTGGTTGGTGATATGTGTGTGTAGTGGCAGTGGAATAGATCCCACTCTCCCATGGGCATCCAGCTTATTACAGTGTGACCAGTGAACAATGGCTGTATACGTCCCATTTATCTATTTGTGTCCTCCGGCGATGTCCAGCGCCACATTCATCCGGCCGAATCCACCCTACGCCGAGTCACGCTCAATTATCAGAAGCGCTCCGATGTTCTGTCACCTCCTAATTAAAGCCGGCCTGTAGTTTTTCCAAAATAATGAATCAATGCACAAATGCAGCAGGCGCTTTCCACGAAAAGGGTGCAAAATAGGGTTTTACCCTTTAAAAAAGGCTGGACCAAGGAGGAGGAGGTCCTTGATATTTTGGAAAATGTTGGAAAATTATTTAAAGGCTCCAAATGTCACTTCACAATTGTATCTAATAGTTCCTGCTCCAGAGAACATGAGATTCGTGCCGTTTATTGCTTTAAAACAAAATGGGACCCCAATTTAGTGGCAGCAATCATGTGTACGTCATGATATTTTCGGGCCGATTCGTGAGAGGTGCATTAGGACGGCATGAAAGAGAGTCCAAATGACCCGATGGTCAGGTTTGTGTAGACTATAAGATGAGGGAATGAGTGTGTGTGTGTGTGTGTTGTTGTTCATGCGTGTGCAGGCGACAGCGTGTGTGCTGGCGGGGAGTTCCGGTCGCTGTGGAATGAGGAGGCGAGTGTGTGAGTGTGTGTGATGCACTCATATCCGCCGACAAGAAGAAAAGGAAATGCAGAGAAAGATAATGAGTGGGAATAGAAATGGCAGTGCATTAAGACTAAAAGTGGCCACAGAATAGGAAAGGACACATCCAAACTGGATTTTTACAGCCGGGACGCTTGCTAATGTGTTTGGAGATGTTTCTCGGTGGTGTCTCACGTCAGAAGAGCCTGGTGTTGTGTTTTTAATGGCGTACGGATGTGTCGTCTGGTCTTGTTTGCGTCAGACGACTGAATTTAGAGCCTTGACAAGCGTATTGGCTAATGCCTCAAAATGTGTGTCCCTGCATTTGGTGCCAATCAATTTTCATTTCATTTTTTAATTATTAAATAATATTAGATACTATATAAATATTATATTATTTCTATTTAAATACTATAAATGATAGTACTTACTTATGAATTATTTAAAAAAAAAAAAAAAAAAAAAAAAAAAAATGGGTTTGAATGATTTAATATAAGCAATAAGAATAATTAAACTTAAAAAGTGGTCAAATAAATGGTTTTATATTTAAAAAAAATATATATATATACATATTATATATTATATTATAAATAATAATAATATATAATGTATTATAATATTTATATTTAAATTTTTTAAATAATATTAATCACTTAATTTTTAATAATAATTATTTTTAAAATATTAAAAATATATTATAAATGTAATGAAAATGATATAAAAATGGCATTGAATGATTTAATAACGAGTTGTTTTTGGTAGTTTTCGGTATTTAGTGTATTTATTATAAAACATTTATTTTGCTACATCCTCCGTCTTGGATTAAAAATTTTTAGCAATTTATTTTCAGTGAAATTAAATTCATAACTTTCAGAAAATGTTGTTTGTTCACCTTAGCATGTCAAACGATTATGTTTTATATATATTTTATTTATAAATATTATAATATTTATATATAAATATATATATAAAAATACTACTTTTTAAAAGATTTTTTAATAAAAATGTAAACAAATAATTGATTTAATTTTTAATAAGTATTTACAAAAAATATTAAAATATAATATAAATGTAATGAAAATAATATAAAATTGGTTTAAATGATTTAATATAAGCAATAAGAATAATTAAAAAATTTTTTAATAAACAATAATATTGGATGTATTTTATTTATAAATATATATATATATATATATATATATATATATATATATATATATATATATATATATATATATATATATCAAATTGAATAGCTAATAAAATGTAATTGATAAATATTAATGCATATTTTTTAAACTTAAACATAATGTCAGGTTTTAATGATTTAATTACTAAATTGTATTGGTATTTTTGGGTATTTAGTGCCAATAAATGATCAACAAATGAATGAATGATGAAATGATCAATAAATGATCAATGTTGTTCATGATCTACATTTTCAACCATCTTGGATTTATTTTCTTTCTCCGGCACATTGCAGTGAATTCTGGGATTTACTGCCAAATATACATGTGACACTGCCTTGAGATCTGTCCCAAATGAGGCGTCTTAGACGGTAGTGTCGTCACGTTCAGAATAGCTTTTCGGTTGGAATAAATTCATCTCAGCTAGGTTCGCATTTGCTTAGCTTTACCAAAACAACAAGATCAGGGTGTCTTATGACTCAAACACAGGGGCTTTGATTCAGATGGTGGCATGCTTGTAATTTGCCCACGCTAATATTGTTAACGTCTCAGTGTCTAGTGAACAACATCTCTGTCAGCCACGAGGACGTCGCGACGGTTCGTGGCGCTCTTTCAGATTCCAAATAAGGAAGCATCCCGAGTATGTTTCATGTTGTTTGGTGTCTTTAATGTGGCTCCTTTTACTATTTCTTCCCATCTGAGAACGGCGTTTGATGTCCGTTGAGAGAAGCTCTGAATCTTCACACCAGAAAGCGTGAAGGAAAAGTCGAACTAGCCAGAGAATACAGTGGGGTATAAGCATATTTCAGATGATCTAACTATTATTATGGTTGGGTAACAAGTGAATTTTGTAACGTCCCAAGACTACTGTTAAAATAATGTATGATTAGGACAGGGTGTCCCCCTGGGTTACGTCCTTAGCCCGATTGAATTGCACTTGAAGTGGAATTACAGTGCAAATCAAGCAGTACTAGTGATGTTTTATTTATTTGTCCTGAATCGAAATACTTCTAGTATGTGTGTTCACTAAAAACATCCAGCGTAATGGTAATAATACTGCGTCTAGTGGAGCTGCTCAAGGAGGGCTATTGATTTTCTTCCACTCTCTCCGGCTTGTTTTTCTTTATTTTGCCTTTGGATTCCAGCTCGGTGCGGTCGGATCTTTCACAACCCCGTCGTGAGGTTTCCTCCTGCTTCTTGGATGCCGTTCAAGCTGGAAAATAGTAACACAAGTGGAATTCAATTACGGTGACAGAAATGATGCTCATTTAAAAGGCATGAAAGTAGCTATCTTCAATGGATTGCTTTGTCTTAGATGGGGTGGATTTTTCTACAGATATGAGCCTCCGTTGTGGAGTAGGGGTAAACACACACACACACACACGCTTGTGTTTTCCCAGATTTAAAGGCCTAAGTGTGTACTCTTTTGTGAGATTAGTATTACGTCATTTTTTGCTCAGATTTTGGTGTATTTTAGATTCACCTCATAATCCAATCTGGAACAGTTATAGTTCTTATCTATAGTTTTTAATATTTTTAAATTGTAGTAATTTCCCAGTTACTCTCCAAATTAATGTAGAAACAACTTAAAGACAGTATTTATACTGGATACTGATGTCTCTATGAAAAAACATTAATGATAGACATTCCACATTGTAGTATCTATCAATTTCAACATTTATCAGACTTTTAATTTAAGTGAATTTTAAAACAATCTTCACATAAACCCAATATAATAAATGCCATATTTACCTGTGGTCTTTCATATTTAATCAATATACAGAAATTTTATAAAGTTATCGAGCACTTTACAGTCCCCTTAACTTAAATGGTTGTAATTCAAGAACGCTTTGGAATATAGACCCAAGTTTGGTCTTATATAGACCAAATTATATTAGCAGATTATTGCTGAAGTGAAAGCATTTAAAAAAATGTAAGTATGAAAAAGTACTGTAAATCAAATGTAGTGTACGAAATATTTTTTCTTTTATATAATTTTTACTCTAAAATGACTATAAAATCAAAGCCATGTCTAACCAAGTTGTGTTCCAGATTTGAAGTTGATATCACAAAAATTTAAGTCCCCACGAGATTTTGTTTAGGCGTAATAACAAAAATAGCCACCGGGTGTCATCCACATACCATTTCATGCGTTCTTCTGTAACAAATTGATACATTTCTGTCCAAATATCACTTCTATCACATGGAACCTTGAGACCCAGACATTTTCTATGATATGTGTTTTGATAAGATTAGAAAAGGTTTTGAGTATAAAGTAGTTAATTTATTTTGTAATATGAAACCTGACACCGCCCACTAGGGGGAGGAGCCTGCTAGAAGAATTTAGGGTACTATTTCCGTAGTAACGCGACGTCCAAATTGAATTTTGAGTTTGTAAGCTTTCGAATGATACCTAATTTATGATGATTACTAAAATACACTATATTGCCAAAAGTTTTGGGACGCCTGCCTTTACATGCACATTAACTTTGGAGTTGGTCCACCCTTTGCAGCTATGACAGCTTCAACTCCTCTGGGAAGGCTTTCCACAAGGTTTACATTTTTGACCATTCTTCTAGAAGCGCATTTGTGAGGTCAGGCGCTGATGTTGGACGAGAAGGCCTGGCTCGCAGTCTCCGCTCTAATTCATCCCAAAGGTGTTCTATCGGGGTGAGGTCAGGACTCTGTGCAGGCCAGTCAAGTTCCTCCACACCAAACTCGCTCATCCATGTCTTTATGGACCGACGCTTTGTGCACTGGTGCGCAGTCATGTTGGAACAGGAAGGGGCCGTCCCCAAACTGTTCCCACAAATTTGGGAGCATGAAATTGTCCAAAATGTCTTGGTATGCTGAAGCATTGAGTTCCTTTCACCTTTCACCAAGCCCAACCCCTGAAAAACAACCCCACCCCATAATCCCCCCTCCACCAAACTTTACACTTGGCACAATGCAGTCAGGCAAGTCCCATTCTCCTGGCAACCGCCAAACCCAGACTCGTCCATCGGATTGCCAGACAGAGAAGCGTGATTGGTCACTCCAGAGAACACGTCTCCACTGCTCTAGAGTCCAGTGGCGGCGTGCTTTACCCCACTGCATCCCACGCTTTGCATTGCACTTGGTGATGTAAGGCTTGGATGAGCTGCTCGGCCATGGAAACCCATTCCATGAAGCTCTCTACACACTGTTCTTGAGCTCATCTGAAGGCCACACAAAGTTTGGAGGTCTGTAACTATTGACTCTGCAGAAAGTTGGCTACTTCTGTGCACTGTGTCCCTCAGCATGCGCTGACCCCACTCTGTGATTTTACGTGGCCTATCACTTCGTGGCTGAGTTGCTGTTGTTCGCAATTGCTTCCACTTTGTTATAATCCCACTAACAGTTGAGCGTGGAATATTTAGTAGTGAGGAAATTTCAGGAATGGACTTATTGCAAAGGTGGCAACCTATCACGGTACCACGCTTGAGTTCACTGAGCTCCTGAGAGCGACCCATTCTTTCACAAATGTTTGTAGAAGTGTCTGCATGCCTAGTGCTTGATTTATACACCTGTGGCCATGAAGTGATTGAACACCTGAACTCAGTGATTTGGAGGGGTGTCACAATACTTAGCAATATAGTGTATGTGATTAAAGGCGATAAATAAAAAGAGCGCCAAGCGTCCTGCTGCATAAATAATACATTAAATATAGATTAATCCTTATTAAAGCTACAATTTTCTCTGTTCCCTTTGTTCTTTGATTAACATTGAGACATCATTAGTGGTTGCTGTCACTTTAAGATCTGCCGCTGCCGAACATGACGCGGATCTGATGCGCTGTCATTTCCTCATAACTCTTTAACTCATTTAAGACGGCTCTTATGAGAATACTCGACAAAATGGGCATTTTGGCATAATTCTGTGTTATTGTTCGTTCAATCGCAAAATAGAACTCGATTCTGGTGCGCGTCTTTCTGAGCGTCGTGTGTGTGTGTCATAGTCAGGACATTCACAGTCAGGGCATCTGAGCGCGATCTTTTCTGTCTTGTGGTGCTTGAATGATTTAAAAGCATTTGCATGAATAAGAGCGTGATCATATCATGTAACGCTAGCCAAAGGATTACGGGAAAACGGATGCTGCGTTAAATATTTTAATGCATTAAACTGAAAAAATGAATTGCATGTGTTAACGCGCTAATTTTGACAGAACTTATCGTTTTATTTTACGTGTCTGGCTAATTTTGAAGGATTGACCTCGCTTTATTCTTCACATCCTCTCCTTCCTGCCATCAGTTATGAGATTCATTCGGGTTTCTAGATGATAAATATCAAAGACGGCTGACATTTGCCCTCTTAAATTCAGTTAGCAATGAGCAACAGTACGGATAAGCCCGGCAGCTGAATATTAATCTCTTTCCAGTGAATGTGATCAGAATCACTTTGCTTTTAAAGTCGTCGGAACGTAGAGACATGTTGTCTGGATTACTGCACATTAAGAACCGTAGTGCAAAATTCAGCTGATTATCAGAGGCGCACAAAGCAAATGTGAAATTGAAAAGTGCTAAACCTGACTGCAAACCTTTGTCATTGGAGCCGTGGTTAGTATTCCAGGCACGTTGATCTGTGGTGCTTGTTTGGGCAATGCAGATTCAGTTTAGGCTTTCTTCATGTTTCCAGTTCTCCTTTACTGTTCTGTCCTTTCACTAGTAGCAAAAGTTCACAAATCCTTTGTCTTCTCAACAGACGAGTCAAGTGTGCCATGAAAATAGCTAAAGTGCCTCATGCATATTTCATCTAGACGAGTGTCTGAGATGGAGTTTGTGAGTATACCTGTGTGTGTGTGTGTGTGTGCGTGTGTGTGTGTAAGGGTTTTGTCCAGCTCTAGTATAGATTTTGTCATGTAGTAGTGAGGAAATGGTTACTCTATAGACTGAAGAAGATTCGCTGACGTGAGGGGCTTTAACGCTTGGGTGATTCTAGAATTACTGGTACATTTGTTTGTTTCTTCCTGCTTTTTTCAAATGGTTATATTTTTTAATTATTTTAATAATTTTTTACTCATTGTCATGGATCACAAGATGTTACAGGCCATAACAATATAAGATTTTCTGTAAAAAGTGTCTTATATAGCTGAAAATCATGATTTCTTGTCCGAATTAGTGTTATTTTTCCCATCATGTATCATGTAATCAAATTTCATCTAAATAGTCATTTTCCTAATTTTACAGCAACTTTTATCCTATAAAAATGTGTCCATAAATCTTGCGTCAACTCTGTTACCGTACTGTACTTTGCCTTTAAATTGGTCGAATTATCTCCCACAGCTATGTAAGATACAGGAAATGATGTCACTAATAAGATCTGAAGCACTGAAAGGTATGTGTGCTCTCTCTGAGAAAAAAATTCTAAAAAGAGTTATTTTGTAAAAAAAGGAAAACAGAGTTTATCACTGATTGCACAGTGGGTGGTTTAAAAGTCTTTTAATCATGGTTTCATTGGTGCAATGTGCGCTTAGCATTTATGCTAGCAAGTGGAGTTTTTGGCTAAAAAGTTTAAAATTGTCAACTCTGTTACCAATGTTGTTTCTACACATTGCCTAATTTCTCGGTAACAGAGTTGACAAACAATACTATAAAGAAATTACTTTTTTGTTAAAAGTAAAACAAAGGAAGTAACTTGTGTTTTCTCACTTACAGAAGAGAAGCATCCAGTTACCCACACAAATACCAAAGTAACAGAATTGATGCTTGTTGAAAAAGAGGCACGTTTGTGGTCGTTTTTTGATATTTATAGCCAAAGGTGATAACTTGCTCTGAAACTTTCCTTTTCGCCTGACTTCATCAAGTTTTCAACCCCTTCCCTATAACCATCTGACTCTATTCTGGTACGATAACTTAATTTTTCACAATGGAATCCATTCCAGATGGAATTGGAACGCATTAGTTAAGTTGAAATTATGTCCTTGGAAAGTTAGTACACAATCTTTTGTTGGTCTCGTTAAAATTGTTTCGGATATGCCAGGGTTTCTTAGCAAACTTGTTTTCCAGACATGTATCGGTCCTTTTGGCTTCTTGTACCCCAACAGGGCAATTCCCAGCTCATGTTTGTTGAGCCACAGCCCAGGATCCATTGTTTACAAGATGTTCAATTGTACCGTGGAGTCATTAATCAGTTCGGGGCCCGATTGCCTCAGTTATTTTTATCTCACAGCAGGCTCTAGAGTTCTTTCAGGGCAACCCTGCTTTTTATTCTAAACGCCCCTCCAGCACCGCTGCCAGCCCTGTCTATAAATACATTCACCTCTTCTTGGAGGCTTTGAAGTCCCCATTCAATGATTCTTATGTGCCCCTTCAACTTCAGAGTCCAACGGCAGACAGGAAGTCATGCGGCCCCCTCTCTCTCCAGAGTTGTGCGGGTCACAGGGAACGGCAGGATTACTCCCTTGATGGACAGTTAAAAAGAGCAATTGCCAAGTTGGCGACGAGGGCTGGTAATAAGCAACCCTTCGGCATGGACTTTTTTTTCTGTAGTTGCCATGGAGAGCGCCAACTCACCCCGACCTTTGACCGAACATTTGACTGAAACCAGACTGCAAGTCTGAACATGTGGGCGGAGTTTCAGCACTCTCCCATAAACTCTATTAGCAACATCATTCGTGTCTGAACTCCATTTTGTACCAGTGATGCTCTCCCATATACCGCAATGTTCCGAATGGAATACTAGCTTGCTCCTTACTAAAAATTGTGCTGTATATACTGTGTACTGCATACTACATACTTTTTTAAAATAGCATGTTCGAAATGGAATACTAGCTTACATGTTACATAAGTTTCAGCACCCTCCCATAAACTATTAGCAACATCATTCGTGTCTAAACTTCATTTTGTACAATAGATGCTCTCCCATATGAATATGCTGTAAATAGTAGAAAATATTACCTAGAATAGCTGACAGCCCCTCCACATCCCTGTGTGGTTTTTTTTGTTTTTTTTCTACTTCCACCCCATCAGCTCAGTGTCAGACCAAGTTCTCCACAGTTACGGGGCTAAAAGTGAGTTTTCCCAGTCCCTCTATTTTTAGCCTTCGCCTCGGGTGGAGATGAAACGGGAGCTGAAGGAATAGGAGGAATTTGGGTTTTTCAAGAAGCCATCATTTCATTTTTTTCTCTCTCCCTTAATCTGCCAATACATGTCTATTGTTTTCATTTTAGCCACTGCTAAAACTGCCAATTCCACAGGGAATTCCCAGAATATGGTAACTACTTTCTCCTCATGGCGTGCAAAGTCTAGCTGGAGCATTTACCTGTTTGTTAAGCTGTTTTGAATTCCCATGGTGCCCTGGGGTCACATCAGGCCAGACAGTTGTGTCAGGGGTCATATCCTGTGTAGTTGAAAGCTGAACGTCAGTGAGTCTTTCTTTACTTTGCCTCCTTTCCTTGTAACCCTTCATAAACAACAATGTTGTGTATGTATTAATTTTGTTTGTATCAATCAATGTTGCCTCGAGTCCTAGAGAGATTTTATCCGCCACTCCTGTCTGTGCTGAATGTGAAGTGAGCCACTTGACTTTTAAATGGATGCAAACGTGAGCGGCGTATCACACTTGGGTAACGGAAGAAGGATCAGTGACGCTTCCCATAGGCAAAGATTTATTGGCGGCTCCCGCCTCTCCAGAGAACGATTCAGCCATCCCCCTTTCATTCTGTATATGTGTAACCTGCAGACTCCCACCTCAGGATTTAATGGAACTTCCGGGAGACTTGCCATTCATGCTACAGCGACTATTACGCTGCTCTCAGCAGTGGCCTTAATTGCTTTCAACACGGTGGCCGTTTAGTTAAAACAAGCTAGCTGTCAGGGAACATCCTAGTAAATTCGACCGCAAGGCTCCCCGAAACAGCTCATGCAGACTAATCTCCGCCACCGCATTGCCACCTCCTTGAACCCACAGTAAAATCCCAAGCAAGGAGCCTTAGATTATCTTTTAGGCCCAGGGAGTCAATGATGAAATAACTGTGTTAAGCTAGCGTGAAACTTCCAATCCAAGACTCCCCGTCTCAGCAACACACGCTAGCCTAAATTAAAGTGAAAATGACTTGGGAAGGCCAAGAATGGTAACCCATACTCGGAATTTGTCCTCTGCATTTAACCCAAGTTAGTGCACACACATTAGAGTCATTCTATGTCAAGGTCCCCGTCTAAAAATGTTGATTTTGATCAAGTTTTGTCTAGTGAAAGAAATACATAAATGAAGAAGACAGACAAAATGTTAAATATCATGAAAGTATATTGACTGAGTAATCCAATATTTTGTAGAGGGGGGTCAAAATGACAGTTTTCACCTGAGATTTGGACCCATTTACAGGGGTGTAAAATTGACTTTAGAAAGATGGCAGCATCATTATTTTATTCTTACTCAGAGATTGGTAGGTCTGTTAGTAAAATCTGTTGACTTTAGCAATCTTTGTTTCATTATATGACAACGGGGACTGTTCAAATATAGGAAAAAAGCACTTTTTGTGTTTTTTGCCCCAAGTTTGCACGCCTGTAACTGAAGAAGTATTAAACATATCTTAATATCTTTTTAAATTCTGGTTCTTAACAAACATTTCTTTTGGTATCTTCATTTTAACCGCCCATGATGGTTCAGTCCCAGAGATATGGGGTCTCAATGCGGCTCCATGAGTCAATTGTTCAGTGGAAATTCAACCAAATTTCACTTTGCATACAGTTGGTATTTTTTTTTCTTTTAAAGAGAAATATCTGAACAAGTAATGTTGAAACTAGAAATGTATCTAGTTTTTTTTCTATCAACACAATTGCATTGAATATACCTGTCTGAGTGCCATAAATATTCTTTTCTTTTTTTTCAAAGTTTGCATGCCTTTTAACTCTAAAAGTTTTAAAGATATATTAATATCCTTCTAGATTCTAATTCTTAATAAACTTTTCTTTTGGAATCAAAGTGAACCACATTTGGTTTTTGACCATTGGAAATGGGTAAAATACAACAAATTGAACATGGAGCCGCATTGAGATCCCCATATCTCTGGGAATGAACCATATAGGGTCTTGAAAATGGAGATTTCAAAAGAAAAGTTTATTATAAACCAGAATCTAAAATCATATTGAGATATCTGTAATACTTTTTGAGTGACAGGTACGCAAAGTTCGAAAAAAGAATATTTATGGCACTCCAACAGGTATATTCTATGCAATTGTGTTTATAGAAAAAACAAGATGCATTTCTAGTTTCAACATTATTTGTTATTCAGATATTTCTCTTTAAAAGAAAAAAGTATCAGCTGTGTGCAAAGTGACCCACATTAGTTTTTTGGCCACTGAAAATGTATACAATTGACCAATTTACTCATGGAGCCGTATTAAGATCCCCATATTTCTGGGATCAAACCATATTGGACCTTTAAAATGAAGATACCGAAAGAAATGTTTGTTAAGAACCAGAATTTAAAAAAGATATTAAGATGTATATAATACTTCTTGAGTTACAGGCATGCAAACTTGGGGCAAATAACACGAAAAAAAACTGTCACCGTTGGCATATAATGAAACAAAGATTGCTAAAAGTCAACAGATTTCACTAATAGACTAACCAATCTCAAGTAAACCAAGTAAAAATACAATAATGATCTCCAAATCTCAGGTGAAAATTGTCATTTTGATCCAGTCAACATACATCCATGGCGTTTAATATTTTGGCTTTCATCACTATGTATCTTTGTCTTTCTTCAGAAAAAATATTAACAAAATCAAAAATTTGAGCCGGGAAAGTTTCCAAAATTTGGTTGATTTGATACGGAATGACCCTTTAGGAGTAGTGAGTAGGGAACAGCACACACTTGCTCAATGGCACTTCAGTTATTACCTGCCGGTATTGAGAATCGAACCCGGAACCTTATAACCATTAGGCCACGACTGCCCTAAATGGACCCCAGCAGCTCGGACCATATATTTGACATTGATATGCCTCACTACATAATTGATATTCACCTGTCTCCTCTTAGACAAGGGTTAGATTAAGGTTAAAACCGGAGGGTTTCGAAATGTCGTCCATAGGTTTATAGGCAGAAGGTTGAAATGGCAAATCAGCTGAGATTGTCACTGTAATGAATTCGTCCCTGGTCGTAAAACCCCTCTCCATACATTAACCTGCTCTTTAAAGGTTAGCATACACGCTCCTTCCAAGGGTACGTAGCCACCGATAAGTGCACCGCGTGCATATTGTTGTCATTGCTGTAGCGTTCTCCAACTAGCCTGATTGTCCCCATCATATTGTGTTTATGAAAAGATATTTCTCTCACAGTGGTAGCTGATTAGCTAACTAATTGCAAGCGGCATAAAGGGAGGCCAGGCTCAGACGTTGGCATGCGGAGAGCTGCGCTTAACAGTTCCACTCCCACACTCTCATTAAAATACCATTCAGAGTCTGGTTATTTGTTTTAGCTGTGGAATGCTGGGAAGGGGGCTGCCTAGCGCAGGGAGGAGAGGTAGTTTATGTCGGCCGAGTGGACAGCCGGGTGAGGTTATTCCGCATTGACACAGAATGTGGGATTTGGTTTTCGCAAAGCCTCTTCTGCGACGATAATTATCTGTGCTGCAAGCTAATGAGAGTGGAGAGTAACCAAAAGCCTTACTAATCATCGTTTCGGTGAGGATGCTAATCTCTGAGAGGCTTTCTTTGCTAACACAAATCTTTCTTAGCACCGTCTTGGTCCTGTTCGTCGCAGAAACGAATATGTGAATTATTCAATGACTTTCAGGGGTGGTCCGCTTTTCTACCATGGTTTAGCACAGTTTTCTGGCGTAGTTTAGAACAGTTTTCTAGTGTAGTTTAGCACAGTTTTCTGGCGTAGTTTAGCACAGTTTTCTAGTGTAGTTTAGCACAGTTTTTTAGTGTAGTTTAGCACAGTTTTCTAGTGTAGTTTAGCACAGTTTTCTAGTGTAGTTTAGCACAGTTTTCTGGCGTAGTTTAACAGTTTTCTGCCGTAGTTTAGCACAGTTTTCTGGCGTAGTTTAGCATAGTTTTCCAGCATAGTTTAACAGTTTTCTGCCGTAGTTTAGCACAGTTTTCCAGCATAGTTTAACAGTTTTCTGCCGTAGTTTAGCACAGTTTTCTAGTGTAGTTTAGCACAGATTTCCAGCGTAGTTTAACAGTTTTCTGTCGTAGTTTAGCCCAGTTTTCTAGTGTAGTTTAGCACAGTTTTCTAGTGTAGTTTAGCACAGTTTTCTGGGGTGGTCCGCTTTTCTACCATGGTTTAGCACAGTTTTCTGGCGTAGTTTAGAACAGTTTTCTAGTGTAGTTTAGCACAGATTTCCAGCGTAGTTTAACAGTTTTCTGCCGTAGTTTAGCCCAGTTTTCTAGTGTAGTTTAGCACAGTTTTCCAGCGTAGTTTAACAGTTTTCTGCCGTAGTTTAGCCCAGTTTTCTAGTGTAGTTTAGCACAGTTTTCTAGTGTAGTTTAGCACAGTTTTCTAGTGTAGTTTAGCACAGTTTTCTAGTGTAGTTTAGCACAGTTTTCTGGGGTGGTCCGCTTTTCTACCATGGTTTAGCACAGTTTTCTGGCGTAGTTTAGAACAGTTTTCTAGTGTAGTTTAGCACAGTTTTCTGGCGTAGTTTAGCACAGTTTTCTGGCGTAGTTTAGCATAGTTTTCCAGCATAGTTTAACAGTTTTCTGCCGTAGTTTAGCACAGTTTTCCAGCATAGTTTAACAGTTTTCTGCCGTAGTTTAGCACAGTTTTCTAGTGTAGTTTAGCGCAGATTTCCAGCGTAGTTTAACAGTTTTCTGCCGTAGTTTAGCCCAGTTTTCTAGTGTAGTTTAGCACAGTTTTCTAGTGTAGTTTAGCACAGTTTTCTGGGGTGGTCCGCTTTTCTACCATGGTTTAGCACAGTTTTCTGGCGTAGTTTAGAACAGTTTTCTAGTGTAGTTTAGCACAGTTTTCTAGTGTAGTTTAGCACAGTTTTTTAGTGTAGTTTAGCACAGTTTTCTGGCGTAGTTTAACAGTTTTCTGCCGTAGTTTAGCACAGTTTTCTGGCGTAGTTTAGCATAGTTTTCCAGCATAGTTTAACAGTTTTCTGCCGTAGTTTAGCACAGTTTTCCAGCATAGTTTAACAGTTTTCTGCCGTAGTTTAGCACAGTTTTCTAGTGTAGTTTAGCACAGATTTCCAGCGTAGTTTAACAGTTTTCTGCCGTAGTTTAGCCCAGTTTTCTAGTGTAGTTTAGCACAGTTTTCTAGTGTAGTTTAGCACAGTTTTCTGCCGTAGTTTAGCACAGTTTTCTAGTGTAGTTTAGCACAGATTTCCAGCGTAGTTTAGCACAGATTTCCAGCGTAGTTTAACAGTTTTCTGTCGTAGTTTAGCACAGTTTTCTAGTGTAGTTTAGCACAGATTTCCAGCATAGTTTAACAGTTTTCTGCCGTAGTTTAGCACAGTTTTCTAGTGTAGTTTAGCACAGTTTTCCAGCGTAGTTTAACAGTTTTCTGCCGTAGTTTAGCACAGTTTTCTAGTGTAGTTTAGCACAGTTTTCTAGTGTAGTTTAGCACAGATTTCCAGCGTAGTTTAACAGTTTTCTGCCGTAGTTTAGCCCAGTTTTCTAGTGTAGTTTAGCACAGATTTCCAGCATAGTTTAACAGTTTTCTGCCGTAGTTTAGCCCAGTTTTCTAGTGTAGTTTAGCACAGTTTTCTAGTGTAGTTTAGCACAGTTTTCCAGCGTAGTTTAACAGTTTTCTGCCGTAGTTTAGCACAGTTTTCTAGTGTAGTTTAGCACAGTTTTCTAGTGTAGTTTAGCACAGTTTTCTAGTGTAGTTTAGCACAGATTTCCAGCATAGTTTAAGTTTTCTGCCGTAGTTTAGCATAGTTTTCTAGTGTAGTTTAGCACAGTTTTCCAGCATAGTTTAACAGTTTTCTGCCGTAGTTTAGCACAGTTTTCCAGCGTAGTTTAACAGTTTTCTGCCGTAGTTTAGCTCAGTTTTCTAGTGTAGTTTAGCACAGTTTTCCAGCATAGTTTAACAGTTTTCTGCCGTAGTTTAGCTCAGTTTTCTAGTGTAGTTTAGCACAGTTTTCCAGCGTAGTTTAACAGTTTTCTGCCGTAGTTTAGCACAGTTTTCTAGTGTAGTTTAGCACAGTTTTCTAGTGTAGTTTAGCACAGTTTTCCAGCGTAGTTTAACCGTTTTCTGCTGTAGTTTAGCACAGTTTTCAGACTTGTAGTAAGTGAAACAGTTTAAACATCTTATTGTTCATCTTAATTTGTTGTAATATGTCGTTTTTAGACTGACTTCCTTGCAGAGGGTTTGCATAAGATGCAATTCTTGGATGTTTGCCTTGCTGTTTTGTTGTTGTTGTTTTTTCAGAGGAAAAAATCCACAAGATATTTTTCTCAGAAAATATTTTTCTTCAATAACCCATCAGGCCTCTTTTGTGTCTCACGCCTTCCGTTTGTTTATGTGTGCTTATAACGTATTGTGTCTCTGTGACTGCCTTTCAATCGTGTGCGAGACCGAGAGCCCCCACTTACCGATTGAAGATTGTTTTCTCTAGCCGAGTGGCAGTTGAGTGAGAAATCTGGAGCAAAAGCAAGGGATGAGGAATGAGAGGGAGAGCGAGTGGGAGAATGTCAGAAAGTCAGGGCAGATGGACAAAAGGGCCAGTGTTATCGGCCCCAGCAGATCGGCCCCCAGAATGCCACAGCTGGTTCACATTTCCACGGGGAGCGATGGCGACCGGCTGCACTCCACTCTAGCTGACCCCATACTTTTCTCTCACACACATACTAAATCTAGCCCTTAGCACACACTTGCTGAGCTACGTTGCAGCACAGACACTCGCAATGTTCAGAATGGCATACTATCTTACTCCTTACTAAAAATGGTGCTGTATACTAGTACATCCTTTTTTTCTTAAATAGCATGCTTGAAATGGAATACTAGCTTACATTACTAAAAAATGTGATGTATTTACTTGTACTGCATACTAGTTTTTAAAAATAGCATGCTCAAAATGGAATACTTGCATACATGTTACTAAAAATTGTGCCGTGTACTGATTACTACATAGCATTTTTTATGCTATTTAAAAAAAAAAGTGTGTATACTGCATACTAGTTTTAAAAAATAGCATTTTCGAAATGGAATACTAACTTGCATTACTAAAAATGTGCTGTATATACTGTGTACTGCATACTAGTTTTTAAAAATAGCATGTAAAACAGAAGGTATTCTGAATATGTTGCATTGTTGACACTTCCTCGTTACTTTCCTCCCTGTTTCCTCAGTAACTCTGTGTTCTAGTAGCTTCGTGACCAACACAAAGTCAAACTGAGCCTCAAATAAAACTTAATTTTGGAGATCTAACAGTGTTTAGTGACAGTCTATTGGGTAAAATTAGAGGAGCTTTGAGTTTATGGGCTGTGCAATATGTGAATGTTCTTGAGCGTTTTTGCAGTGGCGCTTCACATTCATCCCTCTAAATGGTCTTGCACATGCAGAAAGCTACCATTTAACATGGTCCGTCGGGCAGCACCTTTGTTTTCCAAGTGTATTTGTTCTAGTCTATCATCTTAACGTGAATCCAGCCAAATCTGTTTTCATCCAGATCCAACATGCACTCCCTGCTTGTGTTTAAGCAGCCCCCCGCCCGTGTGCTTCCAGGGAATAGCTTGCTGTAGTAAACAGGGCTCCCTGCGCTGTTTCTCTCATGTGTGTTCCATACATGATCTTATTCAATCCCACTCTATAATCCCTACTGCCTGTCTGTTCGGCCCCTCGGGCCTTGTTACCATTGCACACAGCCACACAATTCTCATTGCCTCTGCTTTATCAGGGTGGGGGAAACAATGTTTTCCATGCACAAAGCTGTGATTATATATGATGTTTTATAAATATATATGTGGGTAGTTGATAAATAATCAGTAAAAAAATGCTTTTTTTTGTAAAACACCACTCCATTCTTTTAGTTCTTTGAACAGTTTTACTGAAATGTGTCCTATGGTGTGTCATAGAAAGAATTAAGAATATAGGGGTGTCGCACCAAAGGACGACAGAATCAAAAAAGTTAAATATTTGAGCAATTCTAAGACAAAATCTTACCATGTACTTTACAGTAACATGACCACTTCAACTAATTAAACTGCCCGATTTAAAATCAGGATATGGTGTCACACCGGTGGACATTATCGGTCACACCAAAGGATGTTTCAGCCTTTTTAGTCAGTTTATGACCTTGCTATTCCAAGCTAACCTGTCATTAGCAGTTAGCAAGACACATTTGTATAATTTTCCATGATTATGTAGTCTAACATACATTTTTAAAAAAATATATAATTTATGGGTGTTGCAACAAAACTTAATACTTTCATAGTGGTTCCAAAAAAGGTCAATATTTAAACAATTCTAAGACAAAATCTTACCGTGTGCTTTACAGTAACATGACCTTGAATGGGGTCCTTCAACTAATTAAACCTGCCAGTGGAATTGCCCGATTTAAAATCAGGATATGGTGAAATGTACGCTTTAAAAAAAAAAAAATTGTCATTAACTAAAATAAACACTTTTAAGAAATAGAAATTATGCCTATTTATTAAAATTTGGATTCTTTTTTAAAATTTTTTTTATAAAAGTTGTAATTCATTGAACCATGCTTGAGACAGTCGGTGCGACAATAATGAGATTTAGCACAAAAATAAAAAAAAATCTAGTTTTTATATCAACAGGTCCATGTAAGACAAAGAAATGTTTAACCATTTGTTGCATTTTAAATGATGACATTACTAATTTTATTGATTTTTATCTTATGCGACACAGAAAATGCCATGTCACGTCAACAACCCGTGTGTGTGTGTGTGTGTGCGCGTGCGTGCGTGCGTGTTAAATATAAACAGCAAGATGACTTGAGAAGCTAATTTACATTGTATAAGATTTAGTTATTTTTTATTTGTCTACAGATGTGGCCTACTTTTCATAAGCATAAACCTAACTATTATTAATTTTTAATGTATTATTTTTAAACCGCCATTTGTGCTGTGTTGTGTTGTTGTTGTTGTTGTTATAAAACACAAGACCTTTCGATTTGGTTTGCGGAGCCTGTCTGGAACCCACGTTTTCACCATGGGAATATGCTCAAGGTTGCTAGGCTTGGGAGAAAGCATCTCCCTATGCTGTGGAAAATGTTCTTGGACTCGATATGATTTCTAAAGCACTCTGGAAACTCAACAAAGCAGAAGAAAATACATTTTGGAAAAGACGTCTGCTTCTATTTTAGACAGAACTGGACAGCAGGCTTGATATCCTGCATAAACATGAGCGTTTCGTAGTGAAACACAATCACACATTCTCTCGTTCTTCCCAACACACGCACACACACACAGGCCGTTCTTCCCTTGAGATGGCAGATCCGAGCAAGCCATATGGAGCAGGCTGCATCTTGCTGGGCTCGCCTGACGACAGCCGAACAGCTTGGGCTGTACTGGAATGACAGCCTTCAGTTTTTTTCTTTTCCCAGGTTTTCCAAAACCTGCTTCTTTTGCTCTCTCTTACTCTCTTCTTTTTTCACAGTACTACCCCCTCTTCACATCTCCAAACAGATGGAATGAAGGACTAGCTTCACATGTTTAGCAAGCAAACACACTTATCTCCTGACAGCTCCATCCTGGTTTAACAATCTGCCTACATTCTAGCACCCCCCTAAATGATGCCACATAACCACCCTTAGCATAACAAAATAGCAATAACAAAAGAGCGTACACCTCGACCACAAGCTTTGGGCTCGCATGCGGCGGTTGCCAAAATAAAGACATAAAAATAAAGGTGACGTGAGGTTGTGTTGTGTTGTCCTTTTTCATTTCATTCCTTCCTAGCACAGTTGGAGGCCCAACGCTTTATGCATTCAGCTCTTCTTCGGGCACCTCCTCCTACCCGTTCCTCCACAATCAGCAGACGTGTCGCACCAGGTGGCTGGACCGGAGAGACCGGGAGAAAAGAGCGTCACAGCTTCTTAAAGTATTCAAATTCCTTGCGAGTGATTTTGATTAAGCCGGCCCACACATTCCCGTTCACGCTCAGCGGGTACTAACGAGACTTGGGCGGTGTGAAGGAGAAGGGGGGCTTCCTAGAGAGTAATGAACAGAAAAGCTCCACACAAAGAGACTCAAAGTATCGATATTAGGTTGGAAAATAAAGTAGCTGTATCTAAGATAAGAATTAGAGTCTATTTGTCCGCATCTGATTGCAGATCTCATGAGAGCTTTGAGTGTTTCTTGGCTAATAGTAGGATCTCTAACAAGTCATCGAACCTATAGTATTGGATTAGCTTTCCCACAATTTCACGTTTTCCGTCAGTGCTGCCAATTGTTACAGTAATGAAAAATTGATTTGTTGTATAATCAGCCCGACTTGCTTGCGGGAAAACGTCCCTCTGCCCCGTCCATCTATCACTGTTATCGATTCATTGGATTGACCCGATTGTGTTCTCTCTCATTCCCTGTCCTTCCCAGAGCAAGTAAAGATTTACTCATCTCGCGTTCCCTCCCTTATTTAGGCCTGTGAATGCGAGTCAATTGAGCGTTATTGATGGAGGGGTCCTGCGAGAAGACAGAGCGAGGCTCCCGGTGTAGCGCTGTCATCCTCTTACCTGTTCGTCCTGTGCTTGTTTGTCATTTCTTTGACCGCTCGGACCCTCTGGACGAGCTGGAGGCCGCAGGGCAGCTGATGCACCATGACTGAGTCGAACTCTAGTGAGAGGTACTGTCTCGCAGCTCAGAGGGGCCTGTCAGATCTCTTTAGGGATAAAGAAGCGAAGGCGCCTCTTGCGCTCATGCTGAGTACACCTCACACCATGCAGCGCTGACTTAACGCCTGATATGGTGTTAAAAAAGGCCTGACATCTACAAGGTGCCTACAGGGTTGTTCATGGCACGCAATGCTGGCATCTTTTAATGCTGCTGTTAGTTTGTGTGTAAATGTAGGGGTTAAATGAATTTGTTTTTGGTAGCAATATTATCCCCTATAGATATGTATAGAGGGTATGCACGTGACATCACCGTTGGCTGGAGTGACTGCGGTTACGCCCACTGAGTGGCAAAAAGACTGCGAGGCAGCATTGGTTTTCAGCGTGAATGCAGCGAAAAACGCACAAAACCAGGCCTGACGCTACAGGGGGGTCGGGGGATGCTTGGCCACGGACCCCATGGACATCCCTGTGCTCCCCTCCGGACCGAGGGAGACGGCCTTGATAATAGCGTGTGATTTTCTCACTCAAACCACTGCCGCTGCTGCTACTGATTGCTATTAGAGGGAAAAGCTTCCCATAACTGCTGGTCTGATCTGTTTTCTTTGTAATAATAGCATATTATTAGCGAAATGGAGTTGGCAAAAGATCCTGTGCGTATCTGTATTTGCACTCGTCAAATGATTCAATTTCCAACGTGTTTTCGTTTCAGTGAGTAATGTAGCCAATCACAGACATGTTTGTTGATCTCTTGAACGCAATGGCCAATCACAGGTGTTTGTTAGAATCCACTCACCGCTCGAGTGTTTGTCCAGTTGTGACTTCTGCATGCGCGCTAATCCTCTCTAAGTGTAGACATTATGTGAATAAGAGATTTATTGTGTCGTCAGCTTCACTGGTTAATAAAACGGGACTTCGTGAGATCACGTTCATTGAATGAGTGACAGCTTTTAGTCAGCTGACAGCTTGTCTAGGCGATATAAAAAAATAGGCCTATAATATGTTCAGAACTTGAATAAAACTTTTGTTTTCCATTGTTTTGTTTTCTTGACAAGCGGCCACATACACACTTCAATGCAAAGGCCCATCCGTATATACATGCGGGATTCACTCTCGAAATTGTAATGAGTGACAGTGATACATATTTATGTATCGAAATCAGGCTCATATAAATGTCAGGAAACACGATTCCTGGCTGCATGTCAATATCCATGGATCACTGGATCTTTGGTAAGGAATGCTATATCAGTCCCAACCTTTAGTTTAAACTGATAACCATTTGTTTTACTGGCGTTTTCCCCTATTAACTCCAGTCATGCAGCAGCTCTTCTGCCACGGCAGGAAACTAACGTTGGTGCATACCCTCTATACGCAGATGCCTCATTCAACCGTGCCAGGCACATCGACGCGCCCTCCAGTTTGGAACGGTCAACACTTTAGATGCAGTCGTCACTCACAGTAGAAAAAACCCGGAGAATACAAGATGCCACAACATTACGCAGCCTCTGGTTGTAAAACCCGGCGCGATTTAAATTCCCGAAGAAATGGGATACCCTTTCACAAGTGAGAATGTGTTGGTTTGTGTTTTTATAGCCTATGTATTAACTCAATATTAAAGGTTTTTAACTACAGTTACTTTTTAATGTCGTGTTAGCGTGTTAGTTGTTTTTCAGATTAATACATTTATGTCACAATATCACTTCTATCGTAAAAACACTGGTCACATATGAACCCTTGAGTCTTAGATCTTTTCAATAATAGGCTGTTCATTTTGTCAAAGTTAGAGAAGGATTTGATCATAAAATAATGCAGTAAAATTTGGTCAAATGTTTCACAACAGCAAACGTTTTAAAGTACCGTTTCCAGGATAAAGCAATGTCTGATTGCAAAACAGAATGATTTTTGAGAATTTATTGCTGTTTTTTTATAATTGATTTATTTTGATGGCTGATTGGTTGATGGTTTATAATGAGTTCACTGCTTTCATTAAAAGCTAAGAGCACTGTGTTTTGTAGGGTTCTCTGATGATCAATAATATTTATAAGATCTTTAACCAATATTTTTAGCAGATGCAGAATTATCTACCATTAATGATAAACTAAATCCTATAAAATCATCTGCTTCAGTCTATTGCAGATATAGATATTCATACATGCATGCGTATAACTACGGTTGCAGACGCACAGGTAACTGGCTTTCAAATGTTCACAAAGCACGTTCACGAGCGGATTTGACCATTCAAAAATGGCGGATGGCTAACGTATAGACGCCCATAGAAACAGCCCCTAATGAGGCATCTACGTATATATATATATATATATATATATATATATATATATATATATATATATATATATATATATATATATATTTCTATGGTATTCCTAGCCATCCCAGCAAGTGTGGTTCCTCCTAACGGTGAGTGCAGGAATGCTGCATGGTTTAAAAAAGGACTTTTATCAGCTGCTTGACCTCTCACCTTTGATCCCTCCTGCAGATCTTCAGTTGTCCGAAGAAGTAACTTTTATTTGGGTGGCAAGGGAAGGATTTGTTGGGCATTGGTCGAGGCGTTTCTGATTCAACACTAAGCCTCGGAGAACACTGCATGTCCTTTATGGTCAGTTTGTAAGGTCGAATGCCAACAATCAGCTAGTGTTTCGATGCCTGTTTATGAGTGGTACTTTCATATGCAGACAGCGTAGTCTCTGTTTCCTTAATCAGAATCTCGATCTGCCCAAGTTGAGGATAACTACCCCTCTACCCCATTCCTGATGCTGGCCCAGTGAGTATGTGGGGTCACCTGATCTTTGACCCTTGCTCTTGTCCTACAATCCCTCTCTTGTGCAGCCCAGTCAGCGAGATTAGCAATATGGGAAAGCGGGACTGTGGTAGAGCTCCTGGGACTTCCTCCTCGCAGCTATTATAATGGCCGTAAAAAGTGGCCAGTTGTTATTCTCGAGCTGGGCTGCTGGAGGGAGGTGACAGACAGGAGACAAACCCAAACCTGGCCATCTGTTTTCTGTCTTCAACACGTCTCTCTCTCTTTCTTTGCGTT
Organism: Rhinogobio ventralis; assembly: GCA_039654625.1. Taxonomy (NCBI): domain Eukaryota; kingdom Metazoa; phylum Chordata; class Actinopteri; order Cypriniformes; family Gobionidae; genus Rhinogobio; species Rhinogobio ventralis. Next base: position 3,313,785 of record CM077217.1, read on the forward strand.
CTCTCGGTTCAGCAGGCCGAGGGGAGGGAACCGCATCTACTCAGCCTAGTCATGAACCCAGGGACACTTACCTCACTCGCACACATTCGCCTCTGCCTCTGCGCCTTTTCTCCCGAGGCTCCAGTCGCGGTCATAATGTGATTATACACTCCTGCACCCACTCACCACAGCGCTGTCATGTAATTACAGTGGTGAGGAGTCAACGTGCTTGAGCAAAATGCTTTTATTATGGTGAGTAAAGGGGTGAAAAAAGCTGAATTCCCTATTTGTTGCCACAGCCGCCATTAGCGTGCCGCTCCTCGCAAATTCAGTGCAGGCTCCGTCGAGTGGAGCATGTATAAACAAGGTGATGAATTGACCCTGGTGTTGTTAATTAGCAAAATGAAGTTATTTCAGTTAATGGGACTAGGGGGGGCGCTGGTGTCCTTCAGGAAAGAGCTCTTAATCTGAACAGCTCCACTTGTGTAGTTCAGGAGCCATTTGTGCAAATGCAAACCCAACTACCTCTCAATACATAGCAGGTTTGCTATAAACGCTAACCCTGCATTTGCACACAACAAAACTACCTGTGTTTAGCTCAGTGCCCAAATACCAGGATGCACTGAATCCCACCGTCAATGCAAGACAGGAGCTTGCATGCATTCATGTTAACATTCAATGGTTCCTACCACGGGAGCAGGATGTTGTCTGCAGCGTAAAGCACTAACATCCTGCCTGCAGCAGTGTGGATACACCTAGCCTAAATAGATGCACAGCACTGGAATGCTAATGCACCCCATCCACACCACCTCGGGCTCCACCGCCAATATCAGTGAGTGGCAGCATAATTGTCCACCTTTGAAAGGAACCATCCCATCCTCCAGAGCAGCTGCCGAATAATAGGTTGCCAGGTTACCAAATAACAATTTATTTACATTGATTTGAATGATTCCATACTGCAATCCCGTAGCATCTCTGCGTAGCGGCTATTTACCCATCTAAGAAAAGTATTTCAATTTCCAGGGGGCACCTGAACTTAATGTAATTTTATTCCTCACTGGGGTCCGGGATATGAATACGCGCCGATATTTCCGCCTCTAGGGCGGCCCTTGAAAAGCTCTTACTTGAGTCTTAAAGGGCAAGAATTGCATGTAGATGGCTTGGCGGGAATCCAAAACGTAACGTCATTCTTCTTTCAAGGACTAATCCAGATCACAGCCAGGCCGGGTTTGTAATTAAATTGCCTTTTCTGAAAGGTACAGTTGAGCACGTCAAAGACTCAATGACCTGCCTTTTAGACAATATGTCCTACACTGAAAATTAGAAATATCCTACTGCTTAGTGTGGATTGTCTTTCCAAATCAGTGCACTGATAGGCTAACCAACATTTTTGTAAACATTAAAGGGGTCATATGACGGTTCTAAAAATAACATTATTTTGTGTATTTGGTTTAATGCAATGTGTTTACGCGGTTTTAGGTTAAAAAAAAAATCATTATTTTACACATACCATACATTTATTGTTGCTCCTTTATGCCCCGCCTTTCTGAAACACGTCGATTTTTACAAAGCTCAACGTTCTGGAAAGCGCGTGTGCTCTGATTGGCCAGCGATCCAGCGCATTTTGATTGGTCCGAATACCTTAAGCGTCTGACGGAAATGTCACGCCCCTTACCATATTTGGAACATCAGCTACCAAAGCAATATTGACAGGTGATAATGTCGGTACTACCTTATCAATTCAAATCCGAATCTGATCCAGAAAATGCAGATGACCAAGCTGATCGATCAATGTTGCCAGCGCGACTGAAACGACAAACAAGCGTTACTCTATACTGCTCAGAACTCGCGTTTGAATAGTCAGTAGCAAACTCTTCAAAAATGAAAACATACTTACAGGCTGTGTCTGTGAGTCAGAAGCGCCAGGCTGTACTTACAAAGATGGAATTGCCCCACTTTTTAGAATCAGCCCTTGTGCACAGCCGGCTTGTTCTCTCCCAGGTGTTAGAAACAGTCCTCCAAAAAATGCACAGCACACAGTCGAATATTTGTGTTGTGCTGTTCTGGAACAGTGCTGTAAATAAAGTTTAACCACTGTTTTCTATTTGTTCCCTCTTTTGAAAGGCCAAACAAAGTAGTTTGGCTTTCGCAATGAAAAACACAGCGTCATCACAACATGGCGGCAACAACACTACTGTGAGAATAAAAGAAAGTTACGCCTTCTTTCCTTGCGTATACATTTGTGCAGTGTTATGAAACTCTGCCCCGCAGACTGATGTGGATTTGTCGGGGTGTGTTTGAACTAAGCGTTTTAGGAAAGCGTGGCTGAGCCTTAACTTTTACAAAGAATATCTCTTTGGGTTTGAGACTTTGAGCTTTGTTACTCTGCAGCTCTTATACATGCACAAACAGCTACATAACACACTAAAGAGAAAGGAAAACAAGAAATCACATTAAATGACCTCTGAAAGTGTCCTCAGTTTGAGCGGGACACATTGAAGGTTTGGCGTTTTAGCTAATTTGCTTCTTGCTATTGCTAGTCGGTTGCAGGTAGTAGTGGGGGGTGGGTACATTCTCATTATAGAGATAATTTTATTGCTCAAAAATGTGCACATGACTGTGAATTTTAGCGGCATCTAGCGGTGAGGTTGTGAATTGCAATCACCTACTGCTCACCCCTTCCTTTCGAAGCACATAGAGAAGCTACGGTGGCTGACACAGGACAAAATTGTTGGCGTCTGAGGCAGCAGAGAGTAGCTAGCACTCTGTAGAGAGGTTTGTCCGTTTAGGGCTACCGTAGAAACATGGCGGCGCAAAATGGCGATTTCACTGTAAGGGGACCCGCGGTGTATGAAGATAGAAATGGCTCATTCTAAAGTAATAAAAACATAACAGTTCATTATGTAAGGTCTTTATACACCACTGAAAACATAGTTATATTACATAGTATATTATATTTCTGTCAGTAGATCCTCATAAATACTACACATTGCACCTTTAAATGTGAATATCTTCTGAAGGTTTATTTTATACCTGTTTAGGAGTTAGCACATAGATGTTGGCGTCATAGCCAAGAAATGCAAACTAAAAATCCACAGAGCTTTGACTTCACGTGAGTGACTGCATTGCAGCATGTCTGTTCCTCTCACAGAAGTGAAAGGACTCTTGGATTTATCTCCCTCAAAGCGCAAAGGTCAAACGTGCCACCTGGTTTTCCCAGAATGACATATCAGCGTGAAGCAGCGCTCGCTTTGTTCTGATGCGCGCACATACAGTCCCTCCGTTCTGCTTGTACTCAAGACTGGAGAATTATGTAACGGCTGTTTGGGGAGGATATAGGAGAAAGACGTTTTCTTGGCAAAAGCCCCCTGCCTGGTTCTCTTGCCTTTTATTTTGTACCCCGCCACTGTTCTGCATCTTAAGTGGAGACAGTGCGACTCCTGCGCGTGTTATTTTTCATCAAACATTTCATCTCAGCTCAACGGCACATCTGCAGCGCAGGGAAAAGCTGTAGATCATCTCACTGCCACTGTAAACAAACACAAAGGCAGGAGGCTTTGGTCACAGAAGACGTTGCTGTCTTCTCTCTGTGTCTCTGTGGATTGCAGCCATGACGGCAATGGCAGGTGTGTGTCTTGAAATGAGAGGCAATCACCTGATAATGCTGTGATTGTTATGCATCTGTGTGGAGTATTAGAGAGAGAGAGGATAGAACTGGCAAAACATTATTTACATAATGCTCCCACAAATACATGCAAATGCATATGATTACTCAACATTGGCACTGTGTATGGCGAGGCTTTAGGATAAATCTCACAAAATCTGTCAAGAACATGTCCTATTTAGTCTTGTCACAAGTCAAATTTAACCCTTAAAGGGGACCTATTATGCAAAATTGACTTTTATATGCCTTTATATATGAATATTATTATGTGTCCGCAGTGTGGGTGCACAACCACCCTATTGTGTTAAAAATCCATCCGTTTGTTATTTTCCCCTTAAATATGGAACATTCTCTCAAAATGAGCCATTCGGGAATGTGCTCCAATGTGACGTCACGTGTGCTTAGGCCCCGCCCGCGACTGCTGACGGACTCCGCCCTATTAGCTTAGCCCCGCCCCTCAGTGAGCTGTACACAGTCCGCCATGTTTATCTCCTCATCAGAGCATTCAAGTAAGAAATGTATTCTTATTAAAGCTACTAAAGTTATTCAGTCGAGAGCAGTGTGATTTTCTGTTTTTCTTCTGTTGTTTGATTCATATTAACAGCAGATATAGCAGTATGTGCTGTATATTATCACTTTAATACACAGATCTAATATACACATGTGATTTCTGCCCCTGCTGTTTATGTTCACAGACATAACCGACTGTGTTTATGTGAGCTTTGTGTGTATTTGACCGGTTAAGCGCAATAAGACGTGAAAGAGAACTTAGTTTAATACTCACAGGACGCATCTGACACAGCTTTCTGTGCGCGTGCTCCGGGTGTGTGTGTGCGCTCAGAAAACCATATATCAGAAGTTTAGACTGATATGGCTTTAAAACACGTCAGATAATAAACTTTCATGATGATGAAGAACTGAACGTCACGTGAGCGTGATAGAGATGATCATCAAAATCAAACAGATGTTTTAGATGTTGAGTATCAGAGGCACAAGCTGTACAGGCTCCGCCCTCTTCTGATAAAGGGGGCGGAGCAGCAGCTCATTTGCATTTAAAGATACATGCACAAAAACAGCATATCTTTCCTTCCACTCAAAAAATGGGCATTTACAACATGATCTGTGGGGTATTTTGAGCTGAAACTTCACAGACACATTCTGTGGACACCTGAGACTTATATTACATCTTGTAGAAATTTGCAAAATTAAAAAAAATAAGAAATTATATTTCACACAGTGATCTAAACAAACTTGAGTTTTATTGTTTACTTTAAATGTCAACTATATGGTCAGAACTGAAGAGGAAATGGTGGTGGAATTGTGAAAGCACCTCTGGCTGAATTTGATTGTGTGTGTTTTTTTGCCACAGAGACAGACTCCGGCCTTTGTGTGCTATTCAAAATGGCAGCTTGGACACCAAGGAGAGACACACACAAACTCAAGCCACCTGGACTACACAGTCAAATCTGGCGCTGACATAAAAGCCAGATGTGTGTGCGCTCAAACTCTCTCACTTCACTGCTGCGGACAGACATATAAGTGTGTGTGACTGAAGGAGGAGTGTGTGTCCTTGATAATTGGACAGAATCAAGAGGCATTCAGAAGGGGCTCTGTTTAAAACGGCGCCTGTAGCATACGGAGGGAACGGCGCCATTACAAGAAAACTCTTTAAGGGATATTACATTCGCTCGTAAATAGAAACGGCCGAGGCATTGTTTTACGAGACCCCTCTAAGGTCTTTTGTCTTGAATCTGGTTTTAAACCATCACGTTTTTAGTGTGTGTATAATCAGCCGGCCCATTTTATTAGTGAAAAATCAGGAGCCCGTGTTCCTTTCCACTTTCTTTTGCCGGTTCGGGATTGTCCGTAATGACACATTCCTCACTTTGCGCAAAATTATCACTGCGTGCATCATTTCACTTGGGTTCTTTAGCCAATGTAGAAGTGTAATTAGCTTCGAATGCATGCGTAGAGTGGTAATTGCCCATCATGCTAACTAAATCTTTCTTTGTGGGCACACTAACATTCGTTGGCTTTGAATGCTTCCGGATGCCCTGTTGTTCCTTTCGAGTCAAAGACGACTGAGAATTTCAGATACGCTCTAGTGTGGCATCTTTGCTTCACTTTGGGTTCTTTAGCCAATATAGAAGTGCAAATAGCATGTTAGCTTCATGCACTTCTGCGCTAATGCACATGCTAATGTTGCAAAATCTTCCTTTGTAGGCATGCTAACAGCATTGGTTGGTTTAAAAATTTGCGGATAGTGCTAGCATGATGTTGTCTATGATATCTTGTTCCTTTTGAGTGACTTAAGAGGTTACAGGAACGTTGCAGACAAGTTGTAGCGCGACGTCTTTGCAAGCACAACCGATTGCGCCGCTATCAGCGGTTTGATCTCTATATTGGGGAACGCTCTCTGGGGCGCTTAATTGGGAGTTTTAATTGGACATTCGCCATGGTTTCTTCCTTCCATTTCCCTCACACAGACTCACTGGGGACTCCAATCTGGCTTCCTCCTCTGATTATCCAGCTTTGAAAATCACACATACACACACACACACACTATCGTCCTCCCAGTTGTTACACAGCTGCATCTGTTTATTTTCTAAGCGTCTGCACGGTAGTTTCTCAGTCGGCTTGTCCTGCTACTAGATTTTTGCGTTCCTGCACCATTCTGCAAAAGCCAGGACGAACTACTTCATGTACACATGCACATAAACTCTATGTCTGCGTTTCCCGGGAGGATAAACAGCACTGCGGATTTCATAATCATCACTCATGTTAATGCGAGCGCATTTAATGCGGCATCCACAGCCATGGGTTGTTCTGTACCGTCCGAGTGTTTAAGACTCGTCCTTCATTTAGTAGATGTTTTGATATTATGTGCTAGAACGTAGATGTGCATTTTAACACACCTATTATTTCTGCAACCGCAGGGCAAGCATCTTTTCTTGTACCCCAGTTTGATGGTTTCAAATGCCAGATCTTTCAATCTTTCTCTCTCTTTTCAGTGCTGAATCCAACATGTTAATAATGCATGGAAACGTGCTGGACTAGGAAGCCAGCCAGTCATGAGCACAGCCCTGATTACATCTGACTGCTGGTGCTCTCCATTAAAAGGAAAACACACAATCATACAGCATATTGGCAAAGATAGAGCTGAATATATGGACGCATAAATGCACGTCTCGAGAGACGCTTGACTTACTGTCAGTGGTTGTGATGCTGGCATATCCTTGGCTCATAATGGCATGTTTAAGAAATCCTGTATTATTTGCATGTTTAAAATATTAGTGTTAGTTTGGAGGCACCAAAACTCCCGTTTTGCATGCTAAAACACAATGGCATGATGCAAAAGTTTGTAGTGTTGCTGTGCATGTAGTGTCGTTCCCCAACAAGTCCATAACATTGGCCTCCCCGTACAGCTCTATTATTCATACACACTGGTCCTTGTGCATATTGCATGATGGTGCGGTCGAAATGACCCTGTTTTCCCAGCCTTTGAGGGCTAGCCAAGGTGGGGGACATAAATTGAGAGCATTCAATTCGAGGAATGCCTGTATTCTGTTGTGAAACAAAATTTCGCACCAAAAACTATGGCTGCATTTATTATTATCATGGGCTGAATGTAGGGGGTCCATTTGTTTCTTTTTAATGTCTGGTAAATGGGAGATACTTTAGTAGTCAGACTTGGGCGGCCAGAGTAGGGGAGTGTTGTAAATCAGCATGAACGTATTCCTCCTCTTCGTCTGGGTATGCCGTGCCCGCTTTGACCCTCTGGTTGTGGCGCTCCAGAGTCGAATCCCTCGACTGACGCTTTCAATTGTTTATGTGGGGCGGAATTTCAAGTGTCGCCATGCAGGTTGACAGGAAACCCCAAGCTGACAAGCCAGCTGTCACTAGGTCCTCACTCGCGCATTATGACTTCCAGGCTCTCTGGAAACGTAACACGCTGCACAAATAATGGTGCAGACTGACACGACGTGTGTATGTGATGACTGTGTTATTGTGTTGAAGACACAAAGGACTTATTATTAAAGTTTGAAGTGTCTCACGTGCCCTCTGCGGAAAAGAACAAGAGAGTCCTGTTGCGGTGCGTTGTGTCGGCACCCACAGTCAAGATCGACAGTTTGCTGATGAAGCGTTACAAAGTTTTTCCTGTAATGAAGTAATGTTTGGGACTTTTTCTTGGAAATTTACAGTTTACAGTTTACATTTACAGTTATTATAAATATTTTGACTTTAGATATATTGTATACAAAGATATTTCAAACAAACACCATATATTATAAGAAATATTATTAGTTCATATTGGTTTCTGTCCATTCATCGAACGATTTCAAAAAAAAATAAAAATAATTTATTTGTCCATATTGATCGATATTGTTTAATTATGCTTGTTACTTTCCCATATTTTTTACATTTTAAATGACCTTTTCCATAATCTAACACTCACTTAAACATTTAAAACATTTAAAATTCTTAACACTGTTAAATGTAATCTTTAGCAAATCTTTTTTTTTTTTTTTTTTCATATTGTACATTATAATGTTGTGAAGCCTAAATTCACTTGGAGCATTTAGTGTTTTTGGTGTTTTCTGTCTAATTTATTGAGACATTTATCAGTTCATCTTGTAATTATATAATATTTTATACAATATTATTTTTAAAAATTATTTATTTTTATTAAGAATGCACAATGTGTCAGTACCATGTCTACGACCATATTATTATTATTATTATTATTAATTAAATTTGATTATTTATCCATATTGGCAGATATTAGATATTTTATTATACATGCTCATTTTTCCTATTTTTACAGTTAAATTACATTTCCTACCATTTAACACTCACCTTATTTAATTTTTTTCAAATTATTCTTTATTATTTTATTATTTAAAATGAATTTACTTGTAGCATTTAGTGGTTGTGGTGCTTTATTCCTAATTTATTTATTTATTTTAGACATTTAATACTGGCCATTTGCTGGTTTGTTTAGTAGTTCCTCGACTTCCACTGTTGGTCCTCCACCAGATCCCGAGGGCACAAATTAAAAAAGTGCCAGCTTGGACTCCGACTTGTTTGAACACCCTCATTGAGTCACACAGGCCTGGAGGTTTGTCTACAGAAGACACAGTCACTCTTTAGATTCTCAGTGCTTCATGTCAACATCTCTTTCATTCTCGACGTGAGCGAGTGCTTCCGAAAGCAACTACACGTGTTTGTGCGTCTCTTGCCATCTTGCCATCTGATGTTCTTGCCATCTTTAATTAAATGGTGTACAAGCACATTCGCCGAGTTCACGCCCCGCCTGTGAGAGAAAACACAGCAACCCGCAAGTCGACTCCCGAGGCAAAGAGTGGTGACGGGGGGATTAATCGCAATTTGGCTAAAACAAAGAGACGCCATCTGAAATATTGATGAGTGTCTTGGTAATTACAAGATGGGCGGATAAGTAAATAATGACGAGATTCAGTGATAAAGCCTGACTAATTATGAGTTTTGTAAAAGTAAAATTGGGAGTCTGTGAACAGGCTCAAAGTGAACGTTGACTGGTTGACTGGTGAAACTGTTAACATACTGGTGTTTATCTCGCCTGTCAGTGAATGCCATTACTCATCAGGATTCTTTTGTTTTGTCTCCTCCAGAGTGCCAAACGTCCAGTGTGCCGACCCCTCGTCTCCAGCCTGTGGGGCCGCGGCTCTCCAGCCAGGTCAAAGGTCATCTGCGACATGATGCCAGCCGGCCACCTGCCCATCCTGCTCTCCCTGAGCGCCCTGCTGCTGTCTCCGCTGCTCACCGGCTCCTTGGCCTTATGTAAGCAAACTAAGATGAAACTCAAGCTTAAAAGTTGAAGTCTCAAGTGTCTTAAAAGTCTATAGAAGAGTAAGTGCCATGCAAATGTTAATGTAATTGGTTGAGGGCAGCCAATGTTGGGTCAACATCGACATAGTACCATTGCAGTCCTACTATAGGCAGATCCAGTAGTTGAGGGCGGCCATTTTGCGTCAACATCAATGTAGTTCCATTGCAGGTCCACTATTGGCAGATCCAGTCGTTGAAGGCAGCCAATGTTGGGTCAACATCGACGTAGTACCATTGCAGAACCACTATTGGCAGATCCAGAGGTTGAGGGCGGCCATTTTGCATCAACATCTGTGTAGTACCATTGCAGACTCACTATTGGCAGATCCAGTGGTTGAGGGCAGCCAATGTTGGGTCAACATCGACGTAGTATCATTGCAGAACCACTATTGGCAGATCCAGTGGTTGAGGGCGGCCATTTTGTGTCAACATCGACGTAGTATCATTGTAGAACCACTATTGGCAGATCCAGTGGTTGAGGGCGGCCATTTTGTGTCAACATCGACGTAGTATCATTGCAGAACCACTATTGGCAGATCCAGTGGTATAGGGTGGCCAATGTTGGGTCGACATCGACATAGTACCATTGCAAAAATTAAAAAAAAACTTGCCCGCTTGAATACCGAGGATTGTGTACTATTGTGTATGTGCAGTGTGTTCGCGTAAAGCATGTTTCTCACTTTAGGTTTTATGACTAAACTCAAGCTTGACTTAACATGAAGGGTGGTTCATCCAATAATCCTTGACAAAATTCAAGGTTAAAGCTAAACTCAAATTTAATGTTATAGACTAGCTAGTTGCCTGTCGTCCAATAAGTCTATTGTGTATATTTGTTTGCATTCATATACTTGCATTAAGTATGTTTCTGGCCTTATGTTTATGACATTTTTTAAGGGTAACACTAAACTCAAGCTTCACTTAACATTATGGAGGGATCAACTGGTTAACTTGCTAGTCGATCAAGAAATGTGGCTTTTTTTGGCAAATTTTTTTTTTATTTAGGTCAGTTGAACCCAAAACCAAGCTGATTATATAGGACCTCCTTAAAACTGATTAACCGGCTATTGTTCAGACGACTCATTGACTAGTTTTGGAAGTGTATAGTTTTGCACATTCACAGTTTCAAGGCTGTTTCATAAGGGGAAAAAAATGGGGGAAAAAAGAAATGCTGTGTGGGTTTAAGGATCCCCCCGTACACGTAGAGACGCGAAGCGCAAGATCATTGTTTATCGGATTATTTCGTCTCTCTTTTCCCGTGCATATCTCTTCATCAGACAGATCAGGGCCTGTGCTGTCTTTTAATTTCCAAGGCTCGAAGTCAGGATTTGTTCTGCACCATTTCTCTCCTAAGATGGGTTTAGAGATGCATTAGGGAAACAAAACAAAGAGTCAAGTGAAGTAAAGAGGGGCGAGTGCGGGATGAAAGCGGAGGTAAAGCCTCCCCCTACTGCTTTCAAGACTAAAATAGGTGTAATTCAAGCACCGCCTGAGAGATAAAGTGAGAATGGGCCGCTGTCAGATACGCCACGTCTTTGTGTGCCCGACATTGTTCTGTTCTCCTATTTGTTGGTTTTGAAGGACGGCCCAGAAGGTGTTTGCTTCAGATGCGTTTCTGCATTCAAAAATGGCTAATGTTCTCCAAAATTAGTTATTTTTAACATAGTTGGGACACGCAAAAACAGTGCAAGAGGCATTGAGAGCTCTTCTTTAGCCTCCATTTGGTGTCCGTTTATGCTCAGTGTAGTCTAGGAGAAACAACTGAGACATTAACAAGACCACATTGTGTTTTCTTTAATAAGCGATGCCTTTCTTATGACGGTAGGGTGTATAATCTCTCACTATCTCTGTTTTTTAATCATGACACCCTCAAAATTGCTCCTCGTGTTTGTCTTGTGTCTGTGTGCGGGCCGCTGTGATTCAGATGTTTACTAGGCAGTGCACATCGTCCCAGAGCTCTAATCACTCCATCCCCCCTCAAACCCCCCGGCCACTGAGACGGCGCCGTCTGATTGGCTGCGATGTCGTCTGCTGTACTCTCACAGGCTCTGATCGCTAATTACTGTCTTGACAGGTTGTCGTATGGCACAGCCGGCTGAACGGGGGACATTTTGTTGTTGTTCTTGTGTCATTTTCAGTGTTGGAGAAGCTTTGGAACTAATTTGTGAAGTTTACTGCAAATTGAAAGTTGTTGCTCTAGAGTTAAGATACTATTTTAGAAATAGCACTTAGACGCTAAAAGGTAGCAGTTGCACTTAAAGTTACAAATAAAAATAACTGATTCATTTAAATTAACTGTTTTAGCTATTCACTATTAGACCTCCTAATGCATAAGAGTTTGGGAACAGTCAAGCTACTTTTTGAGTTAGCATATAGATATTAAAAGTTAGCATTAGCAGTTAACATCAGTTGCACTTAAAGTTACAAATATAAATGTTTTTTTTAACAGATTTATTTGAATAAAATGTTTTAGAAATGTACTATTAGACCATCTAATGCTTCATATGAGAGTTTAGGAAAGTCAAGCTAATTTTGCATTAGGAGTTAGCACTTAAATGCTACAATTGAGCAGTTAGCGACGTTTGCACTTAAAGCTACAGAAAAGTTGAACGGATTCAATTTTACATTAACTATTTTTGCGAATGAGTCTAGCATGATGCTAAAGCTACGTGTGAAGTACAACGTGACATAAAAACAGCAAAGTAGTGTGTTTTTATGCTACACCACTTTTAATTGGGAATATGTCTCTTGTATTTTCACTCAGAAATTCTCTCACAAATATGGCAAGTACCATTAAATTGAATTAAAAGACCAATTGAAATTATAGCTTTATTTGCAACATCAAAACATATTTTACAGCGTAGTTAAGCTAGTAGCATCGCTAGTAGTTAGCAGCTCCCAACACTGATAGATTAATCAATTTCTTTACTTTCTTTCTTGTTAAAATCTCATTTCACTCTGAAACGCATCAATTAGGGATGTAAATTGGGTGGCGATCTGTTTCGTATTGGCTTTAAATCATTTGTGTTCTTATAAGCGCCTGTTTAAAGGTGACATGTGGCTCACACACGCCATGCAGGTGGTCTTGTGGCGGTTGTGTCGTACAGCTGCACCACACACACACAGGCTTTTACTTAGATACACACACACACACAAAGCGAGTGGATGTCACCTCTGCGAGAGGTTGCCAACTGCATGATGTCATCCTCACTGCCTCCCTCGCGCTCGCTCTTGCGCTCATAAATCAACATGTGGAGGAGACGTTTTTAATCAAAAAGAAAAAAGGGCTGTGAATAAATCTGGCCTGTGGTAATAAAGCTGGGGGCTTGTTTTGTGTGTGTGTGTGTGTGTGTGTGTGCGCAGAAAGTCCAGCGTCTTTTCGTTTACACGATTAGCTTATGAGTGCGCACACACTCACTCACTCGCTCACACACACCTCACACAGACACACACACTCACTCGCTCACACACACATAGACGCACACACAAACACACTCGCTCTCACACACACACTTACACACACACACTCTCTCTCTTACACACACACTATCTCTCTCATTCACACACATTCACACACACACCTCACACACACACACTCACACACACACTCTCTCACACGCACTCTCACACGCACACTCGCTCACACACACACACACATGCTCTCTCTCTCTCTCACACACACTATCTCTCTCATTCACACACACACACTCTCTCTCACACACACATACACTCACACTCATTCACTCACACACACACACACACACACTCACTCTCTCTCTCTCTCTCACACACACACACTATCTCTTTCATTCACACACGCACACACCTCACACACACACACACACACATACACACTCATTCACTCTCACACACACACACACACTCTCTCTCTCTCACACACACACACACTCTCTCACTCACACACACACACACCTCACACACACTCTCTCTTTCTCTCTCACACGCACACTCACTCACACACACTCCAGTCTTCTGACTTGCATTAGCATTATATCAACCCTCTCTTTAGGGTTCAATCTGGGATGAGGCGTCAGACGGGGGGTCCTCTTACCCACAATCCTCCACAGGAGCTCTAAAAACAGTCCGTTCTGCTTGGGTGTGCCTCCGTCTGACCACACAACACCCAATCTGAACCTCTCACCCCCCTGAAAAACCTCCAGCGCCCAGACACCCTGTTCAGCGCCGCGTTGACCGGCCCAAAATATCCCATGTCGAAACTGAACACCACAATCTGCACAATGCTGTGGTCCGTAAAATCGCTTTGTGTTTCTGCTCCCTCAGAACACCATTGCTCAATAACACAGGCTTGTGTTATTCTTCCATTTCCAGTGTTTATGTTCTTGCTCATACAATGATTTCCTGTGGCCGTCGCTATATTAGGAATCCCGCCAAAGGCCTGTTTGTTGTCGTTCCGCAGAGCGATGCTCGCTACGTTGTGATATTTCAGGAAACGGCATGCCACGGAACGCTGTAGCGTTTAGCAATCTCCTTAAGTGTCCGCATGCAGCCCTTGCCCTTGCCAGCTCCCCTCCGCTTTGATTGACTCGGGCAGAAAGTGACGAGAGCGATTTTAATAATTTCTTTTTCCTTTGAAGCTTCCAAGTGAGAGATTTCAGTCCTCTGAGGGAAAGAACCCCCCCCCCCCCCTCCCCCCTTCGCCTTGTCTCTTTAAAGTTATCAGCTAAAAGGGCCCGAATGTCCCTCATTACCTGCCTTGTACAGTGCCGCGGTTTAACCTCCCTGGCGCAGCTCGATCGCTAAAGTAAATCTCTGATTTGCACCGCTCTTTATCTGTGGACCACACCATGGTTCTTTCGGGTTTCTTGTTGAAGGGATAGGTCCCCAAAAAAAGAAATCTTGTCATCATTTACTCACCCTCTTAATGAGTAAGTAATTGAACCATTCATTCAAGAGATTTGTTCAAAAACACTGATTCATCCAGTAATGAAACGAGTTAAGTATTTATGAGTGAGTCATTGAATCATTCATTCAAGAGATTCGTTCAAAAACACTGATTCATCCAGTAATGAAACAAGTGAAGTATTTATGAGTGAGTCATTGAATCATTCATTCAAGAGATTCGTTCAGAAACACTGATTCATCCAGTAATGAAACAAGTGAAGTATTTATGAGTGAGTCATTGAATCATTCATTCAAGAGATTCGTTCAAAAACACTGACTCATCCAGTAATGAAACAAGTGAAGTATTTATGAGTGAGTCATTGAATCATTCATTCAAGAGATTCGTTCAGAAACACTGATTCATCCAGTAATGAAACAAGTGAAGTATTTATGAGTGAGTCATTGAATCATTCATTCAAGTGATTCGTTCAAAAACACTGATTCATCCAGTAATGAAACAAGTGAAGTCTTTATGAGTGAGTCATTGAATCATTCATTCAAGAGATTCGTTCAAAAACACTGACTCATCCAGTAATGAAACAAGTGAAGTATTTATGAGTGAGTCATTGAATCATTCATTCAAGAGATTCGTTCAGAAACACTGATTCATCCAGTAATGAAACAAGTGAAGTATTTATGAGTGAGTCATTGAATCATTCATTCAAGAGATTCGTTCAGAAACACTGATTCATCCAGTAATGAAACAAGTGAAGTATTTATGAGTGAGTCATTTAATCATTCATTCAAGAGATTCGTTCAAAAACACCGATTCATCCAGTAATGAAACAAGTGAAGTATTTATGAGTGAGTCATTGAATCATTCATTCAAGAGATTCGTTCAAAAACACTGATTTATCCAGTAATGAAACAAGTGAAGTATTTATGAGTGAGTCATTGAATCATTCATTCAAGAGATTCGTTCAGAAACACTGATTCATCCAGTAATGAAACAAGTGAAGTATTTATGAGTGAGTCATTGAATCATTCATTCAAGAGATTCGTTCAGAAACACTGATTCATCCAGTAATGAAACAAGTGAAGTATTTATGATTGAGTCATTGAATCATTCATTCAAGAGATTCGTTCAAAAACACTGATTCATCCAGTAATGAAACAAGTGAAGTATTTTTGAGTGAGTCATTGAATCATTCATTCAAGAGATTCATTCAGAAACACTGATTCATCCAGTAATGAAACAAGTGAAGTATTTATGAGTGAGTCATTGAATCATTCATTCAAGAGATTCGTTCAGAAACACTGATTCATCCATTAATGAAACAAGTGAAGTATTTATGAGTGAGTCATTGAATCATTCATTCAAGAGATTCATTCAGAAACACTGATTCATCCAGTAATGAAACGAGTGAAGTCTTTATGAGTGAGTCATTGAATCATTCATTCAAGAGATTCATTCAAAAACACTGACAATAAAGTACAACTAAACTAAATTCACAATGGAAAGAACTTACATTTCTTCCCCAATCACTGTATGATTACAGTTCAAACGCAAATAACGTCACAATTAAAGATGTGGACGCTAAAGGTGCAGATTTCTGCCAATTTTCATGCATCAATTTTGAGTATGAATAAGTACAATTGAGATTTCAGACTTTCTGTTTCTCATGCAAATCCATCGCGCGACTTCAGGAGACGTGGAATATAGTGCACAAGACTTTTTGATCTCTATACGCTTTCATTGTACGGAAAAGAGCGTCAAAATTATGTTCACCAGAAGACCGTAGACATTAGAGGTGTGTAAATGACAGCATTTTCATCTCTTTAAAATCCTCCTCTGGTCGCTTTGACCAGCAGACGGCGCCTCGTGGATGGCGTCACATGACGCGCGCACACCTCCCTGAGCAGCCCAGATTAATCATGAAGCAGATTAGCAGGCTCGGATTTGCTGAATGTCAAAAATGATTATTGCATGTCACCTTTATGATCCCGCATCAGCGGCTGAGCCCTTCACCCGAGTCCCACAGATTGAAAAGACTTTCTTTGTGGCTCCAGGATCAGTTTGCAAGCACATTTGGGTTGATTTCTGCTTTAAGAGAAGGAATAAACAGTTCATAAAGAGCCCTTTGACAGCATTACATATTTGATGATTTTGATCGTTTAAGTTTGTTTATTGTTCTCATTTGCATAATTGATGTCACGGCTACAATTAAAAGCGGTCAGCCGTTGAATTCGAGCCTGACTGACATAATGATGTTGTTTGTGTTGTCTTTCCGTGGCTTTATTCGGCAGTATGTGGGCTTGGCTCTTCTAGTTTCATCATGATCTCCTTGCGAAATAAGACATTGGAGATGTGAGATTCCCACGGCCCGTGCCGTCCACTCCGAGGACTTTAACCCTCGAGCGATCGCAGGTGTCCGCTTTTATGAGGCCTGTCAACAAGTACCAATCGCCCGAGGACGCTGCAAATCACATTAGATTGTTGCAATTTCCTCCTCGTCTCAGTTGCAAAATTGGCCTTATTGTTAAAGTTAATTTCCTAAAGCTCTCGGTAGATTTTGACTTACTCACCTCACACCTGCTAAAGATTTTCTTCTCCAGACTTATCCAGAGAAAAGCGGCTCATTGGGGTCGGCTTGAAGCATCATAATCAGCGGTAATTGTAGTAATATGACTGGAGAATTGTGGGAAGTGGACAAGCACAGCGGGGCGAAACTTCCTGTTGCTGAGCGTCTTTATGAGCTTTTGTCCATTTAAGTCCTATTTTTTTCTCCTTTAAAAAAAATCTAATAGACACGAGACAATGTTTGACATGCAGATTAAAAATAAGAGATGCACTGAGCTGATTTATTTAAAAAAAAAAAATTTTACTTTTTAAAACTGAAAACTCACTGTATTAAAGAAGCCGGTGCATGAGACACAAATGCTGATGTTTAAGAGATCTCGATTTTGATTTTATTATTAAAATCATTTTAATTTTTTTGTTTTAAATGTTTTATTATTATTATTATTATTATTATTATTAAAGACTGGAAAGCCATTGTATTAAAGAAACCAGTATTTTATTTGTTATGTTATGTGTTATATCTTGTATGTTATAAGTTATGTTGCGTGTTGTTTTATGTTGTGTTGCTATGTGTTGTTGTGTAATGTTGAGTTGTGTTGAGTTATTACGTTACGTTACATTGTTACGTGTTATGTTATGTGTTGTTATGTGATGACGTTACATGTTATGTGTTATGTGACGTTTTATGTTGTGTTGTGTTATTACGTTACGTTATGTTACATTGTTACGTGTTATGTTATGTGTTGTTATGTTATGACGTTACGTGTTATGTGTTATGTTGTTTTATGTTGTGTTGTTATGTTATGTATTATGTTATGACATTACATGTTATGTGTTGTTTTATGTTGTGTTGTTGTTATGTTGTGTTATGTTATTTTATGTGTTGATATGTGTTATTTTTTATTATATGTTGGTATGTGTTACTTTACATTATGATGTTAAAGGGAAACTGGTGTGTTAGTCCCAAATGGCGGTGTCATGCTCGGCTGTATAAGCCCCAAATGACCCGCTTAAGGGTAATGATGACCTCATGAAAACATCTGCACAAAAAACACATTTGACCTTTACCGCCATCTGTTTGGAAATCATTTTTGATTCGATTTAGTTGCTCACAGATGCTCCACAACTGTGCTCTGCATTACACTGTATAACTAGATATTTATATCATGCTTTTTTTCTTTGGGTCCTGGTTGGGACTGTTAGTCTTCTGCATCTTCTTCCGCTAATGAGAGACGCCCTGGCCGCGTGTTTCCATAGCGATGTCTGAAGTCAGATCTGTTGACCGATAGGCATGTTGGTTTCCTGTGGCCGGAGAGAGAAAGAGAGAGTCCAATTGGGAGGATGAACCACGGTCAGCCTGAAGTCATCCAAGCACACGGCCACAAATCTCCGTGTTCAAGCAGGCGAAGCTAAACCTGCGGCAGTCCTTTTGCTGTCTGTCAGACACTCGCCAGGACTTTCTCTTCTAGTTTTACTCGTTTTGTCGACTTTTGGTTAAGTCTACAGCACCTCTTTTTGCTGTGACTCTAAAGATAAGTGCAAGAACCTCTACGCACTTACTGTAATGTTAGCGTGCTTGGCTTGTATGTAGATGTTGGTTTAGAGGCGAAACATTACAGATGTTTAGGCCAAAACATTGATTTCTCAAATTACAGCCACTTAGGACATTATCCGGCACTGGGTTCTCCGTAATTGCCTTTTTCAGAGGTAAAGTACGTATGATACCGAAATGTGCCTTTTACCCTTACAGATAAGCCTCAATCAGCGGTTGAAAGGTGGCTATTTTAAACAAGATGGGTGACAAGTGATGCTCACTCCCCTTCCCTAAAACGCCCCTGATGGGCCGCCATTTTTAAAATTCTCCGCATAATGGAGCCATGTTTCATAAGCCTTGGAAGGTTTTTTTTCTTCTCCGTTGATGATGGTTAGTCATGTCACCCCGAGCCTCAGCAAATGGAGGCGGCAGAATTATGTTATTGGAAGCGTTTCGGGAGTCCTAACGCGAGAGAAAGAGTCTGAAAGGACATGAGGCATGTGAGAAAGACAAGTATGTTGTCTTTATAATGTATATGTATATAACCGTTTGTTTGTGCCGTCAGGAAAATGAAAAACCTGTTAATTTGGTATTGTTTCTCCTTCATGGCATGTTTGTACTGTAAACAGAAGTAAGTCTCGGCTAGTGGAAAGGTTAATTGTGCGAGTGATCCTCTTTGTCTCGTGAAGTAGCGCGGCTCGTCAAAGCTTCTCTATTACACTCACAAGCTCTCGTCAGACGCGGCTGTCAGAAAATCCATAACTGACTGCACTGCAGGCCGTCGCATGTGGCCGCTAACGGTCACGTCTAAAGCGTTGATACGCGCCCGGCGGGAATGTGTGACCTCGGGCCACGCAGACGCTGAGCGCCGCAGAGGTTAAACTATAGGGAGCTAGTCAATCCATCACTCACGGCTGGTTTTTCTGACCTTCGTCCTGTAGTATAGAGCTGAACGATTACTCGTTAAAAGATCGCGATCTCTATTCAAACATCCACACAAAATCTCATTCCTAAATGACAATGATTTGCCTGTGTCTATTAAACCTTTGACAAAATCACACCGGAACATTCAGATCTGCGTTTGACTCAAAGAGTTTATTAAAAAACTCATTTCCGGGAGATGGCACAACAACCCCTAGCCCCCCCCCCCCCGCCCCCTTATTACTCCTTTATTATAGGCGTACTATTAAGTTCATTGATTAAATTCAATTCATGTGATAAAAATTTATAGTTCGGATATAAACACTGATGTCTATGGAACGACTGTATTGATTACATCGTTACACCAGTAGGTGGCGACAAGTGTATGTTATTTTGTATTTGTATTTGTCATTGAGTCATTTATTCAAGAGATTCGTTCAAAAACGCTGATTCATCCAGTAATGAAATGAGTTAATTATTTATGAGTGAGTCATTGAATCATTCATTCAAGAGATTCATTTAAAAACACTGATTCATCCAGTAATGAACAAGTCAAGTATTTATGAGTGAGTCATTGAATCATTCATTCAAGAGATTTGTTCAAAAACACTGATTCATCCAGTAATGAAACAAGTGAAGTCTTTATGAGTGAGTCATTGAATCATTCATTTAAGAGATTCGTTCAAAAACACTGATTCATCCAGTAATGAAATGAGTGAATTATTTATAAGTGAGTCATTGAATCATTCATTCAAGAGATTCATTCAAAAACACTGATTCATCCAGTAATGAACAAGTCAAGTATTTATGAGTGAGTCATTGAATCATTCATTCAAGAGATTTGTTCAAAAACACTGATTCATCCAGTAATGAAACAAGTGAAGTATTTATGAGTGAGTCATTCAATCATTCATTGAAGAGATTCGTTCAAAAACACTGATTCATCCAGTAATGAAATGAGTGAATTATTTATGAGTGAGTCATTGAATCATTCATTGAAGAGATTCGTTCAAAAACACTGATTCATCCAGTAATGAAATGAGTGAATTATTTATGAGTGAGTCATTGAATCATTCATTCAAGAGATTTGTTCAAAAACACTGATTCATCCATTAATGAAATGAGTGAATTATTTATGAGTGAGTCATTGAATCATTCATTCAAGAGATTCGTTCAGAAACACTGATTCATCCAGTAATGACACAAGTGAAGTATTAATACATTTGATGCTTTTTTTGTTGCTTTACCGAATACTCATACTAGCTAAGTTAGAAAACCTGTGTGTGTTTGTGTTGTGCAAGTTGAGCTTTCTTAACTTCAGAATGAAACCGAAAGACCTCGGGCATCATCCTCTCCACTCTCTGGAACTTCAACGCTTCAAGTGTTTTTATCCGCACCCAGAGATTCAGGGGCTCGCATGCCTGCCTGCCCACGGGCGGTTAATAATTAATTTGCAGTGCTTGCCTGACCATTTGATCATCTCCTCATATCTGTACGCTTTCTGGACTTTAGCATGTTCCCCTAGAGAGCCTCTTCTCATGTCTTGTTGTGTCAGGCTTGACCTACTGCCCTGCGGAGAGAAAAAAGCGAGGTCTCCCGAGAAGAGTCGAGGTAGATGGCATGATAATTTGATGAGCCGAGAACAAACAGTGCTGGGTTCTGATGAAAAAAATCACACATTTTTATTTTCCAAACTAGTGTAATCTACAAAGAACAAGCAGTAATGGTAGACAGAATGACAGCCCCTGGTCTCCAGAAGCTGGAATCGCTAGGTCACGACAGGAAGGCAAAATGATCCATCGTTAGCGACTGTCAGCCCCAATCATCTCCTGGATGTCATTAGCTTACAGCTGGCATGTCTTATACCAAACGTGCGTGGGGTTTTGGATGCTTCACCTGACAAGGGGCTTTCAAATCATGGCAGAATCACAGGTACTTTATTATTCATTGGCCAATAAATTATTCACAATGGCGTCGACGTGCGCATTGTCTGTGGTGTAATTACCGGCGTGCTGAAACACAGGCACTCTCCATTTGTGCCGGTTTCTCGCCAACGTTTCTATCATAGCAGAACGGGTCACTAGCCCACTTCAGTCCTAGTCCTCTCGCTCGCAATTTTATGGTCAGACACACTTTGAGTAACTGTTAAATTGGGTGTATGTGGGTGTGTGTTCAATCATTCTGTCATTTAATTTAATTGATTTGCTGTTACAGTGGCCTTGTGACGGTATTGGGTTAGCTTCACTTATAGCATACTAGCAGCATGCAACTCTTACTATTTCTGCAGTATGTGCATTCTTTATTCACCAAAACATGAGAACACTGCAGCAGGCTTTTTCCACAATGCAATGCGTTCATCTACCATTTCCAGTGTGAACAGGAAGTAATATCCGCTGTCATTTTTCTGTTTTTTTATGTATAAAGTCAAAATTGAACATTCAACATGGTACTTGTAATGGTACTTGGATACTTGAAAACAACGTAGCATACTACCGAAACTGATAATTCTTTATATTTGAAAGCCGATAACCGATATATTGGGCGAAACCGATAACCAATAATTCTTAATATTTGAAAACCGATAACCGATATATTGGGCGAAACCGATAACCTATAATTCTTAATATTTGAAAGCCGGTAACCGATATATTGGCCAAAACCGATAACTGATCATTCTTTATATTTGAAAGCCGATAACCAATACAATGGCCGATAACTGATAATTCTTTATATTTGAAAGCCGATAACCGATATATTGGCCGAAACCGATAATTCTTAATATTTGAAAACCGATAGCTAATATATTGGCCGAAACCGATAATTCTTTATATTTGAAAGACGATAACCGTTACATAGGCAGATAAATCTAAATCCAAATTTTTATATAATTTTTGAGAGCCTGATTACGAAAACAAAAGTGTCGCCAGTAAAAGCCATGTCCCAAGCACACATTTATAATGTTCTCATTATAATTTTATGTAGCCTAAATGACAATCATATTTTAAGTAGTTCAAAACCATCATGGTGAACAGTGCGCATCTGAAGTGTCTCAGCTGAAGAATGTAATACATTATTCATCGGCTTTATTCATTATTTATCGGCATTATTCATTATTTATCGGCATTATTCATCGGGCCGATAATGATAACATTAAGAATGAACACATATCAGCTGATACCAATATGGTGGCTGAAATGTGTGCATCCCTACTATTTTTGACTAAATATAGAAGGCAGTATTGTAAATAGTAAGCGAGTGTTCCATTCTGTACATTTAGTATTGAGGCTCGAAGCTAAATGCTAATAGTATTTTGTTTGTTTTCTTGTCTAGCTGCACCAGAGTTTACGAAAAGACCTCAAAACATGATCGGCGTCTCCGGGGGTGTTGTATCCTTCGTTTGCCAAGCCACAGGTGACCCCAAGCCAAGAGTAACCTGGAACAAGAAAGGGAAGAGGGTGAACTCTCAACGCATCGAGGTAAGACTTACAAATGTATCAGCTAAATAATCAACCATTCCTGTAGTATTTCTCACAAAATGCCATCAAAAGCATCTGGAAGTGTTTCTGGGTTAGATCTCAAGTGTTTATGAAGCACACAGCTTAGCTTCTGTGGTATTTAGAAAGAGCTAGTCTGTCTTATTTTCCTTGCTTGTTTGCTGTGTTCTTTTATCATAACACAGCTGGCAGCTGTAGTGTCTTGATCGATGTTTGTATCTTAATTAAAACTAGCTCTGCATTTAACCATTCTGTCACTATTGAACAAAGATGAAAAACTTCCCTCAAAAAGATCAACACAAAAATGTGTTGGCGGTTCCAATCCACTCGTTGGTGCAAACCCAAGAGTACGCTCAACTCTGGCTCAAATCATCATCTTCATTGCGTTAAACTTTTGTGAGGGGTTTGAATTAATTCGTTTTCCCCTGAAGGCTTTGCTTTGATATTGATCTACACACACTTAGGACAGTGTGCCATCACTGGGCTGCTTCTCATTATCATAGCCTTGAAAACTCACCCCCAAAAAAACGAAGAGAGTTTTGCCACTGGCTTACAAAGAGCCTCGTTCTTCTTTGTCATTCCCTATTGATTCGTGCGACTGTTTCGCTACAATGACATCAAATGCGAAATCACCGCAGGAGCCTAATTAACTCTCTTGCATAATTTGAGCTCACAGCAACATATAGATGTTACAGGAGCCTGAAAATAGAAGCACAACAATTTGTATCAAAATTAACTGAATGCAAGAGTTAGGGTTAAGTTAAAAGTTAGGGATGCTGGTTGACCAAGGAAACGAGAACACCAGCATCCAAAACCTTTCAATTAGGAAGTTATGTAATTTACCAAGCCTAGAGCAACCAGGAATTAAGTGCCTTTCTTTTGGGTGTTCTGGAATTGAATTCATGGCCTTTTTGTCTCTTGAACCACCAGGCTTTTCAGTGAAATATTCCACTCTTTGTCCCTCTCACACAGACAATAGAGTTTGACGAAGGTGCGGGGGCCGTCCTGAGGATTCAGCCTCTCCGGGCGCCTAGAGACGAGAACATCTATGAGTGTGTGGCGGAGAACAGCGAAGGCGAAGACAGTGTCCAAGCTACGCTGTCGATCATTAGAGGTAAGAGCACAGTCATATGGGTTGACAGTCAGACATGTCCAGTCATGCTTCTAGAGCGCCGATGTCCTGCAGAGTATCTCCAACACATCTGCCTGGAAGTTTCTACACTCTCAGACAAAAAGGTACAAAAGCTGTCACCAGGGCAGTGCACTTTTAAAAGATGCACCTTATTTACCCCTAAAGGGTACATATTAGTCAGTGTTTGGGGTAACGCATTTTAAGTAACTTGAGTTATGTAATCAGATTACTTTTTCAAGTAACTAGCAAAGTAACTAATTTGCAACAAAATATCTCAGATACTTTTTCAAATAAGTAATGCAGGTTACTTTGTTGTTGTTGTTTTTTTATTGACGGACAGGGTTAGGTTAGGATTAGATTATTTCTCTCTTGTCCCTATGTTGAGAAAAATCGTGAGTAAGTGCCTTACTTTTGCGTTACTTTCCCTCACCTGGGCATAAATGGGCATTTACTCGTCTCACTTGCAAAAAAATTATTCTGCCATTAAAAAGTATTACTCAGAATTAATAAAAATCGTGAAATGCAATCTCAGAATATTACACAAACCTGCAATAATTAAATATATTCAATTACACAAATATACTTTATGAATTTAATCTCACTTTATTAACCAATGTCTTTGCTGCTGACCTTCGATGATCCACTTCAACTATACTAATAAGCAAAAATTATTCCATCCTATTCTTCCTCCTGGATCCTATTCTTCTTCAATCTAGAATGGCAGCACAGCCGAAAGTTTTTTTTTTTTTAACTGCGCCCTCTACTGTACAGGTGGGTTTTTGCATTTATTTTAGCCTAAGGCTTATTCATTTCACTTCTGGTGTGAAAGGGCTTTTACATTCGCCAAAAATAGAAGCAAGCCCAGCCCAGGTGAGAAAAAGTAATGCAAAAGTAACTAAGTAATGCAATTAGTTACTTTTTGGGAGTAACGCAATATTATAATGCAACTACAAAAGTAACTTTTCCCAACACTGCATATTAGTACCTGTATTGTAAAAAAAATTGAATGGGTACCACACCAGTGATGACTTTTTTCCCTTTTTTTCTGAGAGTGTAGTGATCCTGAGGAACTTGATTAGTTGGTTCAGGGGTGTTTAATTATGCCTGGAGTTGAACACTTCAGGGAACAAGATTGGATTCCCCTGCTTTAAGTTTGTACTACACATCCCCCTGGGGAACCACCTACAATAATGCTTTAGATGTTTCACTAATTAAAACCCCTGATTCAACTCATCGGCTTCTATAGGGATCCATCTAAAACACTCTGAGAGGACTGGAGTTGAGAAACACTGCCTACAGCAGCCTCTCAGCAAAACTGACCAGCGTTGTCTGGTTAACTTGAATGTGACCCAATATTACATTTGCAGAAAATCTAAATCCATCTGGCCAGTTGCAGACCTCTGGTCTTCGCCATTGAGTTATTCGTTTGTAGCCCGTGCGCTGAGGTCTAGCCATCTGCCTTGTCATTGCCGAGCACTGGAGCAGGCAGCTTGCAGGCTTCTTCCTGGGCCCAAACCCAAGCCGAAGGGTTTTTGTAGGCAGCCCAGTTTTACATGAAAATCCTGGCTTTGGCAAGACCCATGCGGCTCAGGAAGGAACACAAGCGCTAGCACTAGGGGAAAAAAACGGCTGCTCCCCCCTTCGCTTTCTCTCATCCCCATCTGCTGTGGGCCCGCGTTTACATCGAGCCTTATCAGAAGAGCAAGCCCCACACACACTTGTACAAAGGCCGGCACATGTGTCCGTGCGCTCCCAGAGGACAGTGCCTGAATGCCTGCGTGGACATCAATCAAAATCAATTAAACTATCCACCATCGCGCTCACAATTTGTGGTCTCGACTCGACCGGGCTCTTCTTTCATTCTGTCCCTGGCCAACTTCTGAAGCTGGTGACTTCATTAAGTACTCGGTCACCTTGCCGTCTTCAGGGTGTGTCCGCCCGCCTGCGGCAGAGACAACACAGGCAGGCTTTGCTGCAAATCTGCCGGTGCTCTTTCCAGGGGCTTAGGTTTGTTTTTAGCTGCCTTCTGGCTGCCCACAAGAGCGGTGAGCAGAATGCTTAAGATGTGCCATCTGCTTTTCCACCGTGTCGCAGAGTCCTCTGAGAGTCCTTGGAGGAGTCTCGGAGAAAACCAAGGCAAGACACCTGCAACCGTCGCTGCTTCTCCTCGGGTGTTGAACCCTTTCTTCCCCTCCTCTGCTTTCTCCTCTTGTTGCCTCACTGTTTTTCTCCTCATTCTGACCCTGGCTTTGAGCCCTTCTTGGCAGTCTTGTCCACGGCCGACCCAGAGCTAGCACTTCATAGAGTCCAACAGCAACAGCAGCCCAGGTTTCGCCATCTGCTTGCACCCTGCGAGGTGTCAGACACTCGCACACTTCTTTACACATTCAGGTGTGTCTGGCCTTAACTTGCCCCTGGTCACGCTGTGAGAATGCTGGGTTCATGGTGCCGGCCAACAAAAGATCAAACGTTAAAGCTGGACAGCACAGCTACGCATTTGGCATCGCGCAAGCCAAATCCAAGGTGTCAGACCACCTTCTTAAAACATTAGCTCTTGTCCAAAACCTTACACTACTCCAGATGTGAAGGCTTTTGCAGAAACTAGCCTATGATGCCTAGCTTTAGGTATATTTTGTGGGTAAGGCAATCCCAGAATGCATTGCACCAGGCTCAGTGGAAAAAAAGTCCATCCATGATAGCGAACGAGCTGTCTATTTGAACAAATATTATGTGTGCTATGTATTTTCATGCTTATTAAAGTGTTGGGCTGTTAGCTTAGCAACATGCTAATGGGAAAACTCAATTGGAGACAGGGGCTGGGTTTGAAATCACCCCCTCATTCACTATTCCCTACATTACTCCACTAATATAGTCCACTTGAGTGAATGAAAACGAGTGAATGAATTCGGACACTGAATGCTTGTTGTTTAATCATTTGAAACTGGCAGCTATATTAGTAATGAACTCTGTCATGGAAACTAGCATGTATTAAACTATTTAATAATCTAGCAAAAATTAATTAATACGCTCTAAAAAACCCATGTTTGGGTAAAATATGGACAAACCCAACCCACATTTTTAAACACAATGGTTGGGTTTGTCCATATTTGACCCAAACATGTGGAAACAACCCAGCATTTTTTAGAGGATACCTCTGGTCAGATGCAGGAATTCATTTGGCGTGTGACTCTCACAGTGCATTATGGGAATTCTCTAGCCATTTAGCGTACATCGGTTGTACACTCGTTATTGCGGTGCATTATGAGATTGAATGAGCGCACTATGGTTTCGGACACTACTACAAATGGTTGTTCACTCAAATAGTGCCCGATCTGTATAGGGGGTGATTTTGGACACAGACAGGGTCGCCTGTGTGAGGAGCACTATTTGAGTTGCCTATGAAGAATGTCTTAAATCAGTGCTGTATTAGAAGGTGGAAAGTAGACGGTATTCTTATCTCTTTGGCAGTTTGTCTTGCTTTCTTCACCTCTTCTCATCTCTAATCTCATCCCTCACATCCAGAGTTCACTCTGTGACCCTTCCTCCTTCAAACTCTGTGCGCAGGAACTCGTTAGCACTGCAGAGCGCCAGAGAGGATGATCTTACCACTGCCCATGCCCGTTTGATCAGACGCTTTTAATTGGCTGCTACCCTGCAGGACGAGCCGCGTTTGTTCTGCCGCTCCTCGCGCGGTTTTAATTGGACTGTTCTAAACCCAGACGCTTGCCGCGGAGCCCCTTTTATTAGCCATTTTTTTTAATCACAGCTTTCACGCTGCCATTTCTAAATTCGTCCCTGTCTCGTTTGTCCCACTCAAGCACAGTTTGAGGAATCTTAATGTCACTCTTCTCTCTCTGTGTCTGGTTTGAAGTGTCGTTTTCTCTGATCAGAGACACTCAGCACTTTTTGGGTCTATACAGCAGAGTTCATATCTCATTAGAGAAGTAGAGATAATCGGTTTTACCAGCATTTTTCCCAATATTTTTGCATTTTTCATATCTCATCGCCTCACACATTTCTCTCTCTCTCTCTCTCTCTCTCTCTCTCTCTCTCTCTCTATATATATATATATATATATATATATATATATATATATATATGTGTGTGTTTACACTTTTTATTCTGATATGTAATTATAGTTTTTAAACTCATAAGTAGAGATTGACCGATAATCGGTTTTACCAGTATTTTTCCCAAAATGTAAGCATTTTTCATATCTCATCGCCTCACACATTTCACTTTCTTTCTCTCTTTATATACACACTATTTTTATTCTGATATTTAGTTATATTTTTATAATAAGTAGAGATTGAACGATAATCGGTTTTACCGATTTTTTTTCCGATATTTAAGCATTTTCAGTTTCAGTTTTCTTCGGGAATCAGTTTTGTTGTGTCGGATTCACCGATAAACGCAGCCATCTTGTGGGTGTTTTGAGAATTGAGTCAACAATGAGTCAACAATGGTGTTCAAAGATAAAATTACTGACCTCCTTTAATTAATCAACTTTATTTAAGATAACAGACATAAAACAATACATCAAACAAATGCTTATATTTATGGAGCTGATAAGACTCCCCTGTCATTTATTTAAATTCATTTTGTCAAAAAGAGAAATAAACCAATAAATAAATATCGGTTCTGTATATCGGTTAGCGGGTACAAAAACATGCAAATAACTGGTATCTCTATCGGTTATAAAAAATCAACATTGTCGACCTCTACTCCTAAGACTGTTTATTTATGGGCTGGTTATGAGATACGTTTGGTGAATCAGGGTTAAACGTCTTTCCACATACCTGATAAACCACAGCATTGGATGCCCGGCCCCCGGGGCATTGTGGGTATTGGTCTCAGTGTGTTCTTACAGTGATTTGAAGTAAAAGAGCATAGCTGATTACCTCTCCAGCTGTTCTCCGGTGGAAACGCCTGCGTCCAGTAGCGAAAAGTGCATTATAAAACATCAGTGCGCTGGAAGCCTCAGACACAGACCGCTACCTCCACAGCATGTGGCTATGGTTGAGACGCGCGGCGTAAGAACAATGCTAAAGGTGAAGTGAAGCTACAACATCATTACAGCAGCATACTTTTTGTCTTAGAGAGCCACGTCAGTAAGGTCCAGCAGTCTCTTTCTCCTCTTCTATTGATTCTCCTCTCCGAATAATCTCTCTGTCTATGGCTGATCCCCGTTGGGTCAATACGAGGCTGTAATTAGCGCTGGCCTGTGTTAGCAGGCCACATGGAGTAGAGTTACAGACACGCGGCGGATCGTTTCAATGGTTATCTGTGGCGCTAGTGTGTTTTGGAGCAGATCCTCTTCTCTATTTTTACCAACTATTGCCTTTAACCTCTGTCACGTGCACTGTTTTAACCAGCATTTGGGTAATATGTGTACTGGAGTGTTGCGTCGTTATCTTAGCAACATGCTAACAGAACTCATAAACGCTGATTCAAGAAAAAAAAGTCAATAAAACAAAAAAATGTATTTTCTTTGTAAATATTTGTGAAATTTACTAGCTCGTGAAAATCATTTCAAAGTAATTTTTCTACCCATTTTTTGTTTAACAATTGAATGACTATATTATATTATATTAATTTTATTATATATAATTGTGCACAATTATATTAAATACTATAGTATGTTTTATTTATATCTTTGAATACATTTTATTATATTGTGTTCTTATATTATGTTTTTTATTATAATATATTATTAAATATATATATATATATATATTTGAATACATATTTTATTATATAATATTATGTTATTATATTATATATAATTGTGTACAATTATATTAAAAATTATCGTATAGTATTGTTTTATAAATATATATTTTTGAATACATATTTTATTATATTATGTTCTTATATTATATTATATATAATTGTGTACAATTATATTAAATATAGTAAAATATTGTTTTATAAATATATATTTTTGAATACATATTTTATTTATTATTATTTTTATTTATTTGATAACACTTTACAATAATGTTTAATTTATTAATTGAACTAACAGCAGTATTTTTAATGCATTTATTAATCTATTTTCATGTTAATTATACTATTGTTGACTGTTAATTCATGTTTGTTCATAATTCATTAAATAATATTAATTTATGTGACTTGACATGTTATTGTATTAGTATATGTAGAAAATTTGTATCAGTTATTAATTTCCTAACTAATATTAATCAATCCAAACCTCATTAACTATATTTTTGTATTTTGTATGTAATTGTTATATTATAATTACAATTAATTTTTACATTGTCAACTAAAATGATATACCATATTAGGGCATAGTCAATGATTGAATATGACTGTGAAATATTGACTTATTTCATGTTAATAATAATTTTTTTTGTCATTTAAAAATATTAGGTAAAGTTTAGGTCAAAAAGACTAAAATAAATGATTGTGACTGAAATATATAATTTGATGTTATTTTGTATTTAAATTTTATTTTTATAATCTAAAAAGATATGCCATTTTAGTCCACATCCACAAAAAAATATGCCCAGAAGATAAAGCGTGTAAAAATGAGTAGCAATATTGTGTTCCAGTGACCTGGACTCCAGTTGTGTCTCTCAGTCGTGGAAGTGGAAGTGAAACACGGCACGCTAATGAGAGGAAAAGGAGCAGCGCATGACAGGAGTAATGAAGATCAGAGAGAAGATGACAGGGATTCGATTAGAGTTGAATACAGCTGTATTATGAGCATCCACCTCTCATAAACAAAAGCCATTCCCATCCGCGCGCTCTCAGCTGCTCCCAGATGCATAATGCATTCGTTTAGCGGAAACCCGCTCTGCAACCAATTTCATTGGCTGAGGTTACAGTGACGGGTAGGTTTTGGGATTAGTGTTTGGTGTAGGCAGTTGTTATTGTGATTGACATGGCCAATTGAATTTATAGAATCGGCTCCAGGGCGGGATTTCCACTGAACTGGTTTGGGGGGGAAAATCACACGGCGTGGTAAGATCTGCCGAAATGCGCAGACTCTGTCTGTCGCCTGCGCAGTCCATTATCGGCCGCCGCGTTTGACAGTCGTTTAGTGTCTGACGTCTGTTTATATATAGCCTGCGATGTCGTAAGCTGTTCTCGCAGACTGCAGCGCTAACGATTACATGCCGCGCACTTCCTGTTTGTTTCCAAGAGATGATTGACAGCTGTGGAAATTGAACTGAATTGGGGGTTCCATTGCGTTGCAATTTTTTGAACTTTTCAAGCCAACACAGGCGTCAGCCAATCATATCGCCTATGCAAATACCCATCCGCAGACGCTAGCCAATTGCGTGCATGCAACACCGGAAAAGCTATGTGATGGGCTGTTGTCACTATGACGGTCGCGTCAACACCATAGACTGTAAAAAAATATGGACGTAGTGTCCGTGATGTCACCCGTAGGTTTCCGAAGAGCAGTTTTCAAGCCTAAAAGTCGGCCATCGCCATCTTGGCATTACCGCGCGTCACTCCCTGATAACTGAAAATGGCCAAAGAGGCGGGAAGTGGGTGCCCGCCCGCCTAGCTCGGCCATAGAGACAGAGCACATTTAGGCCACGCCTACACTGGGGGGGGGGGGGGGGGGGGGTTTGGGAACAATCCAGCGCTCTCCATTGACTTTGTATTGCGTGACGCGGCCTCCTTGTAATTTCTGACTTATAACAAAAAACAGAACCATTTCTAAAAGCTGCCATGTGACAAGCTAAAAAACACAGAACTAAGTTTTTATAAGCTGTCGACCCAAAAAAACGAGCGTTTAAGGAGACAAAAGTGGATACAGGCAATAAGAGGTGAAGCGTCAGCAGGAAGAATGGGTACATTTTGGGATTCTGACACTCAGTATGCCTCAGTATGCCTATGTGTGCAGTAAACATTTTGTCACTGTTAAGTCAAATATCCAAATGTCAGTTTTATATATTATATTTCTTGTCGCTGATTACGTTCCCCTCCAGTGGGAGTAGTTCTCAGTGTAATATAACATGTCGTGCTCTGTCTCAATTGCCTGTATCCACTTTTGAGTCCTCCTTTTTTGGGTCGACAGCTTATAAAAACTTCTGGGTTTTAGCTTGTTTGCTGTACACCTTGTCACTGTTTTTTTGTTATACGTCAGAAATGACAAGGAGGCTGCCTCACGCAATACAAAGTCAATGGAGACGGTTTGATTGTTTCCCCCCCGGTGGGCGTGGTTTTCAGATTATGATGCGTGTCGCTCTATCTCTATATAGTCATATCATAGTTTTAAAATAACCTTTATTGATATTGATATGAATTTAAGACATCAGCTGACAGTCGCCGTATAAGACTAAAAAGTCTTGGAAAGCATGGCAGAAGTATTTTATTGTACTTGATTTGAATTCAGCACATTGAGCTGGAGTAAATGAATCCGAGTGTGTGAGTCGTGTGCGGTGGCTCTCAGATGTGATTCCACACACAGCACACGCTCTGAGGAAGTTCGGCCGCTTTGATCCCGCGTAATCAAGCCTGATTGGGCACGGGGAGAGTATGATCCATGTGATGCTTCCTCAAGGAGAGCCACTTCAGAGATGGACCTTCAGACGTAAAGAGTTACAATCTCATACGTTTGGTGCTCTCGAGTTCTGCTTTCTAGATCATCTTCTTCTCCTCTGTTGGACACTGAAGCCGTCGTTTCTTTCCTGTCATGTAGCAGGATTTGTTTCTTATTTATTCCTCATAATCTTTTATTTAATAAAGAAAATTCATCCAGGAGATTGAGCTTTACGTTTTTACGGTTTTTTTTCTCACAATTCCGAATTTTTTTCTCACAGTCTGATTTTTCCCCCCACAATTTCGAGTTTACTTCTCACAATTCCGAGTTTATTTCTCACAATTCTTACTTCATTTCTCACAATTCGAGTTTTTTTTCTCACAGTCTGATTTTTTTCTCACAATTCCGAATTTATTTCTCACAATTCAGAATTTTTTTTCTTACAAATCCGAGTTCATTTCTCACAATTCCGAATTTTTTTCTCACAATCCAATTTTTTTTCCTCACAATTTCGAGTTCATTTCTCACAATTCTGAGTATATTTGTCGAGTTTAAACTCGCCCGTCAGAATTGTGATAATCTTGTAGCTTTGAAAAATAAAGTCAGAATTGCGAGATATAAACTCGTGAACCAACATGAATGTTCTCCGGCCGATGTTTGACCCGGTTACAGATCTTCGTGTCCTGGGCCGAACTAGACTCCGCCGCAGCAGCTGTTAATATTTAAAGAGATGTTGAATCTCCTCAGACCTCTGCCGTTCACTGTCTTAGACGGCTTTGGCACTAGACCATGCACAATGAGCATCTGTTCCCTCGCGTCGGCAAAGCGGCACCAGGTTTACTCGCCGCTCTAGGACGCGAAGGAACCGCACAGATCCGTACAGAACGCACACAGACAGATGAGTCACTTCTTCAAATGCTTGTTATTCCACTGGAATGTGTGTCATGCTCTCTTCCAGTTCATAGACACGGTGCTTTCTCTTCACAGACGCCGGCGCCCTCCCGAGCTGCGTTTGCAATTAAGTGCAATAATAAAAATGGCTCCATTAAGGCATTTTTCCATTTATCCTCCACAAGAAAGCGTCCTGTTGGGCCATTTAGTCTGTGGACGCAGCTCATGCTGTAATTAGACTCTCTGCTAAAAGCACACTGAACACAATGCTCGTAATATTTAGGCATATATTTAGTATTTCATATGATATTTATGCTAATATTTAGTATTTTTATATAATATTTAGGTTTATATTTAATATTTTATATGATAGTTAGGCTTATATTTAATATTTTATATTATAGTTAGGCTTATATTTAATATTTTATATCATAGTTAGGGTTATATGTAATATTTTATATCATAGTTAGGCTTATATTTAATATTTTATATCATAGTTAGGCTTATATTTAATATTTTATATCATAGTTAGGTTTATATTTAATATTTTATATCATAGTTAGGTTTATATTTAATATTTTATATCATAGTTAGGTTTATATTTAATATTTTATATCATAGTTAGGTTTATATTTAATATTTTATATGTTAGTTAGGTTTATATTTAATATTTTATATAATATTTAGGCTTATATTTAATATTTTATATCATAGTTAGGCTTATATTTAATATTTTATATTATAGTTAGGTTTATATTTAATATTTTATATGATAGTTAGGTTTATATTTAATATTTTATATGATAGTTAGGTTTATATTTAATATTTTATATGATAGTTAGGCTTATATTTAATATTTTATATTATAGTTAGGTTTATATTTAATATTTTATATGATAGTTAGGTTTATATTTAATATTTTATATGATAGTTAGGTTTATATTTAATATTTTATATGATAGTTAGGCTTATATTTAATATTTTATATGATATTTAGGCTTATATTTAAAATTTTATATGATAGTTAGGTTTATATTTAATATTTTATATCATAGTTAGGCTTATATTTAATATTTTATATGATAGTTAGGTTTATATTTAATATTTTATATGATAGTTAGGTTTATATTTAATATTTTATATAATATTTAGGCTTATATTTAATATTTTATATGATAGTTAGGTTTATATTTAATATTTTATATCATAGTTAGGTTTATATTTAATATTTTATATAATATTTAGGCTTATATTTAATATTTTATATAATATTTAGGCTTATATTTAATATTTTATATCATAGTTAGGTTTATATTTAATATTTTATATCATAGTTAGGCTTATATTTAATATTTTATATAATATTTAGGCTTATATTTAATATTTTATATTATAGTTAGGCTTATATTTAATATTTTATATCATAGTTAGGCTTATATTTAATATTTTATATGATAGTTAGGCTTATATTTAATATTTTATATTATAGTTAGGCTTATATTTAATATTTTATATCATAGTTAGGCTTATATTTAATATTTTATATGATAGTTAGGCTTATATTTAATATTTTATATTATAGTTAGGCTTATATTTAATATTTTATATCATAGTTAGGTTTATATTTAATATTTAATATTTTAGTTAGGTTTATATTTAATATTTTATATAATATTTAGGCTTATATTTAATATTTTATTTCATAGTTAGGTTTATATTTAATATTTTATATCATAGTTAAGTTTATATTTAATATTTTATATCATAGTTAAGTTTATATTTAATATTTTATATGATAGTTAGGTTTATATTTAATATTTTATATGATAGTTAGGTTTATATTTAATATTTTATATCATAGTTAAGTTTATATTTAATATTTTATATCATAGTTAAGTTTATATTTAATATTTTATATGATAGTTAGGTTTATATTTAATATTTTATATGATAGTTAGGCTTATATTTAATATTTTATATTATAGTTAGGCTTATATTTAATATTTTATATCATAGTTAGGCTTATATTTAATATTTTATATGATAGTTAGGCTTATATTTAATATTTTATATGATAGTTAGGTTTATATTTAATATTTTATATAATATTTAGGCTTATATTTAATATTTTATATCATAGTTAGGTTTATATTTAATATTTTATATCATAGTTAGGCTTATATTTAATATTTTATATGATAGTTAGGCTTATATTTAATATTTTATATGATAGTTAGGTTTATATTTAATATTTTATATCATAGTTAGGTTTATATTTAATATTTTATATCATAGTTAGGTTTATATTTAATATTTTATATGATAGTTAGGCTTATATTTAATATTTTATATGATAGTTAGGTTTATATTTAATATTTTATATAATATTTAGGCTTATATTTAATATTTTATATCATAGTTAGGTTTATATTTAATATTTTATATCATAGTTAGGCTTATATTTAATATTTTATATGATAGTTAGGCTTATATTTAATATTTTATATGATAGTTAGGTTTATATTTAATATTTTATATAATATTTAGGCTTATATTTAATATTTTATATCATAGTTAGGTTTATATTTAATATTTTATATCATAGTTAGGCTTATATTTAATATTTTATATGATAGTTAGGCTTATATTTAATATTTTATATGATAGTTAGGTTTATATTTAATATTTTATATAATATTTAGGCTTATATTTAATATTTTATATCATAGTTAGGTTTATATTTAATATTTTATATCATAGTTAAGTTTATATTTAATATTTTATATGATAGTTAGGTTTATATTTAATATTTTATATCATAGTTAGGTTTATATTTTATATTTTATATCATAGTTAGGCTTATATTTAATATTTTATATTATAGTTAGGCTTATATTTAATATTTTATATGATAGTTAGGCTTATATTTAATATTTTATATGATAGTTAGGTTTATATTTAATATTTTATATAATATTTAGGCTTATATTTAATATTTTATATCATAGTTAGGTTTATATTTAATATTTTATATCATAGTTAAGTTTATATTTAATATTTTATATCATAGTTAGGTTTATATTTAATATTTTATATAATATTTAGGCTTATATTTAATATTTTATATAATATTTAGGCTTATATTTAATATTTTATATAATATTTAGGCTTATATTTAATATTTTATATCATAGTTAGGTTTATATTTAATATTTTATATCATAGTTAAGTTTATATTTAATATTTTATATCATAGTTAAGTTTATATTTAATATTTTATATGATAGTTAGGTTTATATTTAATATTTTATATGATAGTTAGGTTTATATTTAATATTTTATATAATATTTAGGCTTATATTTAGTATTTTATATCATAGTTAGGTTTATATTTTATATTTTATATGATAGTTAGGTTTATATTTAATATTTTATATCATATTTAGGCTTATATTTAATATTTTATATCATAGTTAGGTTTATATTTAATATTTTATATCATAGTTAGGCTTATATTTAATATTTTATATCATATTTAGGCTTATATTTAATATTTTATATGATAGTTAGGTTTATATTTAATATTTTATATGATAGTTAGGCTTATATTTAATATTTTATATTATAGTTAGGCTTATATTTAATATTTTATATCATAGTTAGGCTTATATTTAATATTTTATATGATAGTTAGGCTTATATTTAATATTTTATATGATAGTTAGGCTTATATTTAATATTTTATATGATAGTTAGGTTTATATTTAATATTTTATATGATAGTTAGGCTTATATTTAATATTTTATATGATAGTTAGGTTTATATTTAATATTTTATATCATAGTTAGGTTTATATTTAATATTTTATATGATAGTTAGGTTTATATTTAATATTTTATATAATATTTAGGCTTATATTTAATATTTTATATCATAGTTAGGTTTATATTTAATATTTTATATCGTAGTTAAGTTTATATTTAATATTTTATATGATAGTTAGGTTTATATTTAATATTTTATATAATATTTAGGCTTATATTTAATATTTTATATCATAGTTAAGTTTATATTTAATATTTTATATCATAGTTAAGTTTATATTTAATATTTTATATGATAGTTAGGTTTATATTTAATATTTTATATAATATTTAGGCTTATATTTAATATTTTATATCATAGTTAAGTTTATATTTAATATTTTATATAATATTTAGGCTTATATTTAATATTTTATATCATAGTTAGGTTTATATTTAATATTTTATATAATATTTGGGCTTATATTTAATATTTTATATCATAGTTAAGTTTATATTTAATATTTTATATGATAGTTAGGTTTATATTTAATATTTTATATCATAGTTAAGTTTATATTTAATATTTTATATGATAGTTAGGTTTATATTTAATATTTTATATGATAGTTAGGTTTATATTTAATATTTTATATAATATTTAGGCTTATATTTAATATTTTATATAATAGTTAGGCTTATATTTAATATTTTATATGATAGTTAGGCTTATATTTAATATTGTATATAATATTTAGGCTTATATTTAATATTTTATATAATATTTAGGCTTATATTTAGTATTTTATATAAAATTTAGGCTTATATTTAATATTTTATATAATAGTTAGGCTTATATTTAATATTTTATATGATAGTTAGGTTTATATTTAATATTTTATATGATAGTTAGGTTTATATTTAATATTTTATATAATATTTAGGCTTATATGTAATATTTTATATCATAGTTAAGTTTATATTTAATATTTTATATCATAGTTAAGTTTATATTTAATATTTTATATGATAGTTAGGTTTATATTTAATATTTTATATGATAGTTAGGTTTATATTTAATATTTTATATGATAGTTAGGTTTATATTTAATATTTTATATAATATTTAGGCTTATATTTAATATTTTATATCATAGTTAGGTTTATATTTAGTATTTTATATAATATTTAGGCTTATATTTAGTATTTTATATGATAGTTAGGCTTATATTTAATATTGTATATAATATTTAGGCTTATATTTAATATTTTATATAATATTTAGGCTTATATTTAGTATTTTATATAATATTTAGGCTTATATTTAATATTTTATATAATAGTTAGGCTTATATTTAATATTTTATATAATATTTAGGCTTATATTTAATATTTTATATAATATTTAGGCTTATATGTAATATTTTATATCATAGTTAGGTTTATATTTAGTATTTTATATAATATTTAGGCTTATATTTAATATTTTATATAATAGTTAGGCTTATATTTAATATTTTATATAATATTTAGGCTTATATTTAATATTTTATATAATATTTAGGCTTATATTTAATATTTTATATAATATTTAGGCTTATATTTAATATTTTATATAATATTTAGGCTTATATTTAGTATTTTATATAATATTTAGGCTTATATTTAGTATTTTATATAATATTTAGGCTTATATTTAATATTTTATATGATAGTTAGGCTTATATTTAGTATTTTATATAATATTTAGGCTTATATTTAATATTTTATATCATAGTTAGGTTTATATTTAGTATTTTATATGATATTTAGGCTTATATTTAATATTTTATATAATATTTAGGCTTATATTTAATATTTTATATCATAGTTAGGCTTATATTTAATATTTTATATAATATTTAGGCTTATATTTAATATTTTATATAATATTTAGGCTTATATTTAATATTTTATATCATAGTTAGGTTTATATTTAATATTTTATATCATAGTTAGGTTTATATTTAGTATTTTATATAATATTTAGGCTTATAATTTAGTATTTTATATAATATTTAGGCTTATATTTAATATTTTATATCATAGTTAGGTTTATATTTAATATTTAATATTATAGTTAGGTTTATATTTAATATTTTATATAATATTTAGGCTTATATTTAATATTTTATATCATAGTTAGGTTTATATTTAATATTTTATATAATATTTAGGCTTATAATTTAGTATTTTATATAATATTTAGGCTTATATTTAATATTTTATATCATAGTTAGGTTTATATTTAATATTTTATATTATAGTTAGGTTTATATTTAATATTTTATATAATATTTAGGCTTATATTTAATATTTTATATCATAGTTAGGTTTATATTTAGTATTTTATATAATATTTAGGCTTATAATTTAGTATTTTATATAATATTTAGGCTTATATTTAATATTTTATATCATAGTTAGGTTTATATTTAATATTTTATATTATAGTTAGGTTTATATTTAATATTTTATATAATATTTAGGCTTATATTTAATATTTTATATCATAGTTAGGTTTATATTTAATATTTTATATAATATTTAGGCTTATAATTTAGTATTTTATATAATATTTAGGCTTATATTTAATATTTTATATCATAGTTAGGTTTATATTTAATATTTTATATCATAGTTAGGTTTATATTTAGTATTTTATATAATATTTAGGCTTATATTTAATATTTTATATCATAGTTAGGCTTATATTTAATATTTTATATCATAGTTAGGTTTATATTTAATATTTTATATCATAGTTAGGTTTATATTTAATATTTTATATCATAGTTAGGATTATATTTAATATTTTATATCATAGTTAGGTTTATATTTAATATTTTATATAATATTTAGGCTTATATTTAGTATTTTATATCATAGTTAGGTTTATATTTAATATTTTATATGATAGTTAGGTTTATATTTAATATTTTATATGATAGTTAGGCTTATATTTAGTATTTTATATGATATTTAGGCTTATATTTAATATGTTATATGATAGTTAGGTTTATATTTAATATTTTATATCATATTTAGGCTTATATTTAATATTTTATATCATAGTAAGTTTATATTTCATATTTTATATAATATTTAGGCTTATATTTAATATTTTATATCATAGTTAGGTTTATATTTAATATTTTATATCATAGTTAAGTTTATATTTAATATTTTATATGATAGTTAGGTTTATATTTAATATTTTATATAATATTTAGGCTTATATTTAATATTTTATATCATAGTTAGGCTTATATTTAATATTTTATATGATAGTTAGGTATATATTTTATATTTTATATGATAGTTAGGCTTATATTTAATATTTTATATTATAGTTAGGCTTATATTTAATATTTTATATGATAGTTAGGCTTATATTTAATATTTTATATCATAGTTAGGTTTATATTTAATATTTTATATCATAGTTAAGTTTATATTTAATATTTTATATGATAGTTAGGTTTATATTTAATATTTTATATAATATTTAGGCTTATATTTAATATTTTATATCATAGTTAGGTTTATATTTAATATTTTATATAATATTTAGGCTTATAATTTAGTATTTTATATAATATTTAGGCTTATATTTAATATTTTATATCATAGTTAGGTTTATATTTAGTATTTTATATGATATTTAGGCTTATATTTAATATTTTATATAATATTTAGGCTTATATTTAATATTTTATATCATAGTTGGGCTTATATTTAATATTTTATATAATATTTAGGCTTATATTTAATATTTTATATCATAGTTAGGTTTATATTTAATATTTTATATCATAGTTAGGTTTATATTTAGTATTTTATATAATATTTAGGCTTATAATTTAGTATTTTATATAATATTTAGGCTTATATTTAATATTTTATATAATATTTAGGCTTATATTTAGTATTTTATATCATAGTTAGGTTTATATTTAGTATTTTATATAATATTTAGGCTTATAATTTAGTATTTTATATAATATTTAGGCTTATATTTAATATTTTATATAATATTTAGGCTTATATTTAGTATTTTATATCATAGTTAGGTTTATATTTAATATTTTATATCATAGTTAGGTTTATATTTAATATTTTATATTATAGTTAGGATTATATTTAATATTTTATATAATATTTAGGCTTATAATTTAGTATTTTATATAATATTTAGGCTTATATTTACTATTTTATATGATATTTAGGCTTGTATTTAGTATTTTATATGATAGGCTTTGTTGTCGCTGTGGTCTGGATCGAGCGGCACCGATCCCGTACGGCTACTGTTCTCGAACCTCTGAGTCATTCTGGCCACTCAACATCACGGGCAGTGCTCGTCCCGGGGATTTGGCTCTGTAAATACAGCTGTGAGATCTCCGGCGGGGAGCCACTTAGCGGGCAGGTTGTCACTGTGTCTGAGCACATCCGTCTCTGTCACAGCGCAGGAGTGGCAATGACAGCCGATCTCTCCTCGTGCCTTCTGGCTCCGTCCACGCCTCCCTCACGACCCCCAGACTCGGGCCGGTGTTTCCCGCTCCACCTCCTCAGGTTCTGATAAGTCAGCGTGGCAGAAACAGCTGGGCTCGGTCATCAGCCAGACGTTGCACACGCAAACATCGCTGCATGCCTCCGCCTAATTGTACAGCGCCCGACCGAGCCTGTGCGATTGCAGCTTTATCAAAGCCCGACGGGGTGCGCCTGCGGGTGACGGGGCATCTGTACACGCCTCTGTAATCCACAACTAAACACACACTGTTTCTGAGCGCTGATCGTTTGTACTCCTTCAAACTGAAAAACCATGGCCTGGCAGTTTAGCTAGTTTTGTTCTGTTAAGCACTGAATAATCTAATAATGTTTTAATATTAGTAAAAGTAAATGATAAAGTGATACCTATAGTTTTTAGTATGATATTCTTATTCTTATACATTGGGCTTACATATTTAGTATTTTATGATATTTAGTATTTTGCATTAAATTTAAGCTTATAATTAGTATTTTATATGATATTTAGGCTTATAATTTGTATCATGACATTTGCCCTTTATACCTATAGTTTCTAATCTTTATATTCAGGATTATTCATGATATTTTCATTCTTATACATTTATATTTGGGCTTATATCTTGTATTTTATCTGATTTTAAGCTTATATTTAGTTTTATGCATGGCATTTAGGCTTATAATTGCTATTTTAAAATGCTATTTAGGCTTATATTTTGTATTTTATATAATATTTAGGCGTATATTTAGTATTTTATATAATATTTAGGCGTATATTTAGTATTTTTATAATATTTCGTCTTATATTTAAGATTGTATCTGATATTTATGCTTAGATTTAGAATTATGCATGAAATTTGGGCTTATATTTAGTATTTTATAATAATATTTAGGCTTATATTTAGTATTTTATATCATATTTAGGTGTATATTTAGTATTATACATGAAATTTGAGCTTATAATTAGTATTTTATAATGATATTTAGGCATATATTTAGTATTTTTATGATATCTTGGCTTATATTTAAGATTTTATCTGATATTTATGCTTAGATTTAGAATTATGCATGAAATTTGGGCTTTTTTATAACAATATGTAAGCTTATATTTAGTATTTTATATGATATTTAGGCATATATTTAGTATTATAAATGATATTTGGCCTTAGTTTAGTATTATACATTATATTTGAGCTTATGTTTATTATTATACATGATTTTTGGGCTTGCATTTAGCATTATGCGTAATATTCCACCTTATTTTTTAGTGTTCTCCTTATATTTGGTATTATAAAAGGTAAAATGTCTTCAGTGTTTTGGTATGATGCATTGAATGAAGCACAAATCCACTAGCTGCATCTGCGAGTCTGCTGGGTCTTATTAGAACACAAGGCGATAATTATGACTGGGCGTGTGAATTACCATAATTTGTGCCAATCCTGATGGAAATCTAAAGTCCAAATTTCCAGTAGTCAACCCCACGTTTTAGGCTCAATTTGAAATGCTAATGTGAGGTGGCTCCGTTTCAGGGAGTCTAAAGAACCCAGAAGAGTTTGTCTACTGTAGAAATTAAGTATTAACATTATTGGGCGGTTTAAGAAACTTCTTGAAATTGGTATTGTCAGATTGATCCTGTAGGCATACTATTCGGCAAATACCAATAGGCACGATGGCGTGTGCAGAGGTCGGGCTGTGATGGTGTATCTGGAGAGACTGAAATGGGATTCACACTCCTTAATGGAGCATTATGTGGTTCCGCCTCGGCCCTCAGCCTTCACTCTCCCCGCGCCCAGTCCATTATTCAACTGTGTTTGACATGACAGGGCAGCCGAACCCAGAGCGACTTAAACAAGCTCGTCCTTTCCTCCTTGCACTTCCTGTTATGCTAATTGAGCTGTTTTTGGAGCACAGGAAATTAAATTGACCACCTCTCAAATCCGAACAGCTGGGGCTACAGATTAGTTAAATGTCGCCTTAGTTCTGCATGTGAAAAAAACACATCTTCCACCTTCCACATCCCAGTTTTCTCTCTTTTGCTCATCCGCCCACTCCTCCTCTGTAATATTAATGTGCTTCTAAAGCCATCTCTGGCTGTGGCGAGAGCTAATCAGTTAACCTGATTAAGGAACTGATGAAATTAAATCATTTCGGTAAGTGAAAATAATAAAATAGCCAATGCAGGGGAGGATACGTCTGCAGAATTTGATGCCGCCCCTGAGACTTTTATCAGCAGGAAAGTGTTTGTCGGAGAGCAGTTTTTTTTTTTTTAAATGCACGCTTATCAAAGAATGCTTTGTGTAATTATAAAATGTGTCTCTGGTTGATAAAGCTGTTAACAAGAATGCCACGGTGCCGGCAGAAGGCTGCAGTTGTGTGTGTATATATATTACCTATTTATTTTGATGTACAAGCTGCAATAACCATTTTACTTTTAATCTGTGATGTGAA
The DNA here is from genome assembly GCA_039654625.1 of Rhinogobio ventralis. Lineage (NCBI taxonomy): Eukaryota > Metazoa > Chordata > Actinopteri > Cypriniformes > Gobionidae > Rhinogobio > Rhinogobio ventralis. The sequence continues at coordinate 3,358,045 of CM077217.1, forward strand.
ATATTACACCTGCACGGATAATGAGCTTCAGAGATCATCATAAATCAACCAGAACTCATTTACTTATAAACACCCGGCAGCAAAAACTGGGTATCATACATGATATTTAATATTAGCTGTTATATTTCGTCTTATGCATAGTAAATGCTCTTTTATTTGTCACTATGGCTGTATTTGAACTCTTTCCACGCCATTGACGGAATTTTCTGTCATTTTATGAAACGGTGCTTCTCTGCCATTGACGTAATTATACGGTAGGGGGCGCTATTACACTATTCCAGATCAAAACACAGGTGAAGAAGAAGCAGAAACAAGCAATAAAAGCATTGCTTAAGCACGTTGTAGTCGTTGAAAAAAAACTTGATTTTCTCAGCTTTTTGTCCAAAATGTTGCGTGTTATGCATAGTAAATGCTCTTTTATTTGTCACTATGGCTGTATTTTAACTCTTTCCCCGCCACTGACGGAATTTTCTGTCATTTTAAGAAACGGCGCTTCTCTGCCATTGACGTAATTATCCGTGTTTTCCCTGTTATACGGTAGGGGGCGCTATTACACATCTTCTGAAAGAGTACAGAATCTCCTGATCAAAACACAGGCGAAGAAGAAGCAGAAACAAGCGATAAAAGCATTGCTTACGCACATTGTATTCGTTGAAGAAAAAAATATATATTTTCTCAGCTTTTTGTCCAAAATGTTGCTTTTTTTATTAAACTTACCCACATTCAAGTGTTGATAAAAAAGAATGCATAAAGCAACAATAAATCAATGGCGGGGAAAGAGTTTAAGGGGGAAATCAGTTGTGGATAGATTGCATATTTGATGTACAAGCCACAATAGGCATTTTACTTTTAATCTGTGATGTGAAATATTACAGCTGCACGGATAATGAGCTTCAGAGATCATCATAAATCAATCAAAACCCATTCGCTTATTACCATAGATGCACGTCGGCAAATCCACTTGCACTAACCTGACCGCTCAGGTTAAGAGGCTTTGCACCTGTCACTTGCATAATGCCATTAAATCACAAGCTACAATTAAACGCAATTACAGATAATAACCGCGAGCGTAAAAGCTAACGGATTGGAGGTTTGGGGGTGAGGGGCAGGGGGTTCAGGACGACGTCAGTGCCCTGTTGAATCGATGAAAGCGCAGCTGTTGGCTAAAGTGGCCAGTGCACTCAGCCCGTTACGCTGATCATCATAACAGCATCATTATCATCGTGGCTTAACAGCCTCTTAGCCAGGCCAGGGGCGGCCTTCAGAGCCGCCCAGATACAAACCCAGGCCTGTAATTGCGTTCCGGTGTGTATTTTAAGGAATTATGATGTGGAATTAGCCCTCTGCAAAGAGCAGAACAAACAAGCTCGGCTAGCACCTGAAATTCATGGTGACGAGAGTGGGGAAAGCTGTGTTCTGTCTAATGGACAACTATTTGAAAGCCTTCCAATTAAAACTGTTGTTCAGGGTTATGGGGTGACACGAGGCTAGTGCACATGCCCAGAGTTTAATTGTAAATCAAATGGTTGTGACAATATCAAAAAGCTGTTGTGGAGACAATATAGCTACCTAATTGTGAGATCAGATTGGTGGGGAATGCTGGGGAATATAACTCCAGGGCTTTTTTAGCATGAATACAAGTCAGGCGGGACAGGTCTAAGGGCTCTTGGCGCTGTATTTTACCAGAGCAACTGACCCTGAACCAATTTGAGTGTTGGAAGTGTGCATCTGCAAGGCAAATTCTATTTCTAGCCATTCTCCATTACTATTACCCGAAGAGGACATCTCTACATTGGAGTGGTTGCGGTGAGCCTCTCTCAGCGGATGATTCCAGGTCAGTTGTTGCATCCCGGTGACAATATAGACACTCTTTCTATTTGCATTCGTATGCCTGCAGTCATTACCGTCGTATTTAGGCAACACTGTTCCACTGGTATTATTGTCGCTCCTGTCTCGACCTCTTTCACTGACTCTATAATAGAATTTGCATTGCTTTGCCATTTCTATCAGTGAGTCTGTTTGCTGCTCCCACTCGCCACCACCAGTCAAGACTCCCCAGCAGTTGCCGCCTTTAATTAAGCTCAAATCGAATTACTCATCTTGTGCTTAAGGCGTAATTTGTGTGGTTTGCATAAATCCTAATCTGGTGTCACAGCATGGATAATCCAGCCATGGATCACATGTACAGTAAGCACTGAATGTCGCTCCCCAAAGTACTACAGAATATCTGCTTTTGAAAGGACAATTTACCTGTGTAGTACCTTCCCTCCCCAACCTCCGGTCTCCATTGGTTAATAATCGATAGGCAGCCATAATGCTTCCCCAGCCAACATGGAAATAAAAGGTCACAGCACAAAACATTGGCTCAAATCCCTTTTGACAACAGTTTCCGGTACTAGATGCAGTATTTTGGTTTCCATGTAATGTCATGAGCCTTGGCACACCTTTGTGATTCTCGAAGAGTTGTGACCTTCACACCTAGAGCCAGACCTGTGCCCACTGGTGCAGTCTACGGTCTCCACAGTTCTCTGCCAGGACGTGAGTCACACCAGGTCAAAGAAGTGAGACCTTATCAGTCATTGTCTTTACAGCAGATGCCACGAAGAGCACGAAGGCTTGTGTTGGCCTACAACAGCAGGTATCCGCCATGCTGGATTCTGTTGAAAAGCGTGAGAGGTCAATTGTCAAACTCTATTGTGTGTTTGTGTGTCACCTGTCTCTTCAAATTGACTTCTGCCATAAACAACTATGGAGGAAATGTCACCAGTGCTGGCCCCGATTAAACGGCTCTGTCGCTAGTGGTGTAGTCTCTGATCTGTAGGGCCCGAATGGTATGTATGATGGTACGAGCAACAGCTCAGTGCGCTCTTTGCTATGCTAATGTTTGCTTGCCCCTCAGCAAGTCCCCTTGAGGGTCCCTGTAGAAGAACAGGTCCTAGACAGTTTAGTAGGAACTTTCGAGTAGGTTATTAGGGGCTTTTGCACTGGAGGAACATTTTCATAGTTCCTAGAACTAATGGTGGGACTCCCCGCTTTTTGGCGTGTTCGCACCCCAGGAACTGGGAACGATTTTAGTTCTAGGAACTATAGGAACTACCAGTGACATAAGTGTACGCTGATTGTCCGAACGCACGCGAAACACCAGCACCCGCCATTTTTAGAAAATTTTCCGGAAAGTTCACTTTCAAATTGCTAAAACAAACTCCTAATGGCCTGATTTTGTTAGAAAGGACGTCAAATAAGTTCGTTCTTCGATTTCGCTTGAAGTATATCGGGGCCTTTAGTTCTCAGGGAACCATTCTGGTGGTTCGTTTCAAAACTAAGTTCCTATAACTACCTGGTGTGAAAGGCCTTATTGACATCTGAATGTACGCTACTTGTGTCCAAACCTCTTTATGTTCTCCCCTACAGAGCTCATTCCAGGTTAAGTTGGTTTATCCAGAAACTTGCTTAGTAGCAACTTTCAAGTGGGTAATTATCATATAATTGTCTACTGCTTGTATTTAAACTTCTCTGTGTTCTCCCCTACAGAGGACCTACTTCCTGCAGGATTCCCCAACATTGACATGGGCCCACAGCTGAAGGTGGTGGAGCGTACACGCACGGCTACCATGCTTTGCGCCGCCAGTGGTAACCCCGACCCGGAAATCACCTGGTTCAAAGACTTCCTTCCCATCGACCCCAGCACAAGTAACGGCCGAATCAAACAGCTCAGATCAGGTAAGCCAAACGGCGGCTAATATTCTTCTGTTCATGCCACTGCTTTTGTTTTAGGATTCTGTATCAGTCCTTTTTCTGATTGTAGGTACCCTACGCTCGTCCAAAGCAACCACCCAGAGCGTTAGCACAACATGCTAAAGTTGCTAGGGAAGCTGAAATGGAAAGATAATGACTTTTAATGAACAGTGTCAAAGGAGCTTAGTCCAGATTTGGTGGCAAGCGTATGATTAATGTCTGGTGTAGGCTAATGAAACTTTATTGAAAGACCCAGTAAAACAGAGTCTAATTATATATCTCATTAAGTCTAGCGCTCCAGTCGCCCCAAGGCCACCGTCGTGGGTCAGTGATTTTGTCAGCAGCAGAGAAAAGAAAAATCTATCGGGTTGCATTTGATTCAGAGCTGTTGACGCAAATTGGTATGGGCAGTAGTTACTCAGCAACCCTTGACCTGAACTCGCTTACCCAGAGTTCCCCTTTTCAGGATTCATCCTGGCATCTTCAAAACAACATTTCAGATTCAAGAAAAATGGTTTGGTGGTGAGCGGCTACATCTGCTCTCACTTATGCTAGACTTGAGTGCTTTGTTTTGTGTTAATGGACGACCCAGACTCGCTGAGGGGGTATCGCAGGCCTCCGTTACACCGTTGGCTGTGGCACAAGAACACAAATGCCTTTGACTTCTCCGGTTGAGGACAAGGAGGACTAAATAGTCAACCCTTTTAGCTTGCCTCAAGGTTGGCACTCGTAGCTCATTTTGCAAGCTAATTTATCTTCCCTGCTAACAGACATACAGATTTACCAGACAAATCTGAAAATGTTTATGCTAGCATATACAGCCGAAACAGTTTAGCATGGCTGTGCGACCTGTCCTCCCTGTATGTTTTGTCTGTCTTTTCGTCACTGTGTGAGTGGGTCATACATGTTGTTGTGTTCTCTTGTCTCTATTTAAACTAAAGCAGGTTTCTGTCGGCTTTTCCGCATTCGCATGCAGAACATTGACTAGCCCTCAATAATTAACATACCATTGGCGTACTACTAATTAGCAAACTAAATTCAGTATGCACCGCATACAGCATATACAAATTAGCTATAATCATGGTCTTAATTCAATTTGTGTGTTGGTGAATTATCTAAATGCTTTTAGTAGTATTTATTTGGTACGTCTATTTTGTAATTAAATATGCAAACTTTTTAAAGATGTTAATGAATTTCTTAAGGCAATAATTATTTTAGCAAGAGCAATTAGTCTGACTGTATATGAAACATAACCCTAACCTTAACTCTAACTATACATTTAACAAATTAGTTTTTGTGGAAACCTCACAAGGTTTTCCCTCTCTAGTCTCTATCATCATTAAATGTGGTCATGAAACGTGTCTAACCATCTGACGTGTCATCCTACAAAGGGATCTTCCCCACTAAACTCTATTGATTTCAGGATGTGTGAAGCTGCTGTGAATCCGACCCTAAAATGTGCTGTTTTTATTCTTCCTTTCTGCCTTTTCTGTTTATTATCATTTCCAGAAGCCTTTGGTAAGTGTCTCAGTGAGTGCGCAAGCTTCCTAGTGTCCCTGAAGCAGATGGCATTTTAACTTCGTTTTAAAATGCATGTCCTACCCTCTGCTTTCCCTTTAACGTCTGTCTGTACCCTCCTTAATTCTTTTTCTTCTCCTCGCCCACTAACATGACATATTTCCTTGTTTCTCTCAAGACTCGACCTAGCTTTTGGAGATGACACACTGCAGAAAGACTACGTGCGTGCGAGTTTGCGTGTGTGGATTTACTAGTGCAACCGTCTAGTGTTCCTCATTCACATCCAGCTCTCGAGCTCTCAAGAGAATTCCTTCTCTGGCTTCGCCTCAACTCTCGCCGGCCACAAATATTCCGATGGTTATAAAACAGAAGAATAACAGATTAGAATTTCAGAAGCTCCGGCCAAGCAGTTGCGGTTCTGTTGTTGACCGCCGGACACACCCTCTGTCCGTGCGCCACCGAGAGCTCGCTCGACTCCATCACAATAACATATTTATCATCTGAGCACGACCAGCCTAGATGGCTGAAAACTGCTGGGGCCTTGGAGCCTTCCGGCCCAGTCTGGACCTCTAAAGCAGTCAAAAACAAACATCACCTGAGGTCTCGTACCCAAGGGATGGACTACATTTGCAGGTCCTCCATAGTCCATGTGCTTGAAAGGTAAAGGCAACATGAAATGGCATTCAAAACCCATTTTACTTCTGTAAGTTGAGGTGTTTCTTGGATGTAAAGTAGGAAAATTGATTGGATTGTGAAAAAAGTGGCTTGATTTTTGCATATACATATGAGACCAGAAAAAAATGTATATATTTGGCTATTAATTAACATCAACCTCAATGACCTCAGACACACAGCTGAAGAAAACTGGTCTGCCAGCTGGTTTTAGAGGGGTACTTTTCATCCGGTACACCAGTTTATCCTTGTTTAGTTGTTGTTTTTTGCAGGGATATGTGCATTAAGGAAGTAAAAATGGTTGAGTTTGATTTCATGCTGACTTGATTGTTCATCACACGTGCGGCTCTTTCAGCAGAGCCCTGAGAGCGAGTGAAGGCATCTTATGTTGGGATGTTTATCTTAGAGCGGCCCTGCTGCCCGATCCTCCGATCTGCAGGGATTTATGCTGATGAGAAAAACGGCCTGTAGCCGTCGACGCCAGCCAAGACTCCTGCTTTCCTGTTTTTATCTCTATTCCGAAGTGAAACTGATCTCTTTAGTTTCCAAACCGGGGCCGGAGCCATTTTTCTTGAGAGGAAAACAAGATCTGCCGTGCTTTTGAATAACCCGTGTCCTTTCTTTAGTTGGCAGCATCCGTCACCATTGTGGCCGTTGTCTGATACATGGATCTTGTCCTGGTGTAGGTACAGCTGCTCCTCCTGAAATCACCACAGGCGATACCTTGGGAGGAACGCGGGTGAGATAAATGGACAGCTTCCTGCTGCGGTTTGCACTTCCTGTGCACGCTGGCTGGCCGTCTGATTGGAACAGGCCCAGAGGTGCTTGTCTAATTGATGACTGTGAAGCTCTGCTACAGTGGTTACGAGCAGGACTCGCACTGTGACTTGATGGACCCAAATTAACCTCTATAGTGTTGCTATATGGCTCTTTGGAGATTAAAGACAGTGATGTTTCATTATTGGTTCTTTAGGTCAGTGTAGCAGTTCTAGGTCTTTAAACAGAAGAAACGTCAAGCTTTTTGGGTAGTTTGAAGGCTTTCAGGGCTTGAGTCTGTTTACACTGAAAGTGTATTCATTTATACAGACCAATCACTCTGGGTGTAATAGGTGGAGTTTGACACAGTCCAGCTCCACCTCTTTGGACTAAATGGGTGGAGTCTAACCTAATTAGGTTTAGGGTTAGGGTGTAGCTGGACCTTCAAGCTCAGCCCATTACGTACATAGAGGCAAGGCTGTGTGTCAAGCCCCACCCATTACAGAGAGGCGGAGCTGGGTGTTAAGCTCCGCACATTGTGTACAGAGAGGCGGAGCTCGGTATCAAGCTCAACCCATTGCGTACAGAGAGGCAGAGCTGGATGTCGAGCTCCACCCATTACGTACAGAGAGACGGAGCTGGGTGTCAAGCTCCACCCATTATGTACAGAGGGGCAGAGCTGGGTTTGTACGGTTTCAAGCTGCACCCATTACGCACAGAGAAGCGGAACTGGTTGTCAAGCTCCACCCATTATGTACAGAGAGGCGGGTCTGGATGTTAAGCTCCACCCGCTACACACAGAGGCGGAGCTGGGTTTCAAACTCCACCCATTAAGTGCAGAAGCGGAGCTGGTTGTCAAGCTCCACCCATTATGTACAGAGAGGTGGGTCTGGATGTTAAGCCCCACCCATTACTTACAGATAGGTGGAGCTGGTTGTCAAGCTCCACCCATTACGTACAGAGAGGCGGGTCTGGATGTTAAGCTCCACCCATTACGTACAGAGAGATGGAGCTGGTTGTCAAGTTCCACCTATTACGTACAGAGAGGCGGAGCTGGATGCAGCTTCTCGATCTGCAAGTCACTGGCCGTCTGAGATGATGTTGGCTGTGAGTTTTTCCACAGGGAGAGGCGACATCTGTACCTCTGCAGAGACATTTTTAAGGTCACTCGGGCCTAAACGCATGGCAGCGAGCCGAACTCTGCTTCAGCCATGCAGATGGATTAAAACCGCGGCCAGATTGTCTGCCCCCCCCCCCTATAAAACCCACATTTTGAGAAAGTCTGGAAGCTTCTCTGAGCAAACGACAGGATGTTTTAGCATTTTTGTCCAATCAATCTGTGAATTTTTTTTTTTTTGTTTTTTTTTTGTGGCATTTGTGTGTTTGAAAACCTCTAACCTTTAACCTAACCTCACCTAACCAGTTCTTTCCAAGCCTTAACGGTAACTTTGACTCTAGCGGGAACACAAACTAGCTAATTCTGCTGCCTCAACGTCCCTGGTACTAACTAAACACTGACGATCCCTGATCCCCGTTCCCTTCTGATTCCTCCTCAACTCCTTAAATATACATAAACAACTTTTAAATTATGAATATTTTGCCTGCTTTTCGAAAAGAGCCTCAAAGCGCACATGCGTTCAGCTGTAGGTTTAATTATTTAGCTCGCTACTCGCGGCGCTGTGCATTTGTATTGTATATTGCTGTTAGGAGGCTCATAAATATAAATTCTAGATGAAAAATTTACACTCTTTTTATTATATTTTGTTCGTTAAGGCACA
>CM077217.1:3371503-3476503 GCA_039654625.1 Rhinogobio ventralis
TTCTGAAGTAGGTTTTCTTGTTTTAGGGATTGTTTAACAGAAAAATAGACAAAATACCCATTAAGAATAGGATCTCTGAAATAAACACGTTATTTGGACATTTTTATTCAATTTCATTTAAGATTGTCTTAACTTTCGATGGGCCAATCAAAAAATGTGTCCAAAAAAAATAGATAAGTGCTAAATTATAATTTCTTCCAAGTCATTCGTCACACTGAAAAATGAAAGGTCACCTAAAAGCGCATTGCATTTTGGGATTGCCGTATATCATGCATTGTGATAGCACTAGTTGTAGCATTCCTGCAGAGCGTTACGCTAGCAGCTGATTCCCAGGGAACGCTTGAACTGATAAAATATAAAGCTAGAATGCACTTTGGATAAAAGCATCTGCCAAATGCATAAATGTAAATGTGATGTATACTGCACATTTCAGCAAACCTAGCAGGTTATTCTAAGGATGCAAAAAAGTAAGCATACACTGTAAGCCCTGAAAATAATTAATGGTTTAACTCAAATTAAACAAATTATTTGGGAGATTTAGTAGTGTTTAATGTTTTGCTATGTTAGTTTAGAAGAGTTTCTGTTATGTTGGGTTTTTTGGGGATTTTTTGGCATTGTGTTACCAATTAGCAAGGTAGCATTTATTGAATTTATTGAAGGTTTCCACTACTAAAAATATTTAAGTTGATAATTTTAGGTTAAATGTATAAATACGATTACTCAAATATTTAAAGTTAAGAGCAATTAAAATGTATGAACACCAATTTTAAAAATCTGCAAGTTCTGCTTACTTAAACTTTATATTTCTTAACCTAAAAAATTTGATTCCAGTTGGCCTACGTTTTCCAACTTATTTGGGTTTAGTATTATTTTCTGAACATAGCCTCTCTCTCTAATCAGTTCCGCTCATGCAGGGGAAAAAACAAGAATGCAGTCGATCCCACAAACAAATCAATCATGCCCCAGCATCGCCCACTAATTGATTTACTCAAATGGGACTGTATGTGCTGGAAATCATGTGTGTGTTGAAGATGGTCCAGTTCCCTTTGGTCGAAAGCCGTTTCTGAGCTTAATCAAGCATGCCGAGAGCGTCACGTGCACACAGGCTCTAATAGACAGCTGCATGGTAGCGCTGGTCACGGTTCACCGCTCCCCTTGACTCCACACCTGGCAGAGCTGCCTCCTGACACGGCCTCCACTTAACAGACAGCCCAGCCTGTTTTCCCCCATGATCCGGGATTGGACGGATGACGGGAGATGACAAGACTTTGTCTCCCAAGGCCGTTGCTAAAGCCCCAACCGGTTGCAGGTCAACAGCTACCGCGTGTCCGTCAGTCACAAGCTCACGCCAACTCCGTCTGATCGTGACAAAAACACTTAATGGCCAGTCTAAAGGACACAGTTGACGCTGAAGCAGTGGAGAATTCCCGAAAAAGAGCTTTCCACAATCCGTGACTAGTTGGATTTTCCAGCATAGCGTGATCAGAAGAAGTCTTGGTCATTAGCATTACATGTGCTAATTAACAGACCGGCTGTCATTCAGGTCGTACACATCCCTGTGTGTTTGTTTATTAAATACTTATGCTAATTTGATCATGCTTTCTCCTACAAGCCGTTTTTCACCCTGGTTGTCTGCAGTTGCTGTTGGTGCACTCAAATCCGATAATATATCTGTTATTGTTCAGCTTCAGATAGATAGAGGGTTCATGTCAGCGTGATGGGTAGATGGATGGATGGATGGATGGATGTATAGGTAGTTGGATGGATGGATGTATGGATAGGTAGTTGGATGGATGGATGAATAGGTAGATGGATGGATGGATGAATAGGTAGATGGATGGATGGGTAAATGGATGGATGGATGAATAGGTAGATGGATGGATAGGTGGATGGATGTATGTATGTATGAATGGATGGATGAATAGGTAGATGGATAGATGGATGGATGGATGGATGGATAGGTAGTTGGATGGATGGATGAATAGGTAGATGGATGGATAGGTAAATGGATGGATGGATGGGTAGATGGATGGATAGGTGGATGGATGTATGTATGTATGGATAGATAGATGGATGGATGGGTGGATGTATGAATGGATAGTTGGATGGATGAATGGGTAGATGGATGTATGGATGGATAGGTGGATGGATGTATGGATGGATAGATAGATAGATAGATAGATAGATAGATAGATAGATAGATAGATGGATGGATGGATGGATGGATGGATGGATGGATGGATGGATGGATGGATTGATAGATAGATAGGGTGCATGTCAGCGTGATGGTTGCATCGTGGCACGGATATTCAGAAAATGACTTCCACTTGCCTTTTAACAAAAATGGTTCTGTGTGGCGTTACTACTCTTTGAGGTTGACACCATTGGTTAAAGTAAGATAACAGCTTGTTTTGTTGTTAGCGGTGCCGCTAACGGGAGGTTACACCAGCAGCCTCAAAGACACCACGGGCAGGATGGATAATGGGAATTCAAAATTATACATAAAAGATAATAACTGAAAACGTTCTCTGGCTGAGCGAAAGGGATCAAAGACATTTTGTTCAGTTTCCGACGTGTTAAACATTGTCAGGGAATATTGTTGTTGTTGTTAAATATCCCTTTTGCATTAAGGACAGTAAACGGGAACGCAGAAACCTTAGTTAGCTTTATGCTAACTTTTCCTCTCCATACCAATGAGCAGTAAGGACAAAGAGACTGATGGATTTGAGAGAGACTGCCGTCATTCCCTCCCCAGATATTCTCAGTGAGCTTATCCGAACCCAAGCGGAAACAGGCAAGGGGGGAAAAAACACAGCTGCAAATATGTAATGAAGTCAGTGGGGAATCGTCGGCCGGCTGAATAGCAAGCAGGAGTACCCAAAATAGTCCTGTTCAGGCAGGAAGGAGCCCTAAGAAAGTGTGCTTGCTTTGGAGGCGCTGGGAATTAATTTGTATTTAATAAATTTGGAAATGCTTGTGTTCTTGCTAAGATTTCCTCAATGGCGTTACTCAAACTGTTCATAGAAAAGGGCATCACAAGATTTACAACCCCAGCGAAGACGAGAAAGAAAGATGGGGAGGATTCAGATCTCCCCGAGAGCTTGGCACACCACTGTGCCATGGTTTATTTATCAGACCCTGCTCCAACAACATTAAAATCCGTGCCTGTTTTCAGCAGTCAGAGGCTTCAGAATTGACATGGAGAAGGACGGAGATTTCCACCAGATTTTCTGTCACGTAGCACAGGTTGCGCGCGAACGGTTCTCCTTCAGCTGCGCACCTGAGGAGACTTTAGAACGCTCTCCAAGCCCACCTGCTGTCGCCCGGCCGCCCGCTGCGCCAATGTGCACATCAAACGATCCGTGCACAAGCGCACACACTCTAGAAACCACCTTCCATTTTTGTCTCTCCCTGCCACGCCTCTAAACTCCCTGATCCCATCGTGCTGTCGATCCTCCGCGAGCAGGTGTGAGTCATCGACCCAGAAGCTGCAATCTTATTGGCACACAGAATGTTCCACAGGATGCAGACGGCGCGCTTAAACCGCAGCGTGAGTCCCTGCTGTTGATGTCCTGTCACCGCATGTGGCGGTATCTGAAGGTTGACGTCTTCGTTCGGCCAGAATGAACGTCTCCCCAGGAGCGAGGACGGTGTTGATGGCACCTGTCGAAATGCAATGGTGGAGTACTCAAAGCCAGAAGAGTCGGGGTGGGGCGGCCTAGTGGGTAAAGCGCCGGTGGTAATGGAAAGGTTGTTGGTTCCCGAAGAGATCTATCTGTTAGCATTCTCAGTAATCTCAATCACGTTTGCTCAGGCGACACTGAATTCTGTCACCTTTGCTTAATGAGAACTCAGAAATGCCTGGATCTCTTCAGCAACAGACGGGGAGACAGGGAATCACACACTGTAAACCTGAATAAGTTGGCAAAATGTATTCAGCAATATAGAACATTTAACATCTCAAACTAAGCTCATGCTCCACTCGTCACCATGATGGTAACCGCCCCGAAACCCCCAACATAACAAAAACTCTTCTAAACTAACATAGCAAAACATAAAATCTCCACCTTAACATTAATCTTGCTCAAAAAACATTATCTAACATATATATATATATATATTAGCATTTACTCTCCTTTTTAAGTGTCATGGCAAAGCATGCTGGGAAATAGAAATCCCAGCTCAGTTTTGGTTAAATTTAAGTTTGTCTAAATGAAAAGAAACTAGTTCATAAAACTCAAAGCAATGTTACTTAAAACGTGTCGGTTTTGTGAACTCAAAAGAAAAAGTAAGTTCTAAATACTCATTTGATTGAACTAATTTGTTTAATTTGAGTTGGCTCTACTCAAACCAATTCATTATTTTGAGCGTTAGGGTTTACATTGTGTGTTAAAAGTGCTCTTAAAACAACTGATCACTCATAGTATAATAAAGTGATAATGTTGCAAAAAAACCCTTTGGTTGGGTTTAGTGATTTGCCATACTTCTCCATTGACAGCCTTCAAAAGTATGGCTAAAAAGCAGGAGTGGATAACTTGGCTAATGCGATCCCAACCCCTGTCTGAAACTACATAACCCCCCATAACTTTTATTAGACCTCAGGGAAAGTGTCTTCAGAAGAGGAAGTGGAGGCTAATATAAAGATCATCACATCAGGCCCCGTTCATTTACACCTGTGTATTTTTGACGTACCTCAAACGTATGTTTTGGCATACATGGCAGTGACCTTGGTTTACAACCCTACCCTGGTGCGTAATATCAAGTGTTTATCATGTATCGCCAATAGCCATTCTTAGTCCCACAGAATGCACTGACATGTGTTACCACAGCTCCTGAAATAATTCATGCCATGGGATTTAAGTGTTGTGCTAAGCTTCGGCCCTGTGCTGCACATTTCGACATGAACTAATGGATGTTGGGCTCACAGCTCAGTCTTGACCCTCACCAGTTTCCCTCCCGTCGGGACCGATCCACGGTTTATCTCCTTCGACTCCTCGTCGTGATGCACTGATTGATGCGATCCAACACTGCTGCTAGTTTCGTTTGACGGGATGCATTCGGACACATTTAGATCAGTCTAATCTTTCTTGCCTTGAGTGTGGAACTGCTCAGATTCAACAGCGTTAAAAGGCGAAGTTGGCTTTCAAACAGGAAAGGCCTTTGAGCAATTTGAGGATACGATGCTGCACCAAACATACAAAATAAAATAGTTTCTGACAGTCTCGTTACTTTCAAACCTCTAATAGTTTGCCGTCTTTTTTCTCTCTCTCTCTCTCTTTCATCCCGTTCTTTGGGGTGCATTTTTTTTGCTTTCCCAGGTGCCCTGCAGATAGAAAACACTGAGGAAACCGACCAGGGGAAGTACGAGTGTGTGGCGTCTAACATCGAAGGCGTCCGATACTCTTCCCCTGCCAACCTGTATGTGCGAGGTAGGGAGCAACCTGGCCCTGGAGCCCATCGAAAAACAACCAATTAGATCCTCTTACGCACAACTGGTCACATGACTGGTTGTATATAAACTAATCTTTACGCTAAAATATACATAATATACTTAATGGGTAGTGTTCAGTCTTCTCATTGATGGGCGGAAACTTGGGTCGTACAGGTATGTTGATCAAGTTTTCAGTCTGAAGAGGATGATGGTAAGTCTTGATTTTGATTGGCCAATGCAGTAAGCCAATCAAAATGCAAAAAGGTAAATTGATCTCAAAATATGCATGATGCTAATCACATACATAAAAGTGTATATACAAGTATTTGCTAAATCTAATCAATTAACGATCTGTCCTGGTTCAGTGGTTGTTACTATCATAATGGAACGTCTGAGACTGTTTTAAGGCATTACATTAGCACAGACGACTTGAATCTCCAGGTTGATGGCTTTAATAAATCGAGGCAGATGCATTTTGCGCATGTATTATTTATTTAATGCATATTAAAAACGACAGCGATGGGTTTTTACCCGCTGTGTACCAAATAACTTTGTTCCGGATAAATTATTCACTGGCCGTTACATTATAAAATGGGTCAGAGAGCTGTCTTTTCATTATTATCGTTATTATTGTTCTCCTACCTCCATCTCAAAAACAACAGGGATAGTGTTAATTCATCATTTACTCATGTCATTTCAAACCTTTTTGAAAAGTATCTTCTTTTATGTTCCACAGAAGAAAGAAGAAAGGTTTGGAATGACATGAGGGTGAGCAAAAACAGAGTTTTGAGTTGAATAATGGATAAACAGAATTCTAAATTGGAATTTTCATTAATGGTAAATTACTGACTATTGGTTTCTTCTATCAGTCGCCACCGTTTTATGACAGCAATAAGCCACAAGAGGCTAGGGGCGTCCCCGACTAAGGATTTGCATAGTCGAGTCAGAATTGTCAAGTCTTGCCTATAGTCGACTGATAGTCGAATCGTGTGTGTGTTAAACTAACATTTTAAAGCCACGATGTACAGAACATCACACAAAGATATTGAAGAAAATGTATAAAAACATTTTTGATCAGTAAACCTAATAAATAACTGCAGAAAGGCCACACTGCAGACAGGATTTGCAGTTCACATCGACTAAATTGTCAGTCCGAGCGTCTCTAAGTACAGCGCAAAATCGATTCACCGTAAAAAAACAATCAAAAATTAATTCACAGAATTTAATTAGAGCAGAATATACCTTTCTAATAAATAAAAATAAAAAACGAGTCAGAATCAAGTCACAAGGTGCAGAACAAAAGTGTGCAAAAAGTGGAACATATATTTAAAACACAAGCCACAAATAGTTAAACTAGATAACCCTGAGTGATCAAATAAAATAAAAATAGCCAGAATTGTCAACTGTTTAACTGCGGAGACAACAATAAACGCTAAACTGGAGTGGCGGTCTTTTTAGCTGAACATGTCCATGTTATTAGCATGCATAATTTACGTGTCAAAAACCACGTTAGAAATGTTTTGAAATCACGCAACGGTCAAAGATGATCACTTAGCAGTAAAGACTGTATGTGTGAAAGCTATTGAGCACCCGATATAGCCAAAATGGCACGATCCTCGTTTCATAACGAAGATTCAACTGTGAGATTGGTAGTGGACTATTCAGGGTCACCCCTACAAGAGACCTTACTTTTACAGTGATTTTTACCACGTTAAGAACAGTTTACATTATAACACCTCTTATGCATGAAGAAGTCAATGGCCTATTGTGGATTATTGCCGTTTCACTCTCTTCTGAAGACCTGGAAGATATTTTATTGGGACATAGACAATCTTATAAGACCTTAAACAGTGTTAGATGTTCAGTAACATTTGATCTGATTTCTAGTGACATTTCAGTAATTGGGTGACTGGAGATTTCTGAAATCCATACAAATTACCACAGCGGTAATTAATTCAACATAGGTATGCTAATTTCTCACTGATTATGCGCATACTGCATTAAGACCGTATCCCGTCTCCTTGTGTCTTTCTTTCCCAAAGCTTAATTATTGAGTACAATCAAATGTTTTCTGTTCTAGAATTAACGGCACTTGAAATTAGCAGCTACAGTGGAGGAAACAAGCCGCCCATTCACATTCACATGCATATGCGCGTCTGATAATAGCGCACCGCTTTTAGAACGGGTTGTCTTGATTGTAGCTGCTAACTTTAATGCTAATTATGTGGGTTTCATTTGTACGGTCGCTTTGATTTGGTTGGTACTTTGGGTTGTTTCATTGATTTCTGTTTTTGTCTCTTTGTTTTGTTTCTGTAATTAACGCCGCAGCGGCAGCTCTTCAGGTGGCTAAAGACCTTGTAATTTTGCATTGTTATAACATTCTTGAATTGACTCCAGTGGCCGAACGCTTTTCCAATGAATCAAAGTGTTTGGGTCAAAGCAGGTAAACGCGGCAGACTTTGTCACGCAAGAAATAATCAGGCGACATCAGTCAGAGAAATGTAGCAGCTAAAAGCCTTGAGGTGGCCTTTTTTACTCTCTCTGTGTTTCCCCTATTTTTCTCTTCTCCTCATGTCATTGTGTTCTGCATCAACCCCTTTACATCCCTCAGAGCTTCGAGAAGGTTGGTGTGTTTTTTCTTTTTTCACTTTTTTTAACCCACATTAAATCGAAAAATCAACATGTATTAAAACCTTAACCTTGATTGATCTATTGGAAGGCTAATTCGGAGTTTAAAATCAAGCTGCTAAATAAGTTTCCAATTCTGGGAGATTTGATTTAACTGCATAAAACTAGTGGTAACTTAACCCGCTAATTCGGGTTCGTTTTCCTTTATTACGTTTTTAAGTTTGCATTGTGGGGCCTTTTCTCGTTTGCATCCTTCAGTATTGCTTCTGCCCAGAGAAAATGCTTACGTGCTGTCATGGAAATCTCGCATTTGAAAATAAACAAGTGCCACGGCCTGATGCATGATGGGAGAATGTAACTGCGCTTGCATGCCTCAAGACGCTGTCGTGCTTCGTTGCATTCCTGTGTGTTTTATGATTCTCTTTGTTTCGTCCAGTTCTCCTGGATCGTGGCGGCTCATTTAGTCGGCTCCTTGTGTTGTGGTGTTTGTGTAATGTGCACCCTCAGTTTCGTTCAGTTTTCAACTCCTTTTTGTTGTAGTTTCTGGTTTGTTAGAAGTGGTTTGTGTTGTTGTCTTGTGTTGTTACAGACAGTTTTCCTGCCATCTTCTGAATACAAAAGCTCACTCTGCTAATTAGTTTTTGGTGCCACATGGATCATTGGCAGATATAATGATCTCCACACTTCACGCAGCCCCCCAGAAAACAGACTTTATTTCACAGCCGCAACTAGCTAGCGATATATCCTCGTGATGACTGACTGCCTCTTGCCCTTTCGCAGTCCGCAGGCTCAATCAAATCAGGATTTATCATTCGCTCGAGCTTTCGATTCCAGCGTACGTCTCAATTGCTTCTTACATTGCTGCAATGTGCTGTATTAAAACCCCCCAAATTAGAACAAAAAGAGGGTGCTTTGTTTGTGAGTCTCTCTATGCTAATCCCTCGCTAATGCAGCTGAGCGCAATAATTGCACGCCATATCCGTATCGAAGTCCCGTCGGTAGCTAACACTATAATAATTTCATTTGTTCACACACTTTTTGGGATGAATAAGAAGAGACCATTTTCCAATAGAGAAAGACAAAAAAACAAGCCTAAATCCCAAAGTATACTATGTTTTTTAAGTTTTATGAATGATGTACTCTTTTGATGATGAAATTCGTGTCACGCGCACTGTTCGATGACCCTTGCGTACGCGTAAAAAGTGAAGTATATTTTGGCCTTAATTCAAGTATTATTAGCATACATAATTTTACGTGTCAAGTAATTTATCTTTGATATTAATATACTTAATATTTTTTTATTTGATCGATTTACAGTAAGTGTAAATAGCTTGTCTTGTTGGCAGAGGCTATTTACACTAACTCCGCCCACTGACTTCTGATTGGGCCAGACAAAACTATGGAAGACGCTGTATTGTAGGGGAAAGGCAGAAAGTTTTGACGCAAATCGATCGAGTTTGGATCCGCCTTTTGCCAAACTTTCTTTAATCGCTTATCCCATCACATATCAGATCAGAAAGACATTTATTATCAATAAAAATGAATTTTTTTTTATTATCAATAAAAATATTTGAAAATTGAAAATAAAGTGTGTGTGTTTAATAATAAAGTGTTTACTGGGTAGAGTTAGGGGCAGGTGTAGGGAGGGCTTTTTTTGTCCCAATAAGGTGGCATCAATTTAATAATTTTTATAAATAATATAATCATTTACACTCTGTTATTATTGCACACAGATTAATGTACAACTACACTGAGGTGCAAATAGTATCTGCCACCATTTAGAAGTATAAAAACTACTATATACACATATTGCAAAGAAAAATCGCTAAATAGCCGCAGCCCTTTTGAAATAGTTCCAATGCTCGCAGTCAATGGTTAGCACCAACATTTAGCATTAAATATCACGCTAAACTTTGCTTTTTACCGTTCTATGGTGGTTGCGATTCATTATGTGGGTTTTTTTGTAGCTGCAGAACCAGAAATCAAGCGGAAAGCTCGCATTCAGCCAGACAAGTTTGTCCAGTCGTGCGGATGGCTAAGTCTCGACTGATATCTCATCCCTCCCCTCGTTTCAGATGGCCGTTTGTCAGGGATAATGACACAGAACAAGACCCTCTGCTTCACTTGGCTAATGCTAACGTGTTGCCGGCTATCTCGTGATGTCTGAGACTAAATGGCTCTCTGAATTATTCAGTTTTTACAGACACAGTGTTGTTGGGAGGGGGGCGACACCACATGATTTGGGGTTATAAATAATGAAGTGCGCTTTGTCGCTACTCTGTCTCTCAGGGTCTGGCATTTATTGACAGAGCTTTATTTTTCATATCCGGCTGTTCCCACTGTGAAATCTGTGCCACTTTTACCCTGATAGCTTGTCACTGCTGCCTAGCATATAGAAAGTCTAACAATAAGATCGCATTGGCTTTCACTAGCTGCACGCTAATCAGAGCAAGCAGTTAGCAATAATGCTAAATGAGAAATGTTGTTGATAGCAGCTAGTTGCTAACACGACGTAGCTTGAAAATAAAAGAGTTGCGAAATATTTGCAGTGGAAATGTTTGTCTTTCACAGCAAATGTTTTGCCACTTTTATTTTTTTCAAACTACTGTGTTAGCCACTAGCCGCTATCAAAAACAGACCAGAATTGCATAAATAATCGCTTCTTTTAAAACCAAATTGTTCAAAACACTCTCTAATGCAGTTTTTTGAGCTAATGTCCCTGCTGGGAAAAATAAAACAGATAAAACCAGTCTCGGCTGGTTGGCTGGTCTTAGCGGGTTTAAGCTAGAAGTAGCTGGTTTTAGCTGGTCTCCCAGGCGGGCCAAGCTGGTCAAGCTGTTGTTCAGCTGGTTTTAGCTGGTCTTCCAGCTTGACCAGCTAAGACCAGCCTGGTCAGCTAAAAAAAGTGTCCAAGACCAGCTAAAACCAGCCAACCAGCTTAGGCTTTTTTTCAGCAGGGATTGCTAATGTTGTGCAATTGTGATTCCTTTTACAGGCGTTCTTTTTAACTTTCACTCTGTATTTTTTACCTTGATAGTCTTCTTGTTAGCCGTCTACATCAGGCATGATAGTTAATTGCTTCCGTATGACGAAATCCCCCTCTGAGCCTCGATTTATCTAGTTCTCTTCTATTCCTCGCCAAATTAATAACAGAAATTATGATTCTTCTTGTTTCAATGTAGCCGCTAATCTTACATTGTTGCCGCCTGACAATGAAGCTCTCAACTGTTCCGTTATTCAACTCCACATAAAGCAGATCCCAGAATGTTTCCTAATAGCAATTAGTCCCCAAGACGAGGAAACCGAGACCTCACAGATCCACTCCGAGATGCTGGAAGACTTGAGCTGTACTGTACGCCATGCTAAATGCTATGATTGTGTTCGGTGTATGCGCATGTAGATGCATGTGAACCCCACTGCCACCACGTTGGGTTGTGTTGCATGTCCTTGCATGCTCTTTCGGTGTAAAAATAGAAATGCAAGCTAGATCACACCCTACCTACTGGTCAAAACAAAGGCTACTTTGAATAAAAGTGTAATCGTGAAGGTTTGGTGCAAAATCTCAACCCCTGACTTTTACTGAACACTAACGAAACCGGTGGATCAGGGGTTGCAGTGTTTTCCAAATTCTCCATTACTAGAACTGGTCCGAACCCCTACAGAGCCTGCTTTGCATTGCAGCGGCGGAGGTGTGTATTTTAATATGGAGATCCCCTGCCGTCTGCAAATGGCCTTGCTACCTTCAAGCGAAATGGATTATTGTGGGTTTTGGACATCAAACAGGGTGTAATCTCAGCTTCAAGGTGACATTAAAGGCTGCACATTATTTTGGCTTCCCTTCCTAACTTCATTTTGGGGCTGGACAGACTGTCTCACCAAAGTGGCCGCCTTCGAAACGTCATAGTCAGGAATTACAAGGAGTGAGGCACTCTTTGGCCTTTTTTATTTTGTCTTTCTCTGTCCGTTGCTAGAGTTTTCTTTCTCTCCACATTGGGCTTGAAATGGGATTTCGACTCTGGACCTCAAAGAGATCGCTCACGGCCTGCTGGGCTCCTGGTCTTAGTGAATGAGGAGCGTGTCCGTCCAATTGGACTGTTTCTATATTCCTCCGAATATCACAGCGGAGAGCACCCATCACACATCAAACGTCAGGATTTGAGCTATAGGACCATGTGTCAGGACTTAGATAAAGCTTTGTGCAATGGCATTTCAAAGCGAAGTGAGGCAGATAGCGGCAGTCATAAATGTCGACATGCATCTGAAAACATTAGACCCGCTTATGATTTCCCCACTTCGCCGCAGTAGCACGCTTTGTTGCTGGCGACTTTGAAGTTGCCAAGCTTCTCACCGTCTTTTCAAAAGGTTATTTCGTTTTAGTAACTGAGTCGTTTAAGTAAATTCAAATATGTATTGCATGTGCAACAGGAATTAGATTAGGAATAATTCACAAGGTGAAAGGTTGCAGCCCTCATTCGCTCGACTAATGTGGCCCTTGGAAGCGAACTTCTCTTTTTAGCCTCTTGCGGACTTGGTTTTAAGAACGGCCAAATGTTGCATCACCCATCAGCAGGCCCACATGTGTCAGCAGAACTCATAAAGCATGCTTGTTTATTTAATATATTCACATTTCATCATACTTAAATCATTCCTTTTAAATCAGTGCAGGAACTGCGTAAGCATCAGCAGATTACGTCTGGGCCTGTCCATCACACTCGCCTTGTCACTGTCATGTTTTCTCATTGTTCTCCACAGAGCCTTTAAAGACACTCCTGCACTGCGATTATATGTGTGTGCTGTGACGAATTCACCAATTTTGACATTTTCAATTGTGTGGATTGCACTTGGGGAGGGTTGCATGCCTCAGATGTGTGTTGACTGTAGCCGTAGGCCTGGTGGATATTTTGGTGCCGTTCTGTCATGCATGCACCTTGTGATACGTGGGCTGCCCTTTCACCTTTGTTGAACATTTGTTCAATATGCATTTATATTCGGGGAGGGGTCATTTCAGTATGTCAGTGTTTAAGTTGCTGTTGTTGTTGTTTTTGTTTTCTCAACCAATCAAAAAGTATTTTTCCTTAATTAAAGGAGGGATCCAGGTTCAATATAAATGATGCTCGGTTGCATTTGTGGCGTAATGTTGAATAATTCAGCTAAAATTGCAATTAAAAGTATAAAATTGTAAAAGTATTGTATGATAATCATCATTATGCCTCCAAATGCCGAGGATAGAGCTTGTATTGAAGTGGAACTTTCCTTTGAATAACTCACTTAACCTTTTTTTTATTTAAACAAATGTTATAAAAACTATAAAATTGATTATAAAATGGATTAATATACAATGTTAAATAGATATATTATAAACTAATGACATAAAGTTAACTTGAACTGGCTTTTTATAATCAGTGATTATAAAATGTTATAGTTTGATTTTCACTCACTGGACACCAACCGAGGTCATCCGTCACACTGGCTCTCTGAAACATATTCATGTTTAATTACAGAATTTAGAATGTAACAGTTGAGCCGGTTACCTTGACTACTGTTATTTTTCAAATTCAAAAGTTTTGGCGCCAACATTTAAACTAGATTTAGAACTGCTTCGATGGTGTTTAATTTCAAATTCAAGACTTTATGCTCTTTGACTGCTGGTTTCCAAGGCTATGGTGAACGTTTAATCGTGTATTTCAAGCCCCATTGTGTGAGAAGTCAAACCCACATACTTTTGCTCCAGTTGGCCCAGGGTTACAGTCTCCTCTTTGCCCCAATCCCCACCTCTCACTCCCCGTGTTTCTTCCCTTCTGTCTCTAGCCCCACGTCCACCATTTTGTCCTTCCAGTCTGTCCGCCCCCCGTCTGCTGTCTTGCAGCCTAGGTCTTGTTCTGCCTTGTGCCCTGTCTCTTCCTGTTGTTTCTGTCCTTGTTGTGTCTATGTGGGGTTGTTAATTTTCTTGTTTTGTATTAGTTGGGTTGTTTTTTTTCTGAGCTAGCCCCAGCACCCATTGCTGTCCCTCTGTCTTTCCTTTCTCCTCTTGCCAAATGTAAATGAGGCATGACCCCCTCACCACCCGCCATCTTAGGACACACCTAGCACATCCTACTTCCTGTTTCATTGGTCATTCGTGTCCACCGACATCAATGAGGCAGATGCCTTGACGATTCTTGGGGAAACCAAACTCTGAAGTTCAACCTCTAAATTTGACCTTTTTTTTAACATGGACAATATTATGCTATTGCTTTATTGCTATTAATATCTGGTCTATTGCTCTGTTCCAAAACCTAGCAAGACATCAAAAACATGTACCCAACGTTTCATAAGCAACTTTATCTAGTTTTGGCTAAGTTCTAAGACAGCATTGCATGTGTCCTTCTGGTAAAAGGTCAATCCCAGAATCAATTGCAGAAAGCTTATTAAAATGTACTGCTTTATGCAATACTTGCAGCTGCCATATTTAAATGCTTGTTAGAATGTCTCATAGCTTAGCAACATGCTAATGTCAAACTCAATTGGCAACAGTTGGGTCTTTCTGCAGTATTTTAAGTTGTTTGGAGAGTTGCCTCAGAAGGGAACTGCCTAGGTACTGGAACAGAGCCTGTATATTTTAGAGTTTCCATCAGACCTTGACTCTCAATGAGTGATATCAAAAAAGCAAGGTTACCAAGAATGAACATGCCAGACAGGCTATGAAAAAAAGGCCTGTTCCACAACCTGGCCAACTTCATCTACGCCATAACTCATATCCTACCCTTTTCCCCTACAGATCCTTCATCTTTTCTCTCGTGTGTAGGTTTGGCATCTCAGTAGTTGAGGTGCATCGCTGTCATCACTGTAGACTAGCATCTGTACCAGTCATGTGCCCTTATTTGGTCAATTTTTATTCATTTTCTTCTTTTTCTTTGTTTTATTGATGTGTGTGGTAGTTAGTTGAGTTGAACTGACAGCTACTTATTGACTGAATCCAGAATTTCCGCCATAAAACTTTGTGTTATGTCTAGCCAGGACTGCAATGTGACAATACAATCCTGTCACATTACGTCATATTGGCTGGAGACGATAAAAATCCTTTCTCTGCATTGAAGTGGGTTTCCCCCCTCGTTCCTTTTCCCAACCCTTCCCTTTCTTCCTCTTTCTCGCTCTTTTGCGCGTTCTATTCTCTTATATTTCTCTTTTTTTCCCCCTCTCCAGTTGTCTTTTGTCTGGGCATGCTAGCGACCCTTCAGTTATATTCCTCTATGCATTTTATCTCAAATACTTCTCTCTGGTTTTATTGTTCCCATTTACTCTTTGGTTGACCTCTACCTATTTCTGCATGATGTCTGTGAAAATGACAGCTGCATCTATCAATGGAAGCGTGTCAGATCTTAAAAAGGCTTTGTCCAGTTGATCTACTCTCAACCACAAAAATCTGATTAAGGTTTCTCATCTTTAGTCTCTCTTGGAGGGGCTTGCCATTACCAGTGCATGTACGTACCAGTGTGTATGTACATATGTAGGGTTCCTTTGGCATAGATAGAAAATTAAGTTTCGTACTTCACACTTTCTATACCCTACTACTACAAAGAGTATTTTCTGTTCACACTGTCCACTTTTTAACAGTAATGCAGCTTTTTCATTTCAGTTACTGTAGATACAGGTCACATAGAGATCTAATTTTAAAGATGAGAAACTCATAATAGATTTTTGTGCGATTAATCGTGCTGTGATGGGTCAAATATTGGTCAATGGAACCTTGTTGCTATGAATTTGTTGCTTTAATGTCAATCTATATTGTTGGTGAAGCAGTTCTCTTCATTTAGTTACTTTATTGTTATTTTAATTTGTATAAACCCAAGTGAAGTTTGTTTAGTCTCATTTTTTTATAATTTGTTGTCCTCTCTTTAGACAACATCATGTATGTTCTAAAGAAAGGCTCGTTTTCATCGACGTGTCTTGTTACCTTTCTCTTTCTCTTTTTCTTGTCACCATTCCTCCGCCCTTTGCAGTTCGCCGCGTGCCCCCGCGTTTCTCCATCCTGCCCACCAGCCACGAGATCATGCCGGGAGGTAGCGTCAACATCACTTGTGTCGCCGTGGGATCGCCAATGCCCTACGTCAAGTGGATGCTTAACTCTGAGGACCTGACGCCTGAGGACGAGATGCCAGTGGGCAGGAATGTTCTGGAGTTAAATAGCGTCCGCGAGTCGGCCAACTACACCTGCGTGGCCATGAGCAGCCTGGGCATCATCGAGGCTGTGGCCCAGATCATTGTCAAGTGTAAGAATCAATTGCATTGAGCCATATTTCAAATGCTTTCCAGTTCCAGTAATGACTACAGTGTTTTATTATCCCCCACTGCAGCTTTGCCAAAACCTCCAGGTACTCCTGTCGTAACCGAAACTACCGCCACCAGTATCACCATCACCTGGGACAGTGGCAACCCTGAGCCCGTCTCCCATTACATCATCCAGTATCGTGCCAAGTCTCCCGAGAGCAAGTTCGAGACCGTGGAGTCCATCACAACCACTCGCTACAGCATTGGAGGACTTTCTCCAAACACCGATTACGAGATCCGTGTGTCAGCCTTCAACACCATTGGCCAGGGCCCGCCCAGTGAACCAGTCGAGGCTAGGACTGGGGAGCAGGCTCCTGCCAGCCCACCACGAAATATCCAAGCCCGTATCATTTCCCAGAACACCATGATGGTACGCTGGGATGAACCCGAGGAGCCCAATGGACAGATCAAGGGTTATCGGGTGTACTACACCATGGACCCATCTCAGCCCATGAGCATGTGGCAGATCCACAACGTACAGGACAGCGTGATCACCACCATTCAGAGTCTGGTGCCCTCCGAGACCTACACCATCAGAGTGCTGGCCTTCACGTCTGTAGGAGACGGACCCTTCTCAGATCCCATTCATGTCAAAGTGCTTCAAGGAGGTTTGTTTGCCAATTT
Organism: Rhinogobio ventralis; assembly: GCA_039654625.1. Classification (NCBI taxonomy): domain Eukaryota; kingdom Metazoa; phylum Chordata; class Actinopteri; order Cypriniformes; family Gobionidae; genus Rhinogobio; species Rhinogobio ventralis. The sequence goes on from CM077217.1 coordinate 3,388,494, forward strand.
TTTGTGCTTATTTTCAGTATTGGCTGAGCAAAAGATGTAAGAAGGTTAGTTTTGCTATCGGAAATGTCCATTGTTTGTATTTGGTGAGCTGAGGATGTAGCAAAGTAAGTTTTACGATTGAAAAATGTCTGTCGTCAGTGCTTGGTGGGCTAACAATGTAGTAAGGGGAGTTTAGCGATTGGAAATGTCTGTCGTCAGTGCTTGGTGGGCTTACAATGTAACAAGGTGATTTTAACGATTGGAAATATCTGTTGTCAGTGCTTGGTAGGCTAACAACGTAGCAAGGGGAGTTTAGCAATTGAAAATGTCTGTTTTCTGTGTGGGTGGGCTAACAATGTAGCAATATAATTGTTATTGTTGGGGAGTCAAAAATGTAGCAAGATGAGTGATTGGGTTTTGAGTGATTTTCACCTGGTAATTGTTCTAACCCAGTTGCCAGAGGACTAAATGTTTTCTCAAACACTTTCACTAAATATACAGTTGTAAATTACTTTTTGTTTAATTTCATGTCTATTAAACTGTCAACACTGGCTCCATTTGTAGTCCCTGGCCAGCCGACAAACTTCCAGGTCGGTGAGGTGTCAGACACAAGCGTCGAGCTAACATGGGAACCAGCCTTCGAGAAAGAGGGAATCATCAGTTACGAACTGCATTACAAAGAGGGCAGTCAAGGACCTCAGGTGCCTCCTCAACAACAAACCTTCTGAAATATATGGTCAGGAGCACTGTCGCGCATCCAGTTTTGAAGTAACTGTTATTATTTCCCACCAAACAGGTAAAGAAAACATTCGGTCCAACCTCTTCCTATGTGGTGGAGGGCCTACGCGCTAATACAGAGTACTACTTCTCTCTGGCTGCCGTCTCCAACAAGGGCATTGGAGCCTTCACCAATGAAATATCCCAAAGGACATCCCAAGCCAGTATGTAGTCCATTTCCTTTCCTAAGGATGTGAATGAAGGGTTGGGGGGTCTAATATTGTATTTTGTTTGGGAAATGCCAAGACATAATGGCTATTTTGAGCTTTCGATGGGGTCGGGATACAACAACACAGTGTTTGAAAGGGCCACTGTAACCTTAACCACCATTTCCCAATCCAGGGATATTGTTTATCGACTCCAGAAATGTCAAGAGTAAATGATAATGGTGTGCTTGTGTCTGCAGTAGATATGTGTTAAAGACTGGATGATAGTCTGGTCCCTGATTTTTGACAGGTTCGGGTTTCTGGCAATGGCTCTTGTTTTTTTTACCTCATTCCTTTGCGTTGTGTTTGTTTGCAAACCAGCATCATCTTTGAGCCAGAAGAGAGTCTTGCTGCATACAGGCAGCAAAGGTGATGTTGTTTTGTTGAGAATTTTTCCAAGTGACTTGCCAAAACTTGACGATTTTGAATATTTCTCTCTGTGCATGTTGACAAATTGTTTTTTAAGAGAAGATAAGTACAAGCAGAACAAATTTGTGTAAATTGTTCGTAAAAACATTATGTAAATTGTTGCATTCAGTTCAATGCACCAGTTTATGCAAGAATGGTTGTATGGATGATTCGCAATTTGTTCAGCTTGCGTTGCATGAATGAGACCCTCTGACTTTGATGTTTTATACATAATTTATTTTGTGTAAAGCATCTAAAGGTTAAACCTAAACTTTTAAATGACCCGTGTTGTTTAGTTTAATGGATTCCTCGCCCCTTGGCAGGATGGTTTTGCACACTTCTTTTTCTTCTTTGTTTGGTGATTCTTTCATCTGGGTCTCTCTATGTCACAGTTATGTACTTCAGAGATTTCCTACATGTGAAACAAACAAATCAATGTGGGCTGATTGATCTGCAGCAAGCGTGCCGTTTGGCTCCCCAGCGCGCTCCCTTCTTTTTTCTGTGTTCGTATTTCTTTTTCATGTGTCAACAGCAAATGCACTTTTTCCCTCCCATGCGAGTGAAGCACACAAAATATTATTGACTCTGGGGTCTGCCATGGCTTTCCACCACATCTAGTCCCTCACTGTGTATTACTGAAAGCAGCACAGTCAGTGGCCGCTGGCGCCTGCAGGTAGTCAGCATTTACGCTGGGAGACCGGCTGAATTATTCAAGCCTCCGGCCTAAAAATACACCCTCGCTGAGTCGCATCATGATTCGGTGCATGAAATCATCAATGCTTGTGGGGAACCTTGCAGCTGGCATGTGCCCTGTGCTGAAATATTGCAGTTACTTGCGTACAGCTTGTATTACGGTACAGACAGAAGAGGGGTCCAAAAGCCTGTGAGCATGAGAAAATGCATCAGTCTTTTCTTATTTAATACAGAGGTTTTTGTTTCGAAGCATAACCGTTTGAGTGAAAAGTTAAACCAAAAAAATTCTAGAGTTTCATTGTGGTCTCACACTTTTATACTAAGCTCACTTATATTTCTCTGAATGATTACATTTAGTTAACTTCAGTTTAATTGAGCACAGAAAATTTCAATGAGGGACGGAAGTGTGCAGTCATTTTTCCAAGCCAGCTAAGCAAAGAAAAAAATATGCAGACCTTTAAAACCTGGACTTTTTTTTATGCTTTGGTTTTATTGTAAAAGTCAACGAAATGGCATTCAGAACACATTTTGCTTTACTATAATCTGATGTATTTTTAAGTGCAAGGAATCAGGAATTGATTGGACAATTGGAAGGAATGGAATCAAACTTTTTATTTAGTAAGAATCCTGTTCCTGTTGTAGGTTTGATTCTCCAGACTTGGATACACATACAGTGGGCGGAAGATGCCAGAAAGCCATGGCAGACATGGCCCATTTTAACTCATCTTCTGTTTCTACCTGTGCAGCTTGTTGGTGCAGAATGGGTGGGATGGGGTTGGTTGAGGGGGTGTGGAGATGCAATGAACCTGCTGCACTGACACACAACGTATCACCTGAGTGTGAGAGAGCGAGCACTGAATGCATGTATTACCTCCCCCTACCCCTGGGGGGCGCTCTGTTAATGCACGTTGTACGCTGTGTGTGTCCTCTTCTGTTCCATCTCTATATGTCCGTCCCGCTGTTTGTGTCTTCATATATTGTATTCTGGAACAATGCAGTGCACTTTTTTTTACCTCCCTTTTGTTTTCTAGCTCTTCCGTGTTTCACTTTGTCTCCAGAAATGAAACTAAAGCTCACCTGCTCCAGCTTGACGTCACCTGGTTTTAATTCATTTCTGTTCAGTACACAGGTTTAAGTTCACTTTGTTTCATTTCGGTTTGGTTTACTCTAACACACTTGAGGAAACAGCCTTCAGCATTTGATTTTTTTTTTTTTTTTTTTTGCTCTTCCTGTCTGGGTTTCATTTTCCGTGACAGGCTCGACATGCAGCAACAGCACTTAGCATTGCCAAAGCAAATCCATTAAACTAAAGGTGAGAGTAAGTATCCCGGCGGGACGACCGTAGGCTTCTTGCTTGAGTTACGGGACTTTGTCCCTCAGGGTCTCGCACAGATGAGAGACGTGGTTCACTACATCTGCCACTGTCTTCTCTTGAGCAGAAACTAAAGTAGTGCAGATTTACCCATAACAAGGTCAGGGAGGCGACAAGCTCTGACGGTTAGAAGCAATTTAGCACAAATGCCCCCAACTTAACACATAAACATTACAGTGTGGATTCCCGTGAGGTAAGTGACCGCCGTTCGGAGGAAGCCCAGTCTGCCATCACACCTTTTCAAAACCAACTTGACACGGTGCAGAACTGTCGTATACACCAACGGAATTGGTCCAAATCCCTTTCCCAAGCTAGAAAGAGTGCCAGCGTCTTCACGAGAGTTCCCAAGACGTTTATACACTAATTGGCCAGATCGTACAAGCGTTCAACAACAGAATTTCCTCTTCGTAGATCTATTTTGCATTACACCAATTGGCAGACTGGTCTTCCTCATGAAGGCGTGAAAGGAAAGTGTATTGTGTTTGTTTCCTTTTTGGTACAGTGCTGTTCAGTTGACAATCAGTCAGGTCACAGTTCGTGGGTCAGCCCACAGTTACGAACCAGATCCCCTGCGATGGTCCGGCAGAGAGTACTCACCTCACCCTCCATATCCCCCAACACTTGTTGATATACCCTGGAGGATGTTAAATGTCGGGGGATGTGTCCAAACTCTTGAGGGTTAGTGGAGATAGACACTCCTGCCTTGACCAAGTGGGTGGCAGTGGCATTCTGGGAAATGAGCTTAAGAGTCAATGGCTATTGATTGATGCTCAGGTTTCAAACATGGTCATAGAGGGTCCACAAACTGGGGGCAAGGGTTTCCGCACCAATCTTCATCTTGGGTTTGGTGAAAGAACACCATGGAGGTCCCATTTCAGCTTCAAACAGTTGTTGCACTCAAAGAAGTTGACAGCGTCTGACTCATACATGAATTCATAAATGAAACCTTTTTAGCCAGACACATCTGTAATTGCAGTAGTTTTCGTTTCTCAGTTTGGCTTTTTTCGTAGCAGTGCCACCATTTGGCACGGATCTGGATTATTAAGTCATTAATTATGACAGTTAACAGTTTTGATTTTGGTTTTAAGGCCCAACCCTTGGTTTTGAAGAGTGATTTCCTTTCGAACACTGAAATCCAAGGCTCTTTTTTGTGGTTGATGTATAATACAGTCCCAGAATCATGAGTCTCAACCTTCAAGTAGTTCTGCAACTCTCAGATACCAAACTTTCTTTCCGCACTCAAACCAGGTCGATTTGCAAGAACTGAATGCAAAAACTCTTCAAGAGAGGAAGTACATCTTCAAAATGTATCTTCAAACGGAAGATGAAAATCCAGTCAAACTTTAATCCAATAAGCCCATTTGGTGAATAAACAGGGCTTTGAATAACATCCCTCGCTGAACTCCGGGACAGGTGACACCTATGATAAAAGTTGCCTGGTGATGGGACAAATCGGTTAACCATCTCTCAAACAAAAGCACAATGGGAAATGGTTTTGCTCAGAAAATTGGTGTTTTAAAAGTAAAGTAGGAGTTCGTTGAGGGGGATTATATTACATGGGTATGGATAGTTGGATGTTAGCGAGATGCTAGCACCCTGATCTCAATCTTGTGGACCCTCAGGCTAGTGTAAACAATGAATAGTGCAGCCTGATGAAAGCACAGGGAACGCTCTCTCCCTCCAGCCCCAAAAACATTCACATTATAGGCCAAATGACTCAACAAATGGACTAAACTAATAAACGTAAATAGTTTGAATTGAGCTGTATTTGGCGAGCTCAGCAGTAGAGGGAGAGGGCCGAACCCAACCGACTCTAGGGAAATATAGTCTCCCTCGAATCGGGTGCTTGTGGTAAGAAAGTCTTTAAAAATTAGTGTTTGAAGAAGTCAGGTACGTATAATGTACAGGAAAATGCTTTTGTGTTTTTTGTTTTGTTTTGGTTTTTGCTGTTTTTAATGGTTTTCCTTTCTGTTTGAAGCTTGGTGGCTTTCCATGATTCTTCTGAGTTGACATTTTGGGTCCTCCTAACATTTTCTTTTCCAGCCATTATTTCGCAGAGAGTTTTGCTCATTTTCCTGTTATCTGTTTTGAATGATTTTGTTTTGCTTTCCAACGATGGTGCTCATCCATTTGAATTTCAGTCACAAATATGTTTTATCCCCATCTGTCCGTTTCCCCCTCATTCATTTGTGTTACTTGTAGCTTCAGGGATCAGTGTGACAGGGTAAATTTTAATGTTCAGTTTACAATGGAGATAAATGTTACAGGCCTTTAAACGGTATAATACATTCATATGCGCAAGCATTTAGTAAGCATGGACTCAAAATGACACTTTTATATTGATTTAGAACGGCACAGACGTTGTAATTTCTGATATGTGCAGGGGAAGTGCTCGACAAAAATACCGCAATGAATGGCCTTCATTCAAATGCAAATAATCTGATGTATTTTCCCCTCATGGTGGAAATATATCCTGAGAGCCCAGGGTATTTACTGTGAAAGATGGGCTAAATCTTTGGCTCGCATACAGGCGGTTATAGTTGGATATGCTTTTCTTACTTAGTATTTTTGTCTTGTTTTCCAGTACAATTATACATTAACTTGAGAAGCAAAAAGACGTAAAGTGTTTGTTTTCTGAAAATATTTAGTTAGTTAATATGTCAAAGGGGTGAGAAAAAAAATGTATTCAAAGGGTAAACAAGATTATTTTTCTGACCCCATTGAAATGACCCCAAAAATACTGAGTTAGAAAATCTTTTTTTATCTGTATCTTACGCCCAACATCTGTGGTGTTACTTCTAGATCTTTGACATGAAAATCAAGTCAAAGTTAAACTTTCATGCTTCATATTTATGCATGCAAAACACCCAACCCCTTCAAAACCAAGCTCTTCTGTTTGCATTTGCCCTTTGTTTTCCTCGTTTTTTCTTATGTTTCAGTATGTCTCTGCTTGTTTTGTTTTTCAGTTGGTTTTTCCCTTTTATCATTTTCTTTTTCTCTTTCCCATCTTTTCGTTTTTTGTTTTCCACCCCTCCTCTCCCCCCTTCCCAAACCTGAGCAGAGCCCTCCGCCCCCCCTCAAGACATTAAGTGCTCCAGCTCCAGCTCCACCACCCTGCTGGTAAGTTGGCGCCCTCCGCAGGCCGAGAGCCAGAATGGGGCACTGGCCGGGTACATAGTGCGCTACGCGGTGGTGGGTGCCGGGGCCGAGGTCAGCACGGAGCCTGTGGAGGAGCCGGCGGTGCCGCCCAGCTCCGACCAGATCAGGCTACAGCGGCTGGAGAAATGGACCATGTACCGAGTCACCGTGGCGGCCTCCACCAGCGTGGGTCCGGGCCCCGAGAGCGAGCCGCTGCTCTGCCGCACAGACGAGGACGGTACTGAAACCTTGACTAACATTAATCGCAAAAAATGTCATTGAGTTTTCATTTACTTGAGTAGCAACACTGTAAAATACTAAGACTTGTTTTCATTGATTGTATCTTGAATAGAAGTGTATTGTCTTGCAGCTCCCGCATATTTTGTTGAACCTTAAATTGAGTGTGAAAATCTGCCAGTGATTATACACTCGTATTAAAGGCACATGCTCTGAAAACAAGTATTAATATCTTATGCAATGTTACTTCAAGTACGTTTATCTTTATTAGTTCATTTAATTATTTTTAGATATTTTAACTGGAAAGTATACAAGTTTTTACCTTTTTTAGATAGTTCAGGCAAAAAAGTAAAATAGCCTCTTAAAATGTTTTAAATGGTGAAAACATTAAATAATCAATGTCCAACTTTGTTTCCATTTTAAGGCATCGTAGCATGTCATGATTACCCTTCGACGCAATACAAACAATACAATTTTACAACATGAAAGGCTTCTTTAGCTCAATTCATGCTTTGAAAATCTGTATTTTACTGTAATGCTTACTTTTCTAAAGCCACTGTATTTGGTTTTACTTCCCCCATTCTTTTTCCAGTGACCTTATATGGTCTCTAGCCAAGCTTAGTGAGAAAATAAATTCAAGATGGTGGATGAGGTGAGAGAAATGTTGATTATACGTCTGTGTAGACAGCTCACTCTTTTTGGGAGCTGATCTATTGACTAGCATTATGTGATGGAGGAAACATTGACTTAGCATCATTTTCATCTGTCACATCTCTTTGTAAAAGCACCCGGACAGCTTATGAGCACTGAAATAAATCCAGCCAGAGTAAGAAATTGTGTCGGACGTTCCCTGGTGACAGCAGTCTTTCTCCGTGACTGACAGCGCTAGTTCAGGATACAAGCTAGTAATCGATACGGAGCACAGCCTTTCACTGGCGCTATGGGCCGCCCTACGATGGATGGTTTTGACGGGCTGGTCAACCTCTGTAGGCGGGTCGAGATGGGATGATCTCGGATGGGAAATCTTATTTGACCAGCCCCACAACATGGAGTTATTTGAGAAGCGATATGTTTTACGACAGTCACATCCTCGGAGGCTTGTACCGTTAAAGCATCTTATACGGTAGAGCCGGGCCTCAAAATACAGTACATTCCCTTATGGCATCTTTTATTGACCGTCCAGGAAATCTGTTTCCTCCTTACAGAAGTACTGAATGCCCGGTTGTATTAAACATCAAGGCCTCGTATAAAAGGATTTTCATTAGCTCGCAGGTCTTCAGACTGCAAATTGATCAGAGCTCAGATAAGAATGATAGTGAAATGGAAGGGGATGAAATGGTGGCTCGGGTATATGGGGGTGTGATATTACATTTGATTAAATGTCCCTGAAGATGGGCGCTTAATCAGTAACCTGGTTTTTACATAATTGAATGTGCGTACTAGCTGAGACACTAGGGCTTAGTTTCTTTTCAGCCATTTTGAGGTGAGTGCTTTGTGCAGTCTTAAGGTGATCAATTAGGATTGGTACCTTTTTTTTTTTTTTAAATGAGTCTTTCTGTGCTGACTCAGACATAATTAAATATGCATGTTAGTGCCCTTACTCAGATTTGTGTTATTTGGGACTATCTTTAAAATATGTCATGTAGATTCTAACATTTTCATTTTTTTTTTTAATAGTCAAAAAACATCTGGGAAGCCATATTTAGAGTATGATATCTCAGGAACCATGATTGCTAGCTTTGTTCAAATTGGTAGATTGGAAGGAAAACATGTTCCCTTTAAGTCCAAGTGGTTCAGAGTCTCATCAGGATAGAAATATTTTCGAAACTGGCCTCTAAAGTTAGTAGAAAGGGAAACATTTGTAGATGAATGAGTGGTAATTGGGTCTTAATTGTGCTCATTAAAGACTAAAGATACTAATAAAAGTGTTTTGATGGTAAAACACCCATTTTAATCGACTTTTTATGTCTCTTTTTGATGAAAATTGGTAGAAAAATGCATTCCCTTCAAATCTAAGTGGTTCAGAGTCTCATCAGGGTAGAAATATTTTCGAAACTGGCCGCTAAAGTTGGTAAAAATAAAAAATGTCTAGACTAGTGCGTGATAATTGTGTCTTAACTGTGTTCATTAAAGACTAAATGTGTTTTGGTTGTAAAACAAATTCTGATTGACTTTTTGTTTCCGTATCATGATGAAAATTGGTGTATTGCTAGACAATGTATTCCCTTTAAATCCAAGTGATTCAGAGTCTCATCAGGGTAGAAATATTTTTGTAACTGGCCCTTAAAGTTGGTAGAAAAAAAGTAAAAAATGTCTAGACCAGTGAGAGGTAATTGTGTTCATTATAGAGTAAATATACTAATAAATGCATTTTGCTTGTAAAACTTATTTGGATTGACTTTTTGTTTCCCTATCATGATGAAAATTGGTGAATTGGTAGAAAAATGGGTTCCCTTCAAATCCAAATGGTTCAGAGTCTCATCAGGGAAGAAACATTTTCGTAACTGGCCCTTAAAATTGGTAAAAAGTGAAAAATGTCTATGTAAGTGGTAATCGGGCTTCAATTGTGTGTAATTAAAACACAAGTTTTAATTGACTTTTTATGTCCTTATTATGATGAAAATGCTAAGGCAAATATCACTACTACTATTGCATAAACTAAGAGTTAGTGATATGAGCAAAAATCAGTATAGCATAACACCTTACATCATATTGGTGAGTTTTGCAAATGTAAAAATCTAGTTTGAATTATCGCGAACATGATCAATTCAATCCCTCACGGCGTGTCATCTTCTCCCACCGCAGTTCCCGGGGCCCCCCCTCGGCGTGTGGAGGTCGAGGTGCTCAACTCCACCGCCATCAAGGTGATGTGGCGCTCCCTGTTGCCAGGGAAACAGCACGGGCAGATCCGCGGGTACCAGGTGCACTACGTCCGCGTAGAGAACGGCGAATCCCGCGGCCTGCCCCTCATCAAGGACGTCATGCTAGCCGATGCACAGGTATGTTAGCGTGATTATTAATGTTTTGTCAACAAATGGCTAGTTAACTGGTAGCCAATTAGCCATTTTTATGCTACTGTTGCAGCAAAAGCAGTTTAAAGTCTTCACATGGCCACTGCAACAAACGTATGAAAATCCTTTTATAAATAATTTAATCTGTGAAGTTCTTTTATAGCCTCTAGAATGCTTTCCACAAGCGGTCGAAAACATCTTATCAGCCATTAGAACTGCATGGTTTAGTCAAACCTCTAATAAGTTTAACCTCTAAGGCTCTGGTGTCATAGATAAAGTCAACAAAAGCTGATTATGTCTGCCGTATTAAGTGCCCCGAGAGCTCCACAAAAACACGAGGCACTTGAGCATTGCGGTCACAATTCAGACTTGATTTAAAAGCACAAGCGGCAAAAAGAAAGAAGAAAAAGCAACAGAGCGCCTCTGGCTGCAACCTAAAATTATAATACAAGCTTCTGTCATGAAAACAGCAGATACGAGGCGCCTTATTCTCCTCACAGCTGCAAATATTACAGCTTTGAACAAACCGTGACTAAGGCTTTTGAATTTATGCCTCTTGTGTTTATGGTGGAATCGTTTACAGTTGATATTCTACTGATATTTGGGTCACGATACAATTATTCTATGCTAATTCTGTACAAGCGGTGATATATTGCAATCTTTTACTTGTTTCTCATTATCTGCAGTGGACTTAATGCTACTGACTTGAATTTTATGAATAGAAAGTGTCATTTTAGTATATATTAGTATTATAGTATATTTTATAAAATTAATAATTTAGTAAATAATAATAAGTAAATATTTTGTCATCACATATTGAATAATGTTTGTAATATTTAATAAATATAAAAAACTTTCCAAGTATTTTAGAATAAATTATTAATCATTTAAATAACTTTTTATAATTATTCTCAGTGCAAAAATATTAGTGTTTTTTTTCTCTTTTTTTCTGTTTTAGTCACAAATTTTGTTTTTCAATGAATCTGATTAGTTCATTTTAAATATTCATGTGAAAAATATAACTAAAATATACAGTATCTTGAGGTGAATTATATCAATACTTTTTTACATCAAATTAATTTTGCATTGCATGTGACATCTCTTTGCATATTTCTTAGAAGTTATGATCTTTTATACTCTTACCAAATGAAATTACAAAAAAAACAGCAGGAATGACACACTCAGATAGCGGCGGCCGCTCAATTTCCTGCCTCGTCTTCAATCTTCACGATTTTTTTCACCCTAATCCACACTGACCTACTTTAAAACACGCCGTTCTTCCATTTCCTTGGCACTTTTACCTTGTTTCGTCTTACGCTTTCCTCTCTTTCTTTCTGTCTGTCTTTTCCCTCTCTTTTAAACCGCGCTCCCTCTTTCTCCTCCCGGGTGGGGGATGTTAGTGGGAAATGGACGACACAGCTGAATATGTGAGTATGGCTGTCGGCTGATCTGAGAACCTGTGATGTTACATCAGACCCGGCCTAAACCCACGTCTAATAATGGAAACCAAAAGGAAATAGATTGACACGTAGAGTTTTAGTGTCAGAAGTCTTCAGTCTCATGTAAAGAGTCTTCTTGCATTGCGAGATTTTTTATAATGAGCCGATTTTTGTCACAGAGCGAAAACAACTAATGCGACCTCGCGTCCATTGTGCAATGTGTAAAATATTAATGGTGCACAGGGGAAATGATGTAACATCAGGGTTCTTTTATGCCTGGCATGGACGAGTGTGTTTTGTGCTGTGATGTTGTGCTACCGTTTGAAGAAATGGAGTTTTGTTTATTATAAATAGATCATTTGTGTAACCCAAAGATTGCATGCACTGGTTGGATGTGAAGCTCAGTTCTCTGGAAGCTGCCGGATCCGCAGGTGCTTTTTTTCCTCTGCGAGCGTTTGGCATTAATTTCCTCTCCGTCATGCGCGCTGATCAAAGCTCACTCGCTTTCACGTGAAATATTGGGAAATAGGGGCCCGTCAGAAGGGCGTTTGTGTGTGTGTGTGTGTGTGTGTGCACAGCTTACCGGCCGACCCCGAGAAATTCATTATTCTGACGCTCTGTTTGCTCAGGCTGTGTTGAATTAATTCACAGACATGTGTTATAGATGAGCACGAATCCTAATCCATAACCTGGTCAGACTGGATGACACGCTAAATGCCAATAATAATGAGCCACACTGCAGTATATATCTATATAGTATATATGTATGTGTTATTTATTGAAATATTTATAATATTTCAATAAATTTATAATATATAATATAATATACATACGTGTGTGTGTGTGTGTGTGTGTGTGTGATATCAATTGACACAATATCTACATTTCATGGGACAATTGTTTATTCTCATTATCAATGTAATTATTAAATTGTGTAAAAATTACATTAATAATGATTCGGGAGAAACATTAACCTTAAGGAATAGATAGAAAAAATACTTTAAATGATTTAATACGATGAAATATAATATTTATATTTTAAATATTGTATAAAAGAAAGTATTAAACATACATGGATGGATGGATGGATGGATGGACGGATGGACAGACGAATGGATGGATGGATATATAGATATTTGGATGGATGGATGGATGGATGGACGGACGGACGAATGGATGGATTAATGGATGGATGGATGGACGGACGGCCGAATGGATGGATTAATGGATGGATGGACATATAGATAATGGATGGATGGATGGATGGACGGACGGATGGATATATTAATGGATGGATGATGGATATATAGATATTTGGATGGATGGATGGATGGATGGGTGCATGGATGAATCGATGGATGGATGGATGATGGATCAATGGATAGATTAATGGATGGATGAATGATGGATGATGGATATATAGATATTTGGATGGATGGATGGTTGGATGGATGACGGATGGATGGATAAATGGATAGTTTGATGGATGGACAGATGGATAGATTAATGATATATAAATGGATGAATGGATGGATGGATGAATCGATGAATGGATGGATATATAGATAGATAGATGGATGGATGGATAGTTTAATGGATGGATGAATGGATGGATGGATGGGTGATGGATATATAGATAGATGGATGAATCAATGGATGGATGGATGAATCGATGGATGGATGGATAAATGGATAGTTTAATGGATGGATGGATAGATTAATATATATAGATGGATGAATGGATGGATGGATGATGGATAAATGGATAGATTAATGGATGGATAAATAGGTGGATGGATGGACAGATGGATGGATAAATGGATTGATTAATGAATGGATGGATGGATAAATGGACAGATGGATGGATAAATGGATAGATTAATGAATGGATGGATGGATGGACAGATGGATGGATGAATTGATATATATATACTTATGTTCTTTACAAATGTATATAATAGTAACAAATACTTTATTTTAATATATAATATTATTAAACTTAATATAAATTATATACACTCACCTAAAGGATTATTAGGAACACCTGTTCAATTTCTCATTAATGCAATTATCTAATCAACCAATCACATGGCAGTTGCTTCAATGCATTTAGGGGTGTGGTCCTGGTCAAGACAATCTCCTGAACTCCAAACTGAATGTCAGAATGGGAAAGAAAGGTGATTTAAGCAATTTTGAGCGTGGCATGGTTGTTGGTGCCAGACGGGCCGGTCTGAGTATTTCACAATCTGCTCAGTTACTGGGATTTTCACGCACAACCATTTCTAGAGTTTACAAAGAATGGTGTGAAAAGGGAAAAACATCCAGTATGCGGCAGTCCTGTGGGCGAAAATGCCTTGTTGATGCTAGAGGTCAGAGGAGAATGGGCCGACTGATTCAAGCTGATAGAAGAGCAACTTTGACTGAAATAACCACTCGTTACAACCGAGGTATGCAGCAAAGCATTTGTGAAGCCACAACACGCACAACCTTGAGGCGGATGGGCTACAACAGCAGAAGACCCCACCTGGTACCACTCATCTCCACTACAAATAGGAAAAAGAGGCTACAATTTGCACGAGCTCACCAAAATTGGACAGTTGAAGACTGGAAAAATGTTGCCTGGTCTGATGAGTCTCGATTTCTGTTGAGACATTCAGATGGTAGAGTCAGAATTTGGCGTAAACAGAATGAGAACATGGATCCATCATGCCTTGTTACCACTGTGCAGGCTGGTGGTGGTGGTGTAATGGTGTGGGGGATGTTTTCTTGGCACACTTTAGGCCCCTTAGTGCCAATTGGGCATCGTTTAAATGCCACGGCCTACCTGAGCATTGTTTCTGACCATGTCCATCCCTTTATGACCACCATGTACCCATCCTCTGATGGCTACTTCCAGCAGGATAATGCACCATGTCACAAAGCTCGAATCATTTCAAATTGGTTTCTTGAACATGACAATGAGTTCACTGTACTAAAATGGCCCCCACAGTCACCAGATCTCAACCCAATAGAGCATCTTTGGGATGTGGTGGAACGGGAGCTTCGTGCGCCGGATGTGCATCCCACAAATCTCCATCAACTGCAAGATGCTATCCTATCAATATGGGCCAACATTTCTAAAGAATGCTTTCAGCACCTTGTTGAATCAATGCCACGTAGAATTAAGGCAGTTCTGAAGGCAAAAGGGGGTCAAACACAGTATTAGTATGGTGTTCCTAATAATCCTTTAGGTGAGTGTATATATAAAATCAAAAGTTCCACAAATGAAATGTGATCGCACATTCTGTATTAATGTGACAAGTTTCTAGGTTAATATGCTTTAAAAAAAGACGGCAGGGTACAGATTGCGAGTTGTGACATTGAAAAGAGGGGAAACTGACGTCGTGCCTGTGCAGGTGACATGTTGTAAAGTCTTAAAAAAATGCAGTTCCCTAACACAGTGTTAACTTCCCTCTTTCGTGTCCATTAAACACAGGAGATGGTCATCGGGGGCCTGCAGCCTGACACCACGTACTCCATCACCGTGGCAGCCTACACCACCAAAGGAGACGGCGCCCGCAGCAAACCCAAGCTGGTGGTGACGAAGGGGGCAGGTCGGTAATAATAACGTTATCATTAGCCTAGCTCCATTGCACCGCGGGCCAGATGTTATTGGCTACAGGAGCAAAATGAACCTTAAGGGACTTCAATCGAATGAGAAAAAAACAAACATGGCCTATATAGTGTGTCTGGAGTACATAAAAACTATAAGGGAATGTAGCTGAGATCGTGTGCTAGCGGTTACAAGAGAAAGTGTAGTTTTTAGAAAACATGAACTGATGTAGAGTGCTAAAGTTTAAGATTAAGTAGATCAGCCTGCTAACAGTGATTTAGCATGCTAAAGTAGCATCGTTAACAACGCACCTTTCAAGCTAATTTCTGTTTGACTCAAAGTGTTTTCTAATTGCTGGTTAATGTACACCATGCAGATGGAGTTTTTTTGGTTGTGTCATGAGTATAGCATTTTTAGCTTCTGAAATAGCTTTCAGAAAACGTTAGCGCACGGTTTCATCCTGTTATGCTAAGTTAGCCTAATTATACAGGGAAGTAAACTGCTATTGCTCATACTTCTTCTTATAAGTCAGTGGTGGGCCTTCTCTGCTGGCCTAAACACTATCAGAATCACTTACTTAAATTTATATATATTTTTCCATGAATGTGTGTTAAATTATTCCCAATAGTCTATTTACTTAATTTAATAGCTTTTCTCTTGGTTGCGCTGCTTCCAGTAGTGTTTGTTTATGTTAGAGCTTTTATCCAATCATATTTCAGCCATCATGTGTTGCCAGGGTCAAATAAATCTGCCTTGAGGCCTTCAGAATCAATAGTGCGGCGCCTCTAGCTTAAAATAAATGGCAATGAAACTGTGCGCTTTAACCAATCAGATAATACATCAGATTTAATCAGCCAATCAGATTTCGAGTTGGCGACACCTATCAGGCGTACAATAACGTCTGCATTTTCACGTCCTTTGATTGGATGGTCAGAGAGCATACTATATTAACTAGTAGTCCCTGGCGGAATCCGAAATCGCCCCCTAAACCCTCATTCACTATTCCCTACGTTAGTCCACTAATATAGTTAACTTGAAGGAGTGAATGAAAACAAGTGATACATTTTTTTTGTGTCTGACGTCACGTTTCACTTTAAGATGGCACGTTAAATAGATACAGCTCTAATCCTTCCTGATTATACAGGGCTTCCACCTGACAACCCACTAACTAGTTGATTTTAATAATGTTTTATACATGCCTAGTGTGAATTTTGGACGCTGCCACCATGCTAATACCATGATATTCTTTAAAGTCGCCATGAAATCAAAAATTGACCATTCTTATTTTGTATGTAATGTTGTAATGTTTATTATAAATGATTTATCTGTGCACTTCATTATTTTTTTTAAAATTCATGTGTATAATCAAAAACGTTAACCTTCCCTCCTCCCTGTTCCTGTCATGTGCTATGGTGCGAGGGCAGGGCTATCGCGGTCTGTCTCGTTTCCTCCATTTTGTTAGCAACGCCCAACTTCCAACGATCCAATCAATTCCCTAAGGATGAAATCATAGCACTGTCCTACATTTTTTCTAATTTCAGAAGCCGTTTCACTCGGATATACATCACAATAGGGGAAAAAAGAGCAATCGCAACTTCTGTTTCATGCCGACTTTAAAGAACCTTTTAAGCAGTATATTATATGAATAATGGTAATCTAACAGTACCGCGGGTATGTATGGTGTCGTAGCCTGGCTCTTTTTTCCTCTGCAGTTAGCGCTCAAACGCCAGCTGCTGACGAGACAGGTGTGCCGATCGCAGGTGTCAAGTGTGACAGTCCCGCCACATATGCATGTCATTCTCAACGCCTGTCTCTCTCCCTCTCTCTCTCCCTCACGCAGTCGCCCGCTCAAAGGAAGGATGTCCCTGTGCTTCCCACCTCCGAAAGTGTGGCGAAACGCTTACAGCAGACAAAATAAATAAATAAATAAACAAGGGCAGACTCAGCCCTACTTAAAGGAGCGGCATCGCACTCTTTCATGTGCCAGAACAGAGGGGAAGCTTGACCAATGGGGCTCAGAGGAGCCACTCCGGGGCACTTTCATGCCTCATTTCTGCTACATAATGCTGTCAGACAATTTAAGCCCCTGCCTTATTGTACTGATAAGAGCCAACCCGCCCCTTTCAAACCCGGAACCTTCCGCAAGGCCGCCTGTCAACTGAGAGCGGCGTCCGTCCCCGAGCTGCCATTCTGCATGTCGGAGATACACTTCAGAACAGCAACTCTGAGCCGAGAAGCCCGTCAGTCAGGCTCTACGGTCACGCCGAGCCATCATTCAAGTTGCAAGCGGTGGAATAATGTGCACTAGAGTGCGCATTAGTATCTTAAGTGGTTCAAAAATAAAATAAACTATTCAAAATGTTAATCGAAATTTTAATAGTATATCAGTGATACTAAAATAACACTGGTACAAATGCAAAAAACAAATTTTTGTGTCATGATAAAGGGATAGTTCACCCAAAAATGGAAATTATCCCATGATTTACTCGCCCTTAAGCCATCCTAGGTGTATATGACTTTCTTCTTTCTGCCAAACACAATCAGAGTTATATTAAAAAACATCCTGGCTCTTCCAAGCTTTATAATGGGAGTGAATGGGGTAGAGATTTTGAAGCCCAAAGAAAAGTGCATCCCTCCATCATAAAAGTACGGCTAATCCATAATAAAGGCCTTCTGAAGCGAAGCCATGCGTTTGTGTAAGAGAAATATCCATATTTAAAACTTTATAAACTGTAATCACTGGCCTGACTGACCTCTGACCTGACGCATGGCGTATTGATGAACGATGAAGCACAGAGGATAGAGCAAAACAAAACACCGGTCAAGAATTAGAAATGAAAACGAGAGTTTTTAAAGAGAAATGTGGGAGGAGCTTGAGTTTGTTGTTTGAACCGTGAGAGGCGTCTACTCTCACCTGAGCTTATGCTACTCATCCTACGTCATGCGTCGGGTCAGAGGTCACTCTTCCGCCGGAACTCGACCCGTTACCGGAAGCCAGTTATTATAGTTTATAAAGTTATAAATATGGATATTTCTCTTACACGAACGCATGGCTTCGCTTCAGAAGGCCTTTATTATGGATTAGCCGTACTTTTATGATGGAGGGATGCACTTTTTTTGGGCTTCAAAATCTCTACCCCATTCACTCCCATTATAAAGCTTGGAAGAGCCAGGATGTTTTTTAATATAACTCTGTTTGGCAGAAAGATACTCATTTTCATTTTTAGGTGAACTAACCCTTTAAGGCATGTGTCAGCCATATTGACAAACATTATTAATGTTGCATTCAAAGAGCTGCGTTATCGGTTAACCGCGCCTTGATCTCAAAGCAGATGTCCTTGTATCGATCTAATTGATGCGGCCTGTTGTCCAAGAGGAACGACACGGAAATAATTGATTCTGTTCTCGTTTCAGAGCCGACAGACTGATTGATGTGCACGCTGTCAAACCCTTCGCCGCTAATGCGCCTTATCATTCGCCATTCCATGTGCATTAAGCGCAAACTGCAACGTCTTTAAGTTTAGACGTTCGTAGGCCAGATTCTGATCAAGTACTTGCCTTCCTTTTTTTTAATTTCCTCCTGTCTCCCTTCATCCTTGTGGGAGATGAGCAGATTGCATGCTAATGCAGAGGCTGGAGGTGTTCTTCACGAGTGCCCGCTTGGACGGCCGCCACGGCTCGGGGACCAGAGAGTCTGGATGACTCACAATCCTCCCGGCACTGTGGTTATTCTCTTCAATTAATTGGTCCACTTAGGGCCACTTGCTCCAGTACTGATTGTGGAGAGTGAAGCTCCCTGTTGGTCTCTGGAGCTTCTTGTCTAATAGCGTCTGATGCCAGGATACTGTGGCATGGAGTTGAACTTTCGGTAGATTGCATTTTTTGAATTATGAGATTAAAAACCGTTCATAAATTGCTGTTGTTTATTTTTATGAAGCATGTAGTTCCAGCTCTAAAATTAGATTGGATCAGCTGTGTTCGAAGTTGCTACGTTGTCTGGCAACTGTAAACCGTTATTAATTTTCTAAAAATCTGATTTGATGAACTACGCTTAAGAGATGCCGTAGGGGATATAAATGGGAGAATTGTTTATCGCAATTAATTGCTTTAATTTTTCTACAATGCACAAGAAATAATTAATCAAAGACTTTTAATTATGTTGACCTTTTGTCATTCTGTGCTGAGGACATTAAGTCGGACAGTTATATACAGACATATTTGGTCAGTTTTGCCCTTGTCTTTTGTATATTTGATATCAGTTCGGCCCAGAATGCAGCGCTGCATTTTTCTCAGGGCTAAGTCAGCTGGCAGTCGTGCTTTATACGCCTAATATAACTCACTGTAAGTCCTGTCGGCAGGTTAATTGCATGTTAGCTGAAGGTTATTTTATTTTGTTCTTTTTCGCAGTAGCTCTGACGCTTCTCCTCTGCTGAAGATGAGAAGGACAGAGAGGGAAATAGGGAAGGGGAGGGCGTGAGTGTGAAACGCAATCCTATCTTAATCAGTGGCTGTGGGTCAACACTGTCTGTTAATGCAAGGCCTAATGGGAAACGTGCCTGTGGTCCTGTGGAGAGGATTGTGTGTCGCCCAGTGGAGTGGACTGGAGTGCTGTTGGCGAGGGGAAGCGGGCTACAATCACGCCGTCTCTGACCCTCGTTGTCCTCTCACTGCGGCAGATTGCGATGTTTCCCCGTCACCTTCATCAGCTCTCCTTTTTTTCCTGGAGTCATTCATCCTCCTATCTGTTCTCATGTCTCGTATCATACGGCTGTTAACCGACCATCCCTCATCCAGTGATCTGTCACTAGACTAGTCTAGATCTGTCATCTAGTCACTTCTGTTAGCTTAAAATATAATAGTGTTCTCAAAACTAGCTGTTCAGACGTAAGCATTTGCAGTTACTTATGGAATATGTGTGTTGTTAATGCCTTTATGGCAATTTGCACAATAAATACATGCTTATGTAACAGTACTTTAAAGGGAATGGGTTTGTAATCCTTTTAGTTGTCTCAGGTGCCTTTTCTTTAGTAGGGAGTAACAGGATGAAAAGACATTTGGTTTTGATACAGCAAACTTAAGTGAGATACGGTTCATTAATGCCCCTCTCTTTCTTTCTCTCCCTCTCTACAGTGCCGGGGCCTCCCTTTCTCTCGGTCAACCAAAACTCTGAGTCTACCGCATTAGTACGCTGGCAACCCCCAGATTTCATTGTTCCGGGTCTCGAGGTGCAGGGCTATCGGCTGCAGTTTGGCCGAAAAGACGTGAGCCCCCTGGCCACGCTGGAGTTCGGCCCTCAAGAGTTCGAATATTCCATTAGCAATATCCACCGAGGGGCCACATACGTGTTCAAAGTGTCCGCCAAGTCCAGATCGGGATTTGGCGAAGAGGCTACACGAGAACTGAGAGTCCCAGAGGAGGTTCCCAGAGGGTATCCTCAAATAACCGAAGGCTCCAACATAACCTGCTGCTCGCTCCAGTTCTCCTGGCTGCCTCCGGTGCTAGCGGAGCGCAATGGTGCAATAACGGAATACACGCTGGCCTACCAGGAGGAGGGAACGGCTGGCGGACCCAAGGAACTGCGTCTGCCGGCGGGCGAGAACAGCTACACCCTCAACAGCCTGAGACCTAACGCAGTGTATGATGTGAAAATTCGAGCGCACACCAGTGTAGGTCCAGGGCCCTACAGCCCACCGATCCAGTATCGAACAGTGGCTTATGAAGCAGGTAGGGGTTGCTCATTTCCCCGCCTCAAGGGACAAACCTCTACAATGCAAGCACCTACACCCGATTATATAAAGTTCTCTGGGAGCCACATACCTCACTAACACCCTCCCCCACAACAAGGTAAAATAAGTCAGTAAGCTAAAGTCAGTCAGTTTTGAAAGGGGAGGAGCGTCAATTTTTGCGAGGTAAGTGCCGATTGGTCAGACACGCCCAGCACATTCACTCATCTAATCACGAAATTTCCCTAGTATCAAAGGTAGGCGAGAACCACGTCAAGGAGATCCCAAATCTGAAGTGGAACTAGGCACATTTGTTTACTTTGTTTGGGTTTTTCTTATTTTCGTTTTTTTTTTTGGTTTGACAGTTACTCTTTTCTGTACTCACCTTTCCTCCCTGCTCCCACACTGGGATGGTTTGAAGCATGGCGTCCCATGATGCACTGCTGACAAGTGTGGGCATGACAATTGTGTTTTGGGGTTTGTCCTCGTTCCTGTCTGGCTTTCTGCCACGGCAGTGCCTATCCAAATTTGAGAGTACGCAGCAGTGGGTTACTCAAACATAATGTGGGTTCAGCTATTCTGGAAACATTCAGGGGGGATTATGGGAACTGCTTGCCAAATGTTCTTGTTGGGGCGGCACTGCCGGGCCAGGGCAGGCAGAGTACTGTGCGATCCTGTGGTTCTGTGTTCACCAGTCCAGTCTAGCGTGCTGTTTGTCCCAACTGAGCGCCTCCCTCCCTCCCCTTCACAGCTAACGCCACACTCCGCTCACTCCGAGGGACCAAAGCCCCTTTCCCTTGGGGGGAAAAAAGAAAAATGGTCGCAAGCGCCGAACATTCTGTCAGCCTTCTTTCCTTTCAGTCCTCTTGTACTTTTTCCATTTCTATAGTGTTTTTCTCAATTTGTTTCCTCCATTCACTTCTGGACAGATGTTCCTAAGAACTTCACCGTGAAGCTGGTCACCAAGACCACAGTACTGCTGACCTGGAAGTTTTCCGATAGCCGTTTCCCGTACCGCTGCATGGTAAGCGATTCCTGTTTTGGTCATCCTGCTCAAACGAGTACCTGCCAGACTCAATTTACGTGTTTTTTGGTGTTATTGTGAACCGTTAATCCATGCACATTCTTCCACAGATTGAGTACAACCGCCAGAAGGTTGACATTGATGCTAGGATGACCAAAGCTCTCATCACCAACTTACGACCCAACCTCACCTATGAGTTCAGAATCACCTGCCAGGAGAGCAGCGACGGTGGACCCAAACACAAGCTCATCGCCCGAACGGCGCCACCTATTCTGGTCCGAAAGCCTGAGTTGGACCTGAAAAGAGAGCCGGATAGTATGCTGACCATTATCCTTCCACCGCTGGAAGCCAAAGACTTGATCAAGTGAGGAAACCGTACACCGTCCTAGGCTACGAATGCAAACGCATATACGAATGCAAACGCATATGATTAGCGTGGAGTCCTTTCAAAATGTTGATGATGGAAACATGTTTGAAGACCGTTTGTGCTATTGTTCTTTATAGTGCCCCTTGTGGCCACACTGAGAATGCAGTATATATACCTGTGTTTGAAGCATCTGCATTCACATGTTTGTGTAGGGTATTTTTCAGGTTTTGTTTAGTTAGGTATTCCCATTTTTAAGCTCTGAAAGATACAGAGAAGTAGATTTTTTGTTGTTGTTGTGGGGGGAATTATTTGTTTTTCTTTTATCTTGAACTCTTGCAGGGCAATCTATATTGTGGTGGTTCCTCTGAAGAAGGGAAGAGGACCTATCAGACACATCAAGAACCCAGATGAGCTAGACCTAGAAGAGGTAAACATACCCTTTATTTCTTCAAGTCTTTGTCCTTGTGTCGCAGACACAGTGGAGCCAGAGCCATGGAAAGTGTTCTCGCAGGAGCATTGTGGGAACGTTCCCGAGGGGTTTGTCAGGGAGAGGGGACAATTACACAGCTCATCCTTACCTGCTGGCAAATAATAGTTTAATAGTTTTTTGTCTGTTTCTTATAGTAGATAGCCCGATTTGTTTGCACAATTAGCAATGCTTGATGTTGATTTGGTACATATTTTAGATGCTTCTCCTCAAGCCGTGTTTTCTCCCACAGCTGTTGGGCGATAGAAGACTCAGTCAACGTCACACTCGAACCACCCGTCAGCTCAAGCAGGTGGACGGGAAGCGGCCCTACATTGCTGCCAGCTTCAAGCCCTCATCCATGCCGCCATCCTTCACCCTGGGCAACCAGATAGTGTACAGCGGCTTTGAAAACCGGGCTCTGGACCCTGGGCAGGAATATGTGTTCTTCATCCTAGCTGAGCTTAACACTACTGGAGGGGTGAGTGAAATATAAAGGAAAAGCTTGTTATGACAACCATAATGTGACACATGCAGATGACTGTAACCTTGTTTTGTGCTTGTGCAGAAGTCATTTGCATCTAGCCCCTACACGGACCCAATCATGGCTCCTGACGTGGACCCTCAGCCCATAGAGACGGGAGGAGACGGACTCATCTGGGTGGTGGGACCCGTTCTCGCTGTGGTCTTCATAATCTGTATTGTGATTGCGATTCTCCTCTACAAGAAGTGAGTGGACTTTTGACATTCAAATGAATTAATGAATTCATTTTTGTTTGTCCATTTACAGCAGCAGCAAAAAGGAGATTTTTTACCTAATTTATATAACTTTATATATAATAAGTACGTGGAACTGTCTTCAAACGAACACACTCTAAATGCATTATAAGGTAAAGAAATGCTAAAAGAATGATTTAAGCTTATTTTAGAAATGCCCTCAGCCGATAGCATAGTTTGGAGAAGTTAAAAGCTGAGGAGAGCAATCAATTCGATCTTATCAAAATTTAATGAGGTGATGGCTAATAGCTATTAGCTTCAGAGCACGGCCAAAGCAGACCGCTTTTACTTTTAGCACGCAAACGTGCGGAAGCTATTCCTCATTAGCACCTCAAAGCGAACGACTCCTGGCTAGTATTTCCTCCCTCGGCAGGACCTTGAGTTTGACCTCTGGTGTCTGGAGATCGTATATAGCCCCACGGTGGGTGCAAAAACACATCTTTTACAGGTCTGTCCAAATGCAGATGAGCCTAATCTGGCACCGCTAGCCTGCCCTGTGAATTTAAATGCACTCTATTGATTTTTTTCTCTCTCTCCTCTCCCTTGTTCTCGTTGTTTTTTCTCCTTTTTATATATTTATTTCACTTCAATGCTTTCTTTGGAAGCAGCAAGCCTGACAGGTAAGGCTTAGCTGTACTTTATTGCTGTTTTCAAGGGGGCAAAAGAAAACAACCTGTCTCAGCATAAAAGCAAGTTTTAATTAGATGGCAGAGAAAAACAGTGCAATGAAATGGCGGGTTCAACCAATGTGGCCCTCGGCTGTGTTGTGTGTGGACATAGCTTTGTTTGTGCTAGCATCTAGCTTCCTCTAGATAAACTATAAATGCTGTGTTTTCTGCACTATATCTATCTATCTATAGATATATATACACCGATCAGGCATAACATTATATACTGCATAATTCAAGCAATAAAAGCTGTTTTGACAGTTAAAGCGATACTATCGGTATAGGCAGATATCATTCTGAATAATCGGCTATCAGTATTGATTGAGAAATTTAGTATGGGTGCATCTCTAATATGGATGGATGGATGGATGGAGATAGATAGACAGACAGACATATATGTTTATTGAATCAAACTGATTGAAGAATCATTTAAAATGGGGAGTCATTGATCTGAATCATAAACTGAATCCGTCAGAAAACACTGTGTGGTCATTTTGTAATTTGGTTTACTTTTTCTGTCTCATTTGTCAGTTTTTATTTAGTCTCCGTGTTTTTCTCTCCTTCTTTAAAGCAGCAAACGTAAAGAGTCAGAGCCACGGACGAAATGCCTGCTGAACAACGCCGAAATCACCCCTCACCACCCCACGGACCCCGTGGAGATGAGACGGATCAACTTCCAGACCCCAGGTACACGCACACACACAGACAATCTGATCACCTTTCTCCGACTGTAAACGGCTTCATCTCACGAAACCTGTCAAGAACATGTCATTCTTATTATTAGGTCATATTTCACCCCCGAATCAAAAGGATTATATTTTGCATAAAGAAAATACAGCCCTTTTTGACATTATTTCAATATTCTCCTTTTCAAACACTTTGAAGTGACACATATTGACAGTTAACTGTCAGTTTCAGCTGCACCTGCTGCTATTTCTAATTTGCATCTCTACTGATGCGGTTTATTAGTTAATAATTGTGTACGGCCTGTTTATTTTATATTTGGCTCAAGGGTTGCTTTCAACGTTCCTCCAGCCCTGAACGAAATCCAACGTCCTCAACTCATTCAAAAGCAGACGATCTTTTGTCTCATCCAAATCCTCCAGTTCAAAGAGCGTTCTCATTTTCGCCGGCTTTGGACGCTAAACCTAGTCTGACATTTCTCCGCGGCTCCTTGAAGTGAATTTGTCGAAGGCGTCTCTCTCCTGTCCGCTCTCGGCATCTCCCCATCAAACGGCTCTTGTTTCAAAGGCGGTAATCTCGCCGCGGCCGCCTGAGGTGGTCATAACGCGGCCTCTGCCGAGAGCTCTCCTCCAACGGCGGAGATAAAACGAGAGCCAGATGAGAAATGGAGGTGGAGAAAGCGAGGAAGCCGCTATCGCCACCTCATTTCCCATAATCACCTGACCATTGTGGGGCATCTTGTCCGGGAGCCACCTAATAACACATCTGAAATGAGCCCGGCGCGCTTTCATCTTATTCCTCGCCTTCCTCGTCTGCTTCAACACTATCAGAGGTCCGCCTCAGTCATCCTCGTTGGACTTTATTAATTGAGGAGCGTTCAATTTGTGACGCGACGTTGTTCTTTTTAAGTGCGGGATGTCATTATCTCTTTGCTTGGTGAATTTTTATTTAAGCGGACATTTTAGCCCAATTAACTGGGACGGGGAAACATTTGCGACATTTCCATTAGCTAATAGGGGCCATTGTTCAGAGGAGCACACTTCAGTTCACATGGATGACTGGCACATATGGCGCCCAACGCGGGCAACCACTGCGCTTATCCTAATGAGGCGAGACACTGGCGTTCTGTTCGATTCGGGACACATTTAGGGTCAGTTCTTCTGCCTCCTCTTCAGTCTGTTCGTGTTGGTATCAAGACAAACATTTTCATTAGCAAACTCTTTAATGCGACACACTGTGGTAAATTGTGTCTGTAAATAGATTTGTAATCCCCGTCATTTTTTAGACATCACTGTTTTTTTAATTGATTTCTTGGTTTATTCTGTTTTACCAAGAAATATGTCACATTATAGAAGAAAAATGGCTGACGTTTGATATTTACATAGATTTGGGAGGTAGAAAAGACCAACATCTAAATGCTGTTTATATATGTTATATTTAAGGTGATGCACCGATTTAGAAATTTTAAAACAATAACTGATAATTATTTTAATAATTGATTTAATATTTTAGTTACTGATAAAATAATGATCTATATTAATGTTTAATATTATTATTTATTTTTGCATATACAGATAACGAGTAGTTATCGGTTGAAATCATTCCCAGTACAATATGCATTCTGTTTTTAATGCTAATTATTATAATAATCCTGAATTATAATGCTAATTCATCCACTTAATAAAGTGTTAACTTTAATTTCTACTATTACCAATACACCGATATAGAAATCTTGGCAGATATTGATAACCGATATGACTGTTGAATTAATAAATCTATACAGTTTTGCCTTTTTTACATTTTTATTTTGGCTAAAGCAGACATGGTCACCCATAAAACATAAATAAATAATATTTTTTTCCTGTATATGTTTTATACATTCCTATTTAAAATGCTAATTATAATAATTTTGGCAGATATAGATAACCGATAACCGATATGTCTGTAGGATAAAATAAACCGATAATTTAGGATAAAATAAAGTAAATAATTTTCCTACTTGTTTTGATTTATGAATCTGTACAGTTTTGCTTTTTCAAAATTTTTATTTTGGCTGATGTACGCATGACCACCAATAAAACATAAATAAATAATAAATAAACAAAATAAATAATACTATTTTTCCGATATATATGTTTTATGCATTCCTATTTATATTGCTAATTATAATAATAATCCAGAATTATAATGATAATTCATCCACTTAATAAAGTGTTAACCTTAATTTCTACCGATATAGAAATTTTGGCAGATATTGATAACCGATAACTATTTGTATGTTACAAATTATAACAGATATGACTGTCGAATTTATAAATATATACAGTTTAGCCTTTTTTTTTTTACTTTTTTTTTTAATTTTATCTAATGCTATCATGACCACCAATAAAACATAAATAAATAAACATATAAATAAAAAAATATAATTTTCCTATATGTTTTATGCCTTCCTATTCATATTGCTAATTATAATAATAATCCAGAATTATAATGATAATTCATCCACTTAATAAAGTGTTAACCTTAATTTCCACCGATACAGAAATTTTAGCAGATATTGATAACCGATAACTATTTTTATGCTACAAATGATAACTGATATGACTGTGGAATTTATAAATCTATACAGTTTTGCCTTTTATTAAATTTTTACTTTGTCTAATGCTATCATGACCCCCAATAAAACATAAAACGTGTGTGTGTGTGTGTGTGTGTTTTGTTTGACAACAGTCATGTTAGCCAACATACAGCATAAAAAGTACATTTTTCAAATGCTAATTCAAATCGGATCCACTTGCTAGTGTGTTAATCTGGCTCGTCTGCGTAGGTGTCGTGTGCCTAAAGTCATCACAGATGGTTCAGACCTCGACAACAGAAGCTAAAGACATTCCTCATCCGCTCGCTCTCCAGACAGCTGGACAGACGTCGAGGACTAAACACTGACCGTATGCCGTTGTACCGCTCGATCGACACTGCCATCTGATTTTTAGAGACTATAAAGACTAAAAACTACCATGGAGTCAGACGCTATAGTGAAATGTATATTGTGACTTGATGTCAGATTCTCCACTGGTTCCTAGCGTCATTGTGAATGTCTAATAAACATCAGCGGCTCTGATGTTGGATGGCTGGTATATGAGTGAGTGTCCTACTTTCACTGTCTGACAGACTGCTTGGCGTCGGATCCAATGCCGAGGACCCTCGCGAGGATTACCGCCTTCATTCAAAGCAGGGGTGGTCCGTTCTCCTGCCTGTTTAAAAATGCACAATACAGTTTGAAAGATTAATTAGAGGGAGCAAATGTATAAAGCAGAAGCTTATTAATTTCCTTGCATTTCTCTTATTTTGCCATTTATTTTGTCCTCAACTAATTATCAGTGCATTTAAAAGGGATGCTTTCATTTTGTTTTTGGTGTTTGCTGTTTTTCACAGATTCGGGTCTAAGCAGTCCTGTCAGTGAAGCCGGTTTTGACTATGAAAGTTAGTGCTCACATCTCGCGCTGGGGTTTTGGTGTTTTCTTATCTTTTTTTAATGCGTCTGCCCCACATCCGAAATAATGGGTTGTGTTCTCCGACCACATTTGCATATGACTTTGCCCCCCCCCCCCTCCCACCCCCCCCACCCCCCTCACAAACTGCCGGATCTACGCTATTGTTCACTCCCGTAACCCTGGGAAAGTTAAAAGGAGTCGTACCTCAAATGAAACCTACAACTGTATCTCATTAGCAATTGCTTCTCCTATATGAGGTGCATAATTTAGGATAAAATAAATAAATATTATTATTTTCCTACTTGTTTTTTATTTTTGGTGTATAATTTAGGATTAAATAAAGTAAATATTATTATTTTCCTACTTGTTTTTTAGTTTTGATACATAATTTAGGATAAAATAAAGTAAATATTATTATTTTCCTACTTGTTTTTTATTTTTGATACATAATTTAGGACAAATTAAAGTAAATATTATTATTTTCCTACTTGTTTTTTATTTTTGATACATAATTTAGGATTAAATAAATAAATATTATTATTTTCCTACTTGTTTTTTAGTTTTGGTGTATAATTTAGGATTAAATAAAGTAAATATTATTATTTTCCTACTTGTTTTTTAGTTTTGATACATAATTTAGGATAAAATAAAGTAAATATTATTATTTTCCTACTTGTTTTTTATTTTTGATGCATAATTTAGGATAAAATAAATAAATATTATTATTTTCCTACTTGTTTTTTATTTTTGGTGTATAATTTAGGATTAAATAAAGTAAATATTATTATTTTCCTACTTGTTTTTTAGTTTTGATACATAATTTAGGATAAAATAAAGTAAATATTATTATTTTCCTACTTGTTTTTTAGTTTTGATACATAATTTAGGATAAAATAAAGTAAATATTATTATTTTCCTACTTGTTTTTTATTTTTGATACATAATTTAGGACAAATTAAAGTAAATATTATTATTTTCCTACTTGTTTTTTATTTTTGATACATAATTTAGGATTAAATAAATAAATATTATTATTTTCCTACTTGTTTTTTAGTTTTGGTGTATAATTTAGGATAAAATAAAGTAAATATTATTATTTTCCTACTTGTTTTTTATTTTTGATGCATAATTTAGGATAAAATAAATAAATATTATTATTTTCCTACTTGTTTTTTATTTTTGGTGTATAATTTAGGATTAAATAAAGTAAATATTATTATTTTCCTACTTGTTTTTTAGTTTTGATACATAATTTAGGATAAAATAAAGTAAATATTATTATTTTCCTACTTGTTTTTTATTTTTGATACATAATTTAGGACAAAATTAAGTAAATATTATTATTTTCCTACTTGTTTTTTTATTTTTGATACATAATTTAGGACAAAATTAAGTAAATATTATTATTTTCCTACTTGTTTTTTTATTTTTGATACATAATTTAGGACAAAATAAAGTAAATATTATTATTTTCCTACTTGTTTTTTTATTTTTGATACATAATTTAGGACAAAATTAAGTAAATATTATTATTTTCCTACTTGTTTTTTATTTTTGATACATAATTTAGGACAAAATAAAGTAAATAATATTATTTTCCAACTTGTTTTTTAGTTTTGATACATAATTTAGGACAAAATAAAGTAAATATTATTATTTTCCAACTTGTTTTTTATTTTCGATACATAATTTAGGACAAAATTAAGTAAATATTATTATTTTCCTACTTGTTTTTTATTTTCGATACATAATTTAGGACAAAATTAAGTAAATATTATTATTTTCCTACTTGTTTTTTATTTTTGATACATAATTTAGGACAAAATAAAGTAAATAATATTATTTTCCAACTTGTTTTTTAGTTTTGATACATAATTTAGGACAAAATAAAGTAAATATTATTATTTTCCAACTTGTTTTTTATTTTCGATACATAATTTAGGACAAAATTAAGTAAATATTATTATTTTCCTACTTGTTTTTTATTTTTGATACATAATTTAGGACAAAATAAAGTAAATAATATTATTTTCCAACTTGTTTTTTAGTTTTGATACATAATTTAGGACAAAATAAAGTAAATAATATTATTTTCCTACATGTTTTTTATTTTTGATACATAATTTAGGACAAAATAAAGTAAATATTATTATTTTCCAACTTGTTTTTTATTTTCGATACATAATTTAGGACAAAATTAAGTAAATATTATTATTTTCCTACTTGTTTTTTATTTTTGATACATAATTTAGGACAAATTAAAGTAAATATTATTATTTTCCTACTTGTTTTTTATTTTTGATACATAATTTAGGACAAAATTAAGTAAATATTATTATTTTCCAACTTGTTTTTTATTTTTGATACATAATTTAGGACAAAATAAAGTAAATATTATTATTTTCCTACTTGTTTTTTATTTTTGATACATAATTTAGGACAAATTAAAGTATATATTATTATTTTCCTACTTGTTTTTTATTTTTGATACATAATTTAGGACAAAATAAAGTAAATATTATTATTTTCCTACTTGGTTTTTTATTTTCGATACATAATTTAGGACAAAATTAAGTAAATATTATTATTTTCCTACTTGTTTTTTATTTTTGATACATAATTTAGGACAAAATAAAGTAAATATTATTATTTTCCTACTTGTTTTTTTATTTTCGATACATAATTTAGGACAAAATAAAGTAAATATTATTATTTTCCTACTTGTTTTTTATTTTTGATACATAATTTAGGACAAAATAAAGTAAATATTATTATTTTCCTACTTGTTTTTTATTTTCGATACATAATTTAGGACAAAATAAAGTAAATATTATTATTTTCCTACTTGTTTTTTATTTTTGATACATAATTTAGGACAAAATTAAGTAAATATTATTATTTTCCAACTTGTTTTTTAGTTTTGATACATAATTTAGGACAAAATTAAGTAAATATTATTATTTTCCTACTTGTTTTTTAGTTTTGATACATAATTTAGGACAAAATAAAGTAAATATTATTATTTTCCAACTTGTTTTTTAGTTTTGATACATAATTTAGGACAAAATAAAGTAAATATTATTATTTTCCAACTTGTTTTTTATTTTCAATACATAATTTAGGACAAAATTAAGTAAATATTATTATTTTCCTACTTGTTTTTTATTTTCAATACATAATTTAGGACAAAATAAAGTAAATATTATTATTTTCCTACTTGTTTTTTATTTTCGATACATAATTTAGGACAAAATTAAGTAAATATTATTATTTTCCAACTTGTTTTTTATTTTCGATACATAATTTAGGACAAATTAAAGTAAATATTATTATTTTCCAACTTGTTTTTTATTTTCAATACATAATTTAGGACAAAATTAAGTAAATATTATTATTTTCCTACTTGTTTTTTATTTTCAATACATAATTTAGGACAAAATAAAGTAAATATTATTATTTTCCTACTTGTTTTTTATTTTCGATACATAATTTAGGACAAAATTAAGTAAATATTATTATTTTCCTACTTGTTTTTTTTTTTCGATACATAATTTAGGACAAAATAAAGTAAATATTATTATTTTCCTACTTGTTTTTTTATTTTTGATACATAATTTAGGACAAAATAAAGTAAATATTATTATTTTCCAACTTGTTTTTTATTTTCGATACATAATTTAGGACAAAATAAAGTAAATAATATTATTTTCCAACTTGTTTTTTAGTTTTGATACATAATTTAGGACAAAATAAAGTAAATATTATTATTTTCCAACTTGTTTTTTATTTTCGATACATAATTTAGGACAAAATTAAGTAAATATTATTATTTTCCTACTTGTTTTTTATTTTTGATACATAATTTAGGACAAAATAAAGTAAATATTATTATTTTCCAACTTGTTTTTTATTTTCAATACATAATTTAGGACAAAATAAAGTAAATATTATTATTTTCCTACTTGTTTTTTATTTTTGATACATAATTTAGGACAAAATAAAGTAAATATTATTATTTTCCTACTTGTTTTTTATTTTCGATACATAATTTAGGACAAAATAAAGTAAATATTATTATTTTCCTACTTGTTTTTTATTTTTGATACATAATTTAGGACAAAATAAAGTAAATATTATTATTTTCCAACTTGTTTTTTATTTTCAATACATAATTTAGGACAAAATTAAGTAAATATTATTATTTTCCTACTTGTTTTTTATTTTTGATACATAATTTAGGACAAAATAAAGTAAATATTATTATTTTCCAACTTGTTTTTTATTTTCGATACATAATTTAGGACAAAATTAAGTAAATATTATTATTTTCCTACTTGTTTTTTTATTTTTGATACATAATTTAGGACAAAATAAAGTAAATATTATTATTTTCCAACTTGTTTTTTATTTTCAATACATAATTTAGGACAAAATAAAGTAAATATTATTATTTTCCTACTTGTTTTTTATTTTTGATACATAATTTAGGACAAAATAAAGTAAATATTATTATTTTCCTACTTGTTTTTTATTTTTGATACATAATTTAGGACAAAATAAAGTAAATATTATTATTTTCCAACTTGTTTTTTATTTTCAATACATAATTTAGGACAAAATAAAGTAAATATTATTATTTTCCTACTTGTTTTTTATTTTTGATACATAATTTAGGACAAAATAAAGTAAATATTATTATTTTCCAACTTGTTTTTTATTTTCAATACATAATTTAGGACAAAATAAAGTAAATATTATTATTTTCCTACTTGTTTTTTATTTTTGATACATAATTTAGGACAAAATAAAGTAAATATTATTATTTTCCTACTTGTTTTTTATTTTTGATACATAATTTAGGACAAAATAAAGTAAATATTATTATTTTCCTACTTGTTTTTTTATTTTCGATACATAATTTAGGACAAAATAAAGTAAATATTATTATTTTCCTACTTGTTTTTTATTTTTGATACATAATTTAGGACAAAATAAAGTAAATATTATTATTTTCCTACTTGTTTTTTATTTTTGATACATAATTTAGGACAAAATTAAGTAAATATTATTATTTTCCTACTTGTTTTTTATTTTTGATACATAATTTAGGACAAAATAAAGTAAATATTATTATTTTCCTACTTGTTTTTTTATTTTTGATACATAATTTAGGACAAAATTAAGTAAATATTATTATTTTCCAACTTGTTTTTTAGTTTTGATACATAATTTAGGACAAAATAAAGTAAATATTATTATTTTCCTACTTGTTTTTTATTTTCGATACATAATTTAGGACAAAATAAAGTAAATATTATTATTTTCCTACTTGTTTTTTATTTTTGATACATAATTTAGGACGAAATAAAGTAAATATTATTATTTTCCTACTTGTTTTTTATTTTTGATACATAATTTAGGACAAAATAAAGTAAATAATATTATTTTCCTACATGTTTTTTATTTTCGATACATAATTTAGGACAAAATAAAGTAAATATTATTATTTTCCTACTTGTTTTTTTTTATTTTTGATACATAATTTAGGACAAAATAAAGTAAATATTATTATTTTCCTACTTGTTTTTTTTTATTTTTGATACATAATTTAGGATAAAATAAAGTAAATAATAGTATTTTCCAACTTGTTTTTTATTTTTGATACAAAATTTAGGACAAAATAAAGTAAATAATAGTATTTTCCAACTTGTTTTTTATTTTTGATACATAATTTAGGACAAAATAAAGTAAATATTATTATTTTCCTACTTGTTTTTTATTTTTGATACAAAATTTAGGACAAAATAAAGTAAATATTATTATTTTCCTACTTGTTTTTTATTTTTGATACATAATTTAGGATAAAATAAAGTAAATAATAGTATATAATATTTTTTTTAAATGTATAGATACTCCATAATTTCCATAATAGACATTTGTTCCACATTATGCATCTGTGGGAAGTTAAAATGCAAATGCAGTTGCAGTTTCATCTCAATTATGACTGCTTTTAACTTTCATCGTAACACGGCTTTTGATTTGTCCTTTTTGATTTGTTTAGTATTTGTGCTTGTCGATTGCTTTGTTCTCACAGGCTGTTGGCTGCACTCTATTAATCCACAGTAAAAGCACCGCAGTCGCAGCTGATGATATAGAGGCGGCTCTGCTGTATCATTTTTACACAGGTCTCCACACATTCCAGCATCCTTTTCCGGGCCCCCCATTCCGCTCTCCACCGATGGGGTCGTTCTGCAGGCAGAGATAACGAGCCGAATTAATTAAACCCTCCGCAAACAATAGTCCGACATTTGATACATCCCTCCCGCCCTCAGCGAGCCAGAGGAAAGAGAAACACGGCTCCCTTTTTTGTTGTTTTTATGGGGAAATATACCAAGCGTTTTTTCCTTTTATATGTAAATGAACAATCGCATAAAATCATTTTGCGAACAGCGGCAGAGGATATCAAAAGGATTTGTTATTTGCATCACCTGTCAAGCGCAAATAAGAGACTGAAAATATGTAATTAGACAGTTTTCTTCTCTCGCGCTCACTGATCTTGAGCTTGATTGCATGGGATAAAAAGAGTGAGAGACGCAAAAATCCTGGCAGAGAGAGCAGAAAGGAAATGAATAACAACAGGAATTTGTCCTTGAAAGAAAATACCTTGCTTAAACAGACTTTTGAGCGTCTTTCGCATAAATACCTGAAATTGAATGTGCTTAGCCCTCTGGTACTGTTCACATGTCTGTCAAGAATGACTGAAATCGTTCTTTTTTATTTTTTTAAATGAAATTAATGTACTATATTTGAGTTTGATAATATTTTTTATGTAATATTTGGTATTTTTAGGGGTGTTATTGTACTAAATTATATTTATGCAGTAGTTATAATCCATTTATTCACTTTTTTTAAACATATGTCTGAAAAGGACATTTACAACTTAAACTGTCATGAATCTTGAATGCTTTGGAGCAACAGACTGAAATTTGGTCTCTATTTAAAGATTATTGCTGACGTGACACAAGTTTAAAAAAGTGAACTTGAAAAAATGTTACATTTATTGTTATGAAAAATGCAGAAAAAAAGCCATCAATAAAAACAAGTTGTGTTGCAAATTTGAGGTTGATATCTCAAAACATTTGTTTGGGCGCAGTACCAAACGCTTCCACTAGAGGAAATTCATTTTTGACTGGCGAACAATACAAGTTTAACTTTTTTTGGGGACCATTTAACCTTTTCAAATCATGTGTTCACATAGCAAGTGCCAAAACCTTTAGCAAGTTTCGTACCATTCCAATAAAGTAAAACATTTAAAAAAATAAACCAAATTTTTGACCGAACAGCACCAGAGGGTTAATTATAAAACATATACTGATAGTCATGTATATAATGCCTTGTTTGTAATGTCTATTCTATCAACCAAAAGGCAATTAGTTTAATTATCTTGATTTAGGGTGTTTTCTTAGTAAATGTTGCTGTGCAGTTTTAATTCATTAACAGCCCAAGTACAGCAAATGCATACAACATTTTTTAATACCAATGAAAACTTTGTCATCTTCAGAGGTTAAAACATTTTTTGCACCCCAATCGGATTAAAAGTAATTGTTTCTTACGTCTTGCAGGGAGAAAATTCCTGAGAACAAACAAATAACAGCTTGTTCATGAAATAGAAAGATGGAAGACGAGTAATTGCTGTTGACACGGAGCAAAGTTGAGGAATAGGTTGACATTGGAAAGAGTTTGTTGGGCTTCGATTGGCTCTAGATGGCCTTTCTCAACGCATTATGGAGGCTGTTGTCATTTAGCATGCAGGTCTGATCTCAGGTTGTTTGCCAAAGTTGCCCTTCGCATCTTTTCCGAGAGTGCTTTGGCATACATTACCTTGGTTCACCTTAAGAGGTTAAAACTGATTCCAGACAATCTCTAAGAGCCCAGGCTGATGAAAATAACATTTGTAGACTAACAAAAGTGTTAGCGTCCGGTAATTCAACAAATTCTCACATACTGACAAGTGATTTGTAAGTGGGCAACCATAGTTTAGTGTTTGTTTTCGGGAAAATACAGAAAACTAACAGCCAGAACTTTTTCAAGGAATCTTGTTGAGTGGCATTGCGTAATTTTTTGGTGTCATAACGTCCAATCAGCAAGTCCAATCTCAATCAAACCCAAGCGAAGTCATTTGCGGCATACAACATTTAGAGAAGAAGAAAAAAACGTGTCAACTGGAGGTCAAATTGAGCATGGCTAATGTGATTATGCAGATTATCCATGCCTAATTAAATCACAGCACTCTTGAAGGAAGATGTCAACATTTAGGCAACTTTTGACCTCTGAAGTAGACGATGAAAGACAGTCCAGTAGCCTCTGTACATAAGTTGGCGTCCATTTTAGGAAGAGCTTGTCCTTATTCCATTGCTAATTAACAACTAGATTAACTCCAACAGGGTTTTTCGGGGGGGAGGGTCTGAGCAAACATGTGCTTACTAGTGCTTGTTTGAGGAAAGGTCTTAGGGTTAGCATGGGTGGCTGCTTCTGTGACACGCTTGCCTAGCTTTGACTGAACTGAAGCAGAGAACATGGCACTTTGCACCGGTACCATCGGGTCATCTTAACCCAGGCCAGAACTCTCGAGTACACCCCCTACCTTACCCTGATTACCCCCATCATCAGCCCTCCACCTCGAGAGCTTTATTTCCCATCATTGCTCAAACGAAGGGTTACATGAGGAAATTATTGCAAGCTTCTGCCAAAAGAAAAGCTGTTCGAAATATTAAGGCAAGACGTTTCCTCCGGAGAAAGGCAATATTGTATTTTTCTACCTCTCGCTTGCTCGTATCTTTGCTGTTTAGTGTGGAGGCATTCCAGATCCTGGAACATATATAGTTTTTGGAATTTCTTTCATGCAAGACCATAAATGACATGCAAATGAGTCCGTTTAGTGAAATACAAGACATAAGCTTGTGTACTTTTGTGTTCAAGTCTACGATAAACAGTATCAGACTGCCAGAACTCCCTACTTGGCAGGGTTAGAGTTGTGGTTCGGGAAGGGATTTCCAGTCCTGCTCCTGGATGTTTCTGGCGATCCTTAAGACTTGAATTGCCTGTTTCAGGTGATTAATTGGGGATCAAGCTAAACCCCATTGGTAGGTGGTCCCCCAGGAGCAGGATTAGACACCCCTGATTTAGAGTAACATAGGGTTAACCCTACATTGGGAACACAGCTACCATTCCCATCACTATTGCTGTGAATAATGTACATAGGGTGACTAGCTTCAATCTTGTGGTTTTGGCCTTTTGTCTCGCCTTGGTGAAAGTTTTCAGTTTTTGCATTTGATTAAATCTATTATGTTTTGGCTCTGCAGACATGAACATATTTCTCAAAGGCAGGTCTTTGGGGTCGTTTCTGTGACACTATTTGAGATTTGTTTGGTTTCATGAAGGCAACCAACCGCATTGTTCCCTTTGTCTTAGTGTGCATGGAGAGTCCTCTGCTCATCATTTTTTAGCTACAGTAGAGTGAAAAAGAAGACATTTCATTGCTTTGGCAATATTGCAAAGCTATTAGGAACCATTTGACCCCCTATCAGCGTTGTAATTGGTTTGGGGTTTTTGTAGCACCATAGCAATCGTCCTTAGGTCCTTTCTTTCGTGTTATCTGTCGTTTTTTCTGTATTAGGACGATCCTGATTGGACGGATTGATGACGTAGAGCTCTGGCCTGGTCACACTGTTTCCCTAACATCACCTCACTCCAGTCCCACCTCATTGTCTTACATGCTTGGGTGTCTTCCCCCACCCCTGATCCCGCTTTCAACGCCAAGTTTAGGATTTTGCTTCTAACTGCCTTTCCCTGCCGTGGTGGTCTTACTGACCTTGTCTTTTTGTGTCTTCTTCTCCTGATTGGTGCACAGGTATGATGAACCACCCTCCCATACCCATCTCGGAGCTAGCCGAGCACACAGAACTACTGAAGGCCAACGACAACCTGAAGCTCTCCCAGGAGTACGAGGTATGGCATATTTAGCAAAAAATACTATTTTGCAGGGCCTAAATCTTTTTGCCACACCTGCCAATGACTTAAGAAAATTTACCAACCATAAATATTTTTTTACTGGCCATGAAACCGCAAAAACAAGCAGTAATGACACCATTATATCAGTGAAAATTCAATTTCCAATTTCAGTACCACATCTAAAACTACTAGCCTAACTAATATAAATTTAAAACATTATCAAAGACAATTAAACAGTCAAGAAGCAAAAGCACAAATAAATACAATATAACAAAGATACAAATGAAATAAACAGTGCTATCAGGTATATCTGACAGTAGTTTTCAGGTACAGAAATGTCATAAAGTAAGCAAATGTAAAATAACACTGCATATTCTTCACTATATAAATTAAACATACTTTTAATGAATTATTAACAGGTGTAAAGAGTACCTGCAAACCATACTTGAGTAAAAGTACAGATTCCTTATAGCGAAAATGACTTGAGTAAAAGTCTTAAAGTATCTGATTTTAACAATACAAAATTGAAGTTTTTTAGCTTTTAGTATGATATGTTAGCCGTAAGGTTAGGAATAAGCTGGTGTGTTCCAAAACAATGACAAAATTTGCATTTAGGAGATATAAGTATTCAAAACTAACAGTCTCTCACTTCCCTTAAAATGGATCACAGATTTTGATGACATCATCGCAGACTTCATCTTCTCATCACATCTTCTGTCCAATCAAATGCTCTCTAGAATCTGAAGCGTCCCGCCCCCTACACTATAAATAGATGCTGAAGCCGCGGCTGAAATCGGTCAGCTGTTCACACATTTACTCATTTCTACATGGTGAATGGCACATAGCGCACTATACATGCGATAGGAAGCGATTCATGCTTTCAGTTGAGGCAAATGAGGTCTCGTTAGTTTCACGTGCACCGTCGCAGCACACACACATACACACACACACACACACATGCACCAACGGCTCTGGTCTAAAGTTAAGACTAGAGACACGAGAGCGCAGCGCGGATCATATGCGTGAGTCGGCGCAGACAACAAAACTTATCGGACCCATTGAAATTCTGCACAGAATGCTGTATTTCAAAGCGATATGGAGGAGATTATGATGATAAACGGATAGAGATTAGGAGGAAACTGTGGCATTACCAAACAGAAAGGCAAACTGTGGTATTAACGAAACGCTATTGGCTGTTTCAAAAAAGGGGAGGAGCTGCTTACAGCTGAAGCCGTTTTAAGGGAAATTACGTCAACACATTGAATAAAGCTGCGCGTTTCAAGGCATTTCAGTGGGCCTTTAAGTATTTTACTCATACTAAATATAGGCTTAACGATGCACTAGTCCTCGACACCTGAGAGACACACCAGTGAAAATAAGAAACAATTGATTTGTTTATTTTCTAAAATCGAAATAAAACTGAACACCTCAATATTGCAATAAATCAAGGTCGACACAACAGCCTCTTAAACATCTACAAACACTCAAGTCTCAGTTAAGCTCAAGTGCACAAAAGGCCATATGTAAACCAATATCCTTCAAAAAGGTCTCGTCGATACAGCGGATAAATCAAATAATGTTAAGTAAAATGAAATAGTCAAAGCCTTCTTGCACTGGATGTGCTGGTTTGATCAGCGGCTGAAGTCATGAACTCATCTCATAAATCAAACACCTGCGATTCATCAACTCCCTGCTAATGCACTCACACTCATGTAAAGTAGCCGTGTTGACATGTTTGTGTGAGTAAAGGCAAAACGCACAAGATATAGTCCCTTCAATGCCCTTAGAACGCGATATCGCTTCTGTATAGCAGGAACAAACCGCTGCAGTAAAAGTTAGGTGACATGCAAAATGTAAAGTGTAATTGCATTACTCAACACAAATGTATTGGAGTAAAAAGTACATTTAATGTAGTCAAGTAGAGAGTAAAAGTTACTCAGTACAACTACAAAGTAGCCAAAAAGATACTTAAGTACAGTAACTGATTACATTTACTCAAATACTTTACACCACTGATTATTAATTAAAGTTATTCAGTCAAGGGCAGTGAGTGATTTTCTTCTTTGTCCTTTGTTGTTTGATTTACATTAAAAACACAGACAGCAGCAGCAGGAATATTAGGCTGCTGTCACTTTAAGAGCGAATGCACGGATCCAATATACTGACACACATGTATTGTCTTTCTCAACTGTTTACGTTCACTTAAGACATAACCAACTATGTTTACTAGGATACTCGCCATTTTTTTTTACATAATTTTGTGTGAATTTGTCCGCTCAAGCGCAAGAAGACGTGAAAGAGAGCTCAGTTTAGTATTCCCGCGCTGTCTGAGACACACTAAACTTTCCACACAGTGTGAGTAATGAAATTAGCTCCCTTTCGTGTCTTCTTGTGCTTGAATATTTCAATTGTCTAGGCTTAATCTTTTGTGACGATGCAGCGTTGGCCCGTCAACTGTCCAGGGCATCGTTCACGTTTGTTCACGTTTGGATTCATAAAAATCTTACCGGCCAACTGGCGAGTGACACGTTTCATACACTCGCCAGTGCAGATTTTTACTCAGATTTGGCGCTTGGTGAGTGTTAATGTTTAGGCCCTGCTATTTTGTTTTATGATCAAGATTGTTAGCTGTTCAAAACAGTGCAAATATGGGTTTTTCTGATAAACCAATGCCGATTGAGAAGATTTTTTTACTGTTCACATGGCATTTACTCACGTGCTACAGGGTTTTGCAGTGGTGTGGATGTCTCTGTTTGGAGTGCTCGGCTCGTACATGTAGCGGCTGCTGATTAGCCCTCACTATTGCTGAATCAGCCTTCATTTGCATAGAGCAAATGTCGTCGTCCATCTTAAATCACAGCGTGCTACAGCAGCACTGCCATCAACACCCCCAGGGCTTAATGCCGTCTTAAATGGCTCCCAGCGTGAGCCAGACCTTATATCTCAACAGGAACATGGGCACGCTTGAGTTGAGCCAACCCGCTATCATTTTTGGGACACTGGCTTAGCATATAGATTAGCATTAGCTGCATGTGCTAACCAAATGAAGGAAAGTCATTCTTAAGCAGCCCGAGTTTTAGATTGTTGAATATTTCGTTTCTGACCTCGCTACCGGCAAAGAGTGAGTAAACAATGTCGTAATCCAACAAAAACACCTTCTACCAGATATTAGCTTCAGAGTTTCTTCTGGAACAAGGAACGCCTAGAGGTATAAAATGGAACTGCAAGAGAAAAACCCTCGCATTTCAAGTACATAATTGAGGTCAGCTGATGATAAAATTTGGGAACTGCTGCTCTGTAGTGGGATGTAGTTTTTGATCTTCAGTGTGTGCTAGTATGCTAATAGTAGCTGTTAAATCAAAGAGTGATGTTTGTGGAAAACTGGGCTAGAGAAGAAAAAAACGTTAGGGATGCTGATGTGGAGCGTTTTGGTCAGATATGAGTATGTGGGCTGGGTGTTATGCTGTGGATTACCTAACTCTGTCTAATGATTCAAGCTTCCGTTCATACGTGATCCGTTATATTACAGCACAGTCTGGCGTTTGGCTTGGAGCAGAACCAAACCAATCCAGACTGTGCGTTAAAACCCACAGGCGGTTTTCAGGGTAGATGATAAGAGAGACGTGTTCAAGTGCACGGACAACCTGTGGAGGATCCGTGCCCTGTTATTTGTGCCTGTGATCATCACAGGGTAAACAGTTACATCAAACCCCTCATTGTGGGTTATTTAGTCCCAGTTTCAGCATGCAGATACGGTCGCCCTAAATGAAAACATCCCTCTAGCTAGAAGAGCTGGGACGGAGCCATTGCCCGAGAACAGGCTCGGAATCATAATGGAATACTAAATTACCCTGACAGGGGAATAGAATATTTATTCAGAAATTCTTATATTGGGAATGTGGTGGCATTTATCTTGCTGGCGCCAGATAATTCACCCCCTCACAGGAAGGAACAGACTCTTTTATCAGCGTTCCCGTTGCTATTATTCACTGTCCACGTAACGGTCCCGACAAAAGTTACCTGGCCGAATGCTCGTGAATATTGTAAAACGATAGCAGACAGATTTTAATTACACTTTAATGTGCGCTCCTATTGGATTGCGGCAGGAGCGGGACTTTCATCTTGTTGTGAGTGTTTATCTAAGCTGCTTTGTGAAGGATTCTCATTTCTTTCCCATCCGCTTGTTTTAGTCCTCCCAGGCCCCGTGGCCTCACTCAACCCCGCTTTCTGAACTCTCTTCTGTTTCTCCACCTTCTTCTGATGTTCTAGCGAATGCAAACTCACTCTCTTCTCACATTAGTATTCATGCCAGTAATGCTGAGGGATTGGGAAAAGCCCTGAGGGTGGTTTCATTCCGTACTTTCTCTCCACAGTCCATCGATCCGGGTCAGCAGTTCACCTGGGAGCATTCCAACCTGGAGGTCAACAAACCCAAGAACCGATACGCCAACGTCATCGCCTACGACCACTCCCGCGTAATCCTGGCGCCTATTGAAGGTCGGGCAGAACTGCACACACACACACACTGATTTTTTTCTCAATACATTGCACCTAGAGGTTCCAGAATAACTGAACTTTGCTGTCGCCCCCACAGATCCGTCTGGCTTCACAAAAAAGGCTTTTAGAGAAATTTATCCTAAAATCTTTCAGAAAGGGCTGATCTAGCATGTGCATTTGGGAGGATCGCCAGTCTTTATTAAGCGTTTTTATAGTGTTTATCCATATAAATCAATTTACTTTCTCCCACACAATTTTATTGTCTGCTCGCGCACACACAAGAAACAAGAGTCAGATAATTCACAAGCAGTCAAAATTAAACTAGCAGGCAAATGGTGAAGTGCACAGCCATATCACAGAGTGCCTCCAGTTGAGGTATAGAGGCTGTCAAGCTTTTGGATGAAACATAAAACACCAGTGGAAAATCAAGAGAGATTCTGCTGTTATGTTGGTAAAACGCTCATATTTTTTTACATCCAGAGGCGACTGTCAATGCTCAACTCTGTTTACTGTTATTTTCCCCCCCAGGTTCCCTCCCTCGTCGTCGCGTCACCTTGATTTTTGCCACAGTTCACCACGACCCAATTTAGATGAGCAATAACGCAGCGTAACAGAATCATCACAAAGACAGCGCCCATAAATGCATAAATTAATCAAGTTCGAAATTTCCATTTTACAGTGCAGTGATTTCGCCATTAGACACAGCGGTGGAACAATTCGTGCAGGCAGCCGTGCTCTGTTCACTTAGCTATGACTAAAGCGAAACACTCCCGCGATCGCTT
Organism: Rhinogobio ventralis; assembly: GCA_039654625.1. Taxonomy (NCBI): domain Eukaryota; kingdom Metazoa; phylum Chordata; class Actinopteri; order Cypriniformes; family Gobionidae; genus Rhinogobio; species Rhinogobio ventralis. Next base: position 3,431,836 of record CM077217.1, read on the forward strand.
TGTGAGACGGGGAAGAGGCTTTTAATGGCATTCTTTTTTCCCCCCTGATTGCTAATTTTGTCTTTTTCTCCGACGTAGCGGGGGCTTGAAAATGAGCACAGCCAAGTGTTTCATTGTTCGTTGTTAAAGCACGAAAACAACAATTTAGCACCGCGGGCTTGTGTTTGTGATTGAGGCTTTTGTGTTGGATAAACTGTACAATTAAATATGCCTCTCGTAGGTTATTTGCCAGAGGTCTGAAGCGAGTGCGGACCTCGAGTGTAATTACAAGCGACTTGTTTCTGAGGATTAATGGTATTTGCTCCTACTGAGGGATTTGAGCAAACCCCTACCCTTAAGTACTGAATTTGTTGCATGACATATCAAATCATATATACAGTATATTTACATTTGCTTGTTAAATCACCTATATTGTGCATGTTGGTACCCAGACCAAGACTAGACCTTTAAGGCAGAGATCCAGACCCTGAGATCCAAATTTCAAGGGCCAAGGCCACATTTATGTGGTTTTGAGAGGTCTCAAGACCTAGACCATAAGATCGTTACCCCGAGCAGTGGCACACAAGGGCTTTACTTCTATTCCCGCTGCCTCACGGATCCTGAGCTTAGATGGGAGAATGTTTGGCTGCTTTATGGGAGATTTACTGCGGCCGCCCAGAGCGATGGCAGAAAGAGAGCGAGACGGGGTCCGGCGTGGGTTTCTGCTCACTGATTTAGTCCTAGTCCAACCTAATTCCATCGTATAGCATCTGGCCCTAAATCAGCTGCAGTGGATGCTGTTGCCCGGCCCTCAGAGAGCTTGACAGGGCCGAAAAAGCTGGAAGGAAGTGAGAAAAGGCAGTGAAGGGGCTCAATGGCTTTTCTTTCATGGGGATTATTTTCTATGATGGATATCTGTCACAAGCTCTGCAATAGCCTCTAACCAGACTGTGACTGTATATCACGTTAGTGGAGTAGCAAGTTTTTCACCAGTTAAGAGACTCACACAGCAACATTGTCAGCCATTTTGGAACTGTCTAGAAACAAGGGGCATTAAACCACACGTTTGAAGTCAACACGTAAAGTGTCCTTGTGCCAAAACAGCTAAAATGTAGTTTTACAAGACAACATTTCAAGCTGTTTGTGCTATTATACCTTTAAGACTCTTCTTCTCTTATGATTGGCTATCGTTTTTTCATGTGAAATCAGGGCCACTTCACTAAATACATGTCATATGTTATGTTTCTGCTTCTAATCCTGCTTTTTTATTATATGTCCCTTTTAAAGTGAACGTCTCTGCCATTCTGACTCTAACTTTCACAGTTACCAACCTTCATGCTTCGTTTCAAGGTATAACAGGCAGCGACTACATCAACGCTAACTACATCGATGGCTACAGGAAGCAGAACGCATACATAGCCACGCAGGGGCCGCTGCCGGAGACCTTCGGAGACTTCTGGAGGATGGTGTGGGAGCAACGAGCCGCCACCGTGGTCATGATGACCAGACTGGAGGAGAAGTCACGGGTGAGGCTAGTCAAAAAACAGGTTGTGGTTTAATACAGGTTGTCAAAAATTGTAGCTCTGTTCAAAAACTAGCTAGCTGTCTTGCTCCCTACATAGGCTGCTACCTTCTAAGGCAGCAAACTTGCCAAAATGGACTGATTTGGAACAGTATACATAGACAGCACAAATTAAAATGCTACTCAAGAGTTCAGCATACCCAAAGTATTGGGTTAAATAGGTAAACATTTATTGAAATAGTTTACCGAATTAAATCGTTTGCAGTGCATTATCCACGAAGTATACTTACAGTATTACAGTTTTACCAAATCTTACATTATGAAGCAACCTTTACATACGGAGCGTGCCGGTGATGCCTTAAAATACCGTCTAGCTAGGCAGCTCACTAGGTTGTGTAAGAGAGCTAATTGGCAGTCTCTTTTACCCTTGTTAAAAAGACTGAGCTTCATAGTGAACAAATTGACATTATTCCAGTTGAAATGCCATTGCCGGTTGAATGAATGAGCAAAAAAGGATGGAAGGAAATAAAGAAAGGGGCTCTCCGATAACAACCTGGGAATCATCTCTCGGCTCTTCTGTCACACCCTAGACTGTCAGGCTCAGCAAACTCAGTCAGTATCTCAGGACAGCCCCTCTTGCTCTCTCTCACCATCTTAGCGGGCGCCACATGGCGTATTAGAGCTCTGTCAGATGTGATCAGAGTGAGCCATTCAATCTGCAGCATAAGCGCAAAGAACGCATTAAACCTGCACATTTTTGAAGCAGCGGGCTGTCACATCGCATAAGGGCAGGGGGGTGGCCCGACTGCTTGCCGTGCTCCATATTGAGTGAATCTTGATTTGGGCTGTGGCGGGCCAGGTGTCAGAGGGGGGGAAGGAAAACATTATGCCAGGGTAATTGTTCTGACATGGGCAGACGAGAAGGGTTTGTGATTGCAGGATTGAATCTGTAGGGAAACTTTGAGTCTTACTTCTCATTTTAAAAATCAAAAGTCATTTAGTCCTGGTACACTTAGCATTCACATCTGCATTTTTAACACCGAACCTAAAGATACCAAACCTAAAGGCATAGTCATATGTTCACAACCTGATTGGCCAGCTTTTATTACATATATTTAGCAACAGAACTTACCGAACATCCAAAACAATGCTGTGTGCTGGGCTAAATGCGCTCGTTGTATGTGCATAGCCTACATATGATGGTATTTTGACCAGCTAAGAACTCGTGAAGAGCTTATCAAATGTGTAAAGGAATGTAAACAGTGGCAGGAATCCCTCCGTCACACACACAAACCAAGATCTGCTGCGAGGAGAAGCGGTTCTGATGCCTGTACCGAACTGTGATGGGCAACATCGCCACTATGACAAGAAAAAACAGGTGTGCCTGAGCATTCAGTCTTTTTTTCAGGGTCTCATCTTCCTGATTTTTGGTTAGTTTACATGTCTTTGGTTCGTGTTGTGTATATCATTCGAATATTTTCAGCTGTCTCGGTCCACTTGTTTTGTGCAAGTCAGGGTTCGGATCACAGTTATTCAAATGAACTGCACTAACAGAGCAATCACACCAGGGTTTGTTTTAATCGAACCAAACATGCTAAGTGTGAACACACCCTTAGTGTCATTGGAAAAGTCTTTAGTTGGCTCCCATATGATTATTTGACCAAAAAAAAGGAGCAGGATCTCGGTGAGGTTTATTTCCTCAGCACACTGAAATTTGGGAGGTATTTGCATAGAAATGTCCTGGGTAAATCTGAGTCAACGACCTCCAATACATGCAGCTAAACCAACCTAAAAGACATGCAGGTATGCTAACATTCCCTCACCCTCCGCAGATAAAGTGCGACCAGTACTGGCCGAGTAGAGGGACGGAGACCTACGGTATGATTCAAGTGACGCTCTTGGACACCATCGAACTCGCCACCTTCTGCGTGCGCACCTTCTCCCTACACAAGGTAAGACTTTTTGTGCCCACCTGTGTAATAGTGCCACCTAATGGTAATGGAATGTAATAATGCCTAATCCTACTCCTGAAGGGCTAGTGTCCTATAGAGTTTAGCTCCAACCCTAATTAAAGCTATTCAAGTTCTGCAGGATTGTTAGAGACTTCCAGGCAGGTGTCTTTGAGCTAAACTCTACAGGACCTTGGCCCTCCAGGAGCAGGATTGGACACCCCTGGTCTACACAAAAGGCGTTTCTGAGATGTGCGCTCCCTCCTCCAGGAACACTTTGCTTTAGCTGTTTTAAAGAGTTTTACGTTGTGCATGGGCCTGTTATTTCCCTCTGGACCTTAGAGCAGACACATTACCCAGTTTCGCTTTCGGGCCCCGACAGACATATGCAACCGGGATGATTGCAAACGGTTGAGGCGAGCGAGACATTTTTTCCCGAAACCCTCCCCTCATCTCGACTGCGTACACCAACACACGTGCATGTTTTTATAATCTCCTCGTTCCACATCCATCATCTTTTAATGTTACGCCTGCCAAAGAGAGGCACTTAGCTAAGTGGCTAGAGCAAAACGACTCCATGCTAAATTGGCATCCCAGACGGCGCAGCGGTCAAGTAAACATGAAGTGGTTGGGAGCGATGAAGAGAAATGGAGAGGGTTCAGCGAGTTGCACGGTCAGACCGTAACGTGAATTAAAATGGATTGAGCTTTTACTGTAGTGAAGGGCGCCCATAAGACACGAGCCAAGGCATTGATTAAAGGAAGACTGTCGTACAGAGCATGAAGAGTGTGCTCATGGTTACGGGATTAAGCTTTCATTTTAAACCCACAGGAAAGAGAAATGAGATCTCTTCAATATCTCAATTGATTCTCCTAGACAGCACGGACAGTAATTGGATCTTCTCAGATTTGTTCACAGAAAGAAAAACCCCAGTAATCCACTACTTTCAGAAGAGATCTCAAGAGATCTCCTGAGCTATGAATAAGCAATTAAGTTGTCTTCTTGGATAGTTAGATTTAGACATAATGGTTTATTTAGTTGTATAGCAGTGTCTTGAAAGGGACATCTTTGAATACACAGATAAGGTGTGTTTTTGTTGCACCACAGTTTGTTGTATTGCATTGCAAGGCTGAATAGTCAGAGTTTGCTTGCAACCCTTGCACACACACTCGCTTGAACACTGAGGTGTATTCATGTGTGTGCATATCCTGCAGTCGCACACACAGTCAACCCAGAGTCATGAATTCTTAAAAACAATCCTGCACAAGCCCATCCACTGCAGAGAGAAACAGCCTGCAGAAGACAGCCAGAGAAAAAAAGAACCCGGCAAAACTGGGCCAGTTTGCTCTTAATTACATCGTTTATTTATTCATTTATTCAAAGGGAGCCTCTGTTGGAACAGCAGTGACATTGAAATGCAAAACCTCTCTTTAAAGACATCCAGGATGAGAAATAAATGCTAGCAGTTAGAACTAGCCGGACACTGATGTCTCTCCCTCTTTTTACTGAAATCTTCTCTGCGGCAGACATGTTCCTGGCTCTCTTGTTTGCAACAAAATACAATGTAGAAGACATTTTGGTGATACCCGTGTACCATTGTCTCGTGTTGACTTGTCATAGCTGAAAGGTGCTTGACTATGCTATCATGCATTGCTGGAACTAGGACTATATGTATCACAATATAACCATAAGATTTGTTCCTGTGAATTCATGCAACTTAACTTAAAAGCAATTGCTCTCTTTTCAGAATGGTTCTAGTGAAAAGCGAGAGGTTCGCCAGTTCCAGTTCACCGCCTGGCCGGACCACGGCGTTCCCGAGTACCCCACTCCATTCCTGGCCTTCCTCAGGAGGGTGAAAACCTGCAATCCACCGGACGCCGGACCCATCATTGCCCACTGCAGGTCTGCACCCTGTTCCTACTTCTCAAGGCTCCTGAAGCTGGAAACGTTAGGTCTAGTTGTTCATACAGTTGCAGTTAAGTTTGATGTCCCCTGTGGTCCTTAGCAAATAAAACATCTCAGGTTACGCATGTAACCAAGTTTCCCTGAGAAGGAGAACGACACTGCGTCTTCTAGAGGACACTGAGGGCATTCCACATAGTGTCCTCTAGGGGACGCAATGCGAGTTCCCATTCGAAAGGGAACCAAACTTGCCTGCAGCTTTCTCATCCCTCTAGGGGACGCAGTGCGAGTTCCCATTCGAAAGGGAACCAAACTTGCCCATAACTTTCTCTCATCCCTCTAGGGGACACAGTGCGAGTTCCCATTTGAAAGGGAACCAAACTTGCCTGCAGCTTTATCTCATCCCTCTAGGGGACGCAGTGCGAGTTCCCATTTGAAAGGGAACCAAACTTGCCTGCAGCTTTATCTCATCCCTCTAGGCGACGCAGTGCGAGTTCCCATTTAAAAGGGAACCAAACTTGCCTGCTACTTTCTCTCATCCCTCTAGGGGACGCTGTGCGAGTTCCCATTTGAAAGGGAACCAAACTTGCCTGCAGCTTTATCTCATCCCTCTAGGGGACGCAGTGCGAGTTCCCATTTGAAAGGGAACCAAACTTGCCTGCAGCTTTCATCCCTCTAGGGGACACAGTGCGAGTTCCCATTTGAAAGGGAACCAAACTTGCCTGCAGCTTTATCTCATCCCTCTAGGGGACGCAGTGCGAGTTCCCATTCGAAAGGGAACCAAAAATGCCTGCAGCTTTCTCATCCCTCTAGGGGATGCAGTGCGAGTTCCCATTCGAAAGGGAACCAAACTTGCCTGCAGCTTTATCTCATCCCTCTAGGCGACGCAGTGCGAGTTCCCATTTAAAAGGGAACCAAACTTGCCTGCTACTTTCTCTCATCCCTCTAGGGGACGCTGTGCGAGTTCCCATTTGAAAGGGATCCAAACTTGCCTGCAGCTTTATTTCATCCCTCTAGTCGATGCAGTGCGAGTTCCCATTCGAAAGGGAACCAAACTTGCCTGCAGCTTTCATCCCTCTAGGGGACGCAGTGCGAGTTTCCATTTGAAAGGGAACCAAACTTTTCATCCCTCTAGGGGACGCAGTGCGAGTTCCCATTCGAAAGGGAACCAAACTTGCCTGCAGCTTTATCTCATCCCTCTAGGGGATGCAGTGCGAGTTCCCATTCCAAAGGGAACCAAACTTGGTTGCAGCTTTATCTCATCCCTCTAGGGGATGCAGTGCGAGTTCCCATTTGAAAGGGAACCAAACTTGCCTGCTACTTTCATCCCGCTAGGGGATGCAGTGCGAGTTCCCATTCGAAAGGGAACCAAACTTGCCTGCAGCTTTATCTCATCCCTCTAGGGGATGCAGTGCGAGTTCCCATTTGAAAGGGAACCAAACTTGCCTGCTACTTTCATCCCTCTAGGGGATGCAGTGCGAGTTCCCATTCGAAAGGGAACCAAACTTGTCTGCTACTTTCTCTCATCCCTCTAGGGAACGCAGTGCGAGTTCCCATTCGAAAGGGAACCAAACTTGCCTGCAGCTTTCATCCCTCTAGGGGATGCAGTGCGAGTTCCCATTCCAAAGGGAACCAAACTTGCCTGCAGCTTTATCTCATCCCTCTAGGGGATGCAGTGCGAGTTCCCATTTGAAAGGGAACCAAACTTGCCTGCTACTTTCATCCCTCTAGGGGATGCAGTGCGAGTTCCCATTCGAAAGGGAACCAAACTTGTCTGCTACTTTCTCTCATCCCTCTAGGGAACGCAGTGCGAGTTCCCATTCGAAAGGGAACCAAACTTGTCTGCTACTTTCTCTCATCCCTCTAGGGAACGCAGTGCGAGTTCCCATTCGAAAGGGAACCAAACTTGCCTGCAGCTTTATCTCATCCCTCTAGGGGACGTAGTGCGTGTTCCCATTCGAAAGGGAACCAAACTTGCCTGCAACTTTCTCTCATCCCTCTAGGGGGCGCAGTGCATGTTCCCATTCAAAAGGGAACCAAACTTGCCTGCAACTTTCTCTCATCCCTCTAGGGGCCGCAGTGCGAGTTCCCATTCGAAAGGGAACCAAACTTGCCTGCGACTTTCTCTCATCCCTCTAGGGGACGCAGTGCGAGTTCCCATTCGAAAGGGAACCAAACTTGCCTGCAACTTTCTCTCATTTTAAACTTGTGTTTTCAGTGCTGGTGTGGGCCGCACGGGCTGCTTCATCGTGATCGACGCTATGCTAGAACGCATCAAGCACGAGAAAACGGTAGACATCTATGGTCATGTGACCCTCATGCGCTCCCAGAGAAACTACATGGTGCAGACGGAAGACCAGTACAGTTTCATCCACGACGCCCTTCTGGAGGCCGTCGCCTGTGGGAACACGGAGGTGGCGGCACGAAGCCTCTTCTCCTACATCCAGAAGCTGGCGCAGGTGGAGGCCGGAGAGCACGTCAGCGGCATGGAACTGGAGTTTAAGGTAACCAGAAGACTTTGTGATTAGGAACACCAAAGATAAAGTCTTTCCACTGTTACGGCAAAACCGAGCATGCTAGTGCGTTTCCACTGTCACTTCCGGGGCTTGACCGGGCCTCGTCGGGGCTTCCTCTGGTCCAATGGCTAGGGTTTTTTAGGCCCGCTGAATACCTTGGTCCAAACTGGCCAGCTGGGGCTTGAGGAGTGGTTACGAACAAAGGCGGAGTTTATCTGAGTCTGGAGTTGGCAGCGCCGCGGATGATTTCATTTACCAGCAAACAAAAGACTTTTTAAATCATTTTAGCTTAACTCACTTTCAGACAGCAGCAGGTGTTTGAAATAACTTTTTTGTGATGTGGATTCTGCCATATAAGGCAGTAATATGTATATGCGATGCAAAACACTATGCGTGCTAACCATTACTATAGTAAACATGGTAAATACAACTGCTTTAAGAAACCAGACAAATCATAGGCTATCACAATCGTGCATTTATTTTATTCTGTCAGTGCATCTTGTCTCTTTTTACCGGACTGTCTGATATCCATATTTAGCTCTGCATATGTAATAAAATAAAGTAACTCTGGTTTTTCAGGAGCTTCCTTGCTGTTTCTCTGACTGAAAATATAACAATTGGGACTGTCTCTGAAGAGAGTGCTAAAGCTCCTCAGGTTGTATTATTGGTGGAAAATTTGTAGAAATGATCATTCTTTCAAGATGTGATCTAAACATACTGTCCTGTGACTACAAATAAACAGAAACAGACGCGATTGAATAGTTACGTGTGTCCTCTTAGTTTAACGGTGAATACCACTTTATTTCTGTGGGACTAATGTGCAGTCTTGACACAAATTAATAAATTATGATCAATATATCACTTAATATTGTAAAACTGTGATAAAACGTCAATGCTTGGGTTTTAAATATTTAAGTAAACAGCAAAAATTCCAACAAACGGCCACTATCATGTTTTTTTTTGCAATCTCGCTAGTTTCCATTGATTTCTTTCTGATTAGTTTTCTGATAAAACATACATTTTGGTGAAATGATGGGTTTGTGTGACGTTCTTCCAGAGAGGCGTGTTATGGGCGGGTTTTAGTAAAGCGTTGCGGAGCTTCTGGCCCGACGGTGGAAACGCAGCGTGGTTTTGGGCTCGGTGATACAGGCTATTAGCCCAGCCCGGCCTGTTGAAAGCCCTGGCTCACACTGGCCCGACAGTGGAAAAGTGGTTATTGTGTGCAACTAGCCACGCAAAAGTAGTCCTCACCTCTAATTGCATCTCATCAGATGAGATGCTCTGGAAGGTGTTGATCTAATCGAATGTGCCACATAGGACAGTTAATAACAATCTGCCTCTCTTGGGGGCATGTTTTGTTACCAAGGATGCAGATGTGAAAATCTAGCTCTAGTTGTGACAGAGATATAAAGTTGCCGCTGAGTTGATGACAGCCAGAGAGGGATTCTGGGAAGGGTAATTAACACCCGATAAAGACGGATGTTGAGGAGAAGCGATGTGTTCGCTAATGAGCAGACAGGGATTGTGGGTTCCATTTCGCGACTTGAACGCTCCTGCAGGTTTCTGACCTCTGAGACCTTGAAAAGCTTTTACTTCTTTCCAGTTTTTTTTTCTTTTGCCCTTTCAGGCTGTGTCACTCATTCTGAGTCTCTTTCTTTAGCCTGGAACAAAGTCATGCTCACCAGCTAGTGTTAACAAGGTAGCGAAGCAATTAATTGAGCAACAGGTCCCAGTAGCAAGGCTGTACGATTGCTATTTTCGGAAATCGTGTAACTTTTCAGTAGCAAAGGCCTAAATCACAACTAGTGATGTCCAATTTGTGAATTAATGAGTTAGTTCCTTTAAATGGATCGTCAAATTACTTCTGAAAGGTCTGAATTGGTTTTCAAATTGGTTAGAATCAGTTCCTCACATAAATCCTTGTGAACAAAAATATAAAGTGGCATCAATGTAGCAAAGCCTCATTTCTAGCCAGAAAATCAAATCGTGGCATGCTAAGCTATCAGGTTCATCGGCTAGAGGTATGATAAGATAGCAGACTAAACAGTAAGTGGTGTACTAGTCTGGCAGGGAAAAGAGCGGTATGCACTAGTTAGCTAGCAAGCTAGCTGAAAAAACAGACTGAGAAAAGGTTAATTTGCCCATTTATAGGTTCTGTTATATAATCGGATATATAACACAATTGTAAAGATAGTTATTATCGTATTTACATGGAGAGGATTCAACAGGGATAGAATCTTTCCCAACACCAGTATGAATGACTATTTTATGCTAGTGTTACTAAGGTGCTTGGGTAATCGGGCTAACCATATCACAAACCTCGCTGCGGACCGCTAAACCAGCCAGCTACACAAGTGTGTGTGCTCGCTTATTATTTCAACAGCTCGGTTCATAGCTGCCACTTCCCACCGGAATGCCTCATGCCCTTCCAGGTCCCTCTTTGAAAGCTACTCAAAGACTCAAAGGAAAGACAAACAGCCAGTGGCCGCTTCTGAAAGAAAGAGAGAAAGACTAGGCCTGGAGCAGAAACTGAATGGATTTATAACGGGGCAAAGGCATTACCTGGCAGAACATAGAAGAGAGAGAGAGAGCGAGGCACAGTTTCTAGATGTGCCAGGCTCGTCCAGTTAAAAGGAGACAATCCTTCCAGACAACTGACCTAGAAACGGAGAAGAATCGCGGGTACTGTGGCTCGGTTGATGTTAATTGATGGTTACAAGCTCTAATTTGGATCATGAGAGTACAAATGTATCATGTGTGCGTACAAAACGGTAGCATCCTGTCACATTGTCAATACAAAGCGCCATCCTAAAAGACACAGTGACCCATTTTGCCATTTGTCGCTAAAGTTTTGTGTGACTTTCCCGTTTTTTCAGAGCAGGGTTTCATGCCTCCTAATGGACAATAAATGGTTTTTTTTGGTAATTGTAGCATCCGCGAACGCTGGCAGGTTTCTGCAACCACATGTAAACTGGGTCACCCAGTCTCGCCCAGTTATAGGCAGTCTGAGACGAACAGGTGGAGTGGGAAAAAATAGAGCCATTACACCAAAAACAAAAAGCTAGAATGGTTAAACGACTGTCTGAGATTCCCATGCTGCTAGTTGTGCCCTTCAAGCCTAAATATCCGTAACCATGCTGGAACTAGGCTCAATTTAATTATCGTGTTTGTGTCTTTCTCTTCCCACAGCGTTTGGCGAACTCCAAAGCCCACACGTCCAGATTCATAAGTGCCAATCTGCCATGCAACAAATTTAAAAACCGCCTGGTCAACATCATGCCGTACGAGACCACTCGAGTGTGCCTGCAGCCAATCAGAGGGCTGGAAGGGTCCGACTATATCAACTCCAGCTTTATCGACGGATACAGGTACGATGACAGCGACCTGCGGCGACAAGGCACCCGGAAGTTGTTCGTTTCGCCAATTCTGCTGCATTTAATTAATAGGGATTGACTTTCTCTTTCCTGTAGACAACAGAAGGCATATATAGCCACACAGGGCCCATTAGCGGAGACCACCGAAGACTTCTGGAGGATGTTGTGGGAGAATAACTCCACCATTGTGGTGATGCTGACCAAACTGAGGGAGATGGGCCGAGTGAGTGTCACTCTTCTTCTAATCTAGACAGCTGGCTTTTCTGCTTCCGAATGATGTAATTTAATTGCGCTTTGACTTGTTTCCGCAGGAAAAGTGTCACCAGTACTGGCCGGCGGAGCGCTCGGCTAGATATCAGTACTTTGTGGTGGATCCCATGGCGGAGTACAACATGCCACAGTACATCCTCAGAGAGTTTAAAGTGACAGATGCCCGGGTGAGTCCTGGAAAATACCACAAAAACATCTTGTGCTGAATGATTACCATGTTCATACACCTTACGGAAGGTATTTACATAGGTACTTCAGTGTTGGAAATAAATATTTCCAATAAGTTTTATAAGAAAAAAATATGTCTGTCTTATCCAAAATGTCATGTTTAACTGATAAACATGCGATTTCTTTATAATTATTTGTGAAATTTACTAGCAATTTCTCAGTGAAAATGGTTTCAAAGTAAATCCTACAACATTTTTTTTTTCAGTGAATATCATGGCAGATATTACCATCTGATCCCATCATTCTACCATGGTGCTCAAACAGTATTTTTTGGAAAGGAGGTATATTTACAAGAATATCATGGTATTAATATGGTACATGTCCAAAAAACACAGTATTACTGTGGTACCATGTTTAAAATAATCAGAATAACATGGTACATTGATAGTGTAGTCCTAAATATTACCATATTCACATACCGTCAAAGAAAATTATAGTGTTTCCTTGGAATAATTTGGGCAAAAAATATCATGGTATGTACCATGGTACGGAATGATTATTTTATTCATATACCATGGTATTTTATGTATGGCTAAAAATAATTGTTGCATTTTTATTGATTTTGTAACTGGTGCATGCATATATAAACATGCACCAATTTAATAAAATAAAAAATAAAAAAATATATATATATATACACTCACCTAAAGGATTATTAGGAACACCATACTAATACTGTGTTTGACCCCCTTTCGCCTTCAGAACTGCCTTAATTCTACGTGGCATTGATTCAACAAGGTGCTGAAAGCATTCTTTAGAAATGTTGGCCCATATTGATAGGATAGCATCTTGCAGTTGATGGAGATTTGTGGGATGCACATCCAGGGCACGAAGCTCCCGTTCCACCACATCCCAAAGATGCTCTATTGGGTTGAGATCTGGTGACTGTGGGGGCCATTTTAGTACATTGAACTCATTGTCATGTTCAAGAAACCAATTTGAAATGATTCGAGCTTTGTGACATGGTGCATTATCCTGCTGGAAGTAGCCATCAGAGGATGGGTACATGGTGGTCATAAAGGGATGGACATGGTCAGAAATAATGCTCAGGTAGGCCGTGGCATTTAAACGATGCCCAATTGGCACTAAGGGGCCTAAAGTGTGCCAAGAAAACATCCCCCACACCATTACACCACCACCACCAGCCTGCACAGTGGTAACAAGGCATGATGGATCCATGTTCTCATTCTGTTTACGCCAAATTCTGACTCTACCATCTGAATGTCTCAACAGAAATCGAGACTCATCAGACCAGGCAACATTTTTCCGGTCTTCAACTGTCCAATTTTGGTGAGCTCGTGCAAATTGTAGCCTCTTTTTCCTATTTGTAGTGGAGATGAGTGGTACCCGGTGGGGTCTTCTGCTGTTGTAGCCCATCCGCCTCAAGGTTGTGCGTGTTGTGGCTTCACAAATGCTTTGCTGCATACCTCGGTTGTAACGAGTGGTTATTTCAGTCAAAGTTGCTCTTCTATCAGCTTGAATCAGTCGGCCCATTCTCCTCTGACCTCTAGCATCAACAAGGCATTTTCGCCCACAGGACTGCCGCATACTGGATGTTTTTCCCTTTTCACACCATTCTTTGTAAACTCTAGAAATGGTTGTGCGTGAAAATCCCAGTAACTGAGCAGATTGTGAAATACTAAGACCGGCCCGTCTGGCACCAACAACCATGCCACGCTCAAAATTGCTTAAATCACCTTTCTTTCCCATTCTGACATTCAGTTTGGAGTTCAGGAGATTGTCTTGACCAGGACCACACCCCTAAATGCATTGAAGCAACTGCCATGTGATTGGTTGATTAGATAGTTGCATTAATGAGAAATTGAACAGGTATTCCTAATAATCCTTTAGGTGAGTGTATATATATATATATATATATATATATATATATATATATATATATAATGAAAAAATCTGTATTAATGCAAATATTCAAATATTCAAAAATACAATAAAATTATAATAAAAATTCAAATATATAATAATGACCATATATATGTCCTTTTTATAAGACAAATTAAAATTATATTTAATGAACACATGCACAAATTTTCTTCTGAATCTACTCTGAGCCAAAAAGTTGTTAGCCGTCTTGTAATTGTGCTTCCCATGAGTCTCAGCAGTAGGTCTTCCTCTAGAAATGGTTGAATATCCCATCAGCTGAGCGAGCACTATCAGAAGCGCCCTCATCAGTCGAGTGTCTTTCCAGCAAACCGCTAAAGCCAAACACTCTGACTGTCACCGTACGTGCAAACGCGAGCGGACAGGCCCGAGACGAGGCGAGCATCCCGAGCGTCGCTCACTCCAGCCAAGCACTTTAATTGTGATTGAATCATCCAGACAGACTCTCCAGTAATCAGCCTGCAGAGCGAGGCCCGCCGAATCAATGAGGACTTTAATCAGAGCCGACTGGTGGAGGCGGGGACGGACTGAGGCATGATGGGAGGATGCAGCGCTCGCTTTGGCACGTATTTAATCACACAATTGGACACGCATCGCTCGGCCTGTAGGTTGTGGGTGCTCAATTCGGTCCGGGCTCTTCCCGCCTCGCTTTCTTTCACCCTTCATGTTTTGCAGCAAAAACAAACTGCTTGTTTCAGTTGATCAGAAGGGGAATGAGTGACGACACAATCAGGCCTGGCCGACATGGACATAAACGAGCCTGTTGACAATATTCAGTATACACCAATCAGGCATAACATTATGACCACCTTCCTAATATTGTGTTGGCCCCCTGTTTGCTGCCAAAACAGCCCTTGTAGGTGCTATGTGTCAAAGTAACATCCACATGGATGGCAGGACCCAAGGTTTCCCAGCAGAACATTGCCCAAAGCATCACACTGCCTCCGCCGGCTTGCCTTCTTCCCATAGTGCATCCTGGTGCCATGTGTTCCCCAGGTAAGCCACGCACACACACCCGGCCATCCACGTGATGTAAAAGAAAACGTGATTCATCAGACCAGGCCACCTTCCTCCATTGCTCCGTGGTCCAGTTCTGATGCTCACGTGCCACTGTTGGTGCTTTCGGCGGTGGACAGGGGTCAGCATGGGCACCCTGACTGGTCAGCGGCTATGCAGCCCCATACGCAACAAACTGAGATGCACTGTGTATTCTGACACCTTTCTATCAGAACCAGCATTAACTTCTTGAGCAATTTGAGCTCCAGTAGCTCGTCTTTTTGATCAGACCACACGGGCCAGCCTTCGCTCCCCACGTGCATCAATGAGCCTTGGCCGCCCATGACCCTGTCGCCGGTTCTCCACTGTTCCTTCCTTGGAGCACTTTTGATAGATCCTGACCACTGCAGACCGGGAACACCCCACAAGAGCTGCAGTTTTGGAGATGCTCTGACCCAGTCGTCTAGCCATCACAATTTGGGCCTTGTCAAACTCGCTCAAAACCTTAGCTTGCCCATTTTTCCTGTTTCTAACACATCTATTTTGAGGATAAAATGTTCACTTGCTGCCTAATATATCCCACCCATTAACAGGTGCCGTGATGAAGAGATAATCAGTGTTATTCACTTGTCATAATGTTATGCCTGATCGGTGTATATGTTAATGTTTATGGAAGCATTCATTGGATTAATTGAAACCTGTAGTTTAAACTGGCCCAGTCTAGGAAATAGAAATGTAGAGGAAACGGACAAGCCTTTGTCTGCTCCGTAAAGCATGTGTGTGATCCAAAAAGCCTCAAGTTAGCTTGTGATTAAGTTTGGACTCGGTCGGTTTGATCCGTCAGCCTCTCTTATAGACTCTCACTGCAGGGATGAGTGAATATTTCCAGCCCCTTCTGCACAATTTAATTGTGCCTCGTTCTGCCTGAGCCTCCCTTCGATTGCTCGCTTTCTCTGCGAAACAGGCCTCATCCGTCCGTCGCCGGGTGTCTTTCCTCTCCTCTCATCCGTCAGTGCCGGAGCGGCAGGGTTTCTCCAAACCATCGATCACCTGCCCGGATCACTCCATTTAGCAGCGTCTCCACGAGGCGACGCTCGTCACGGCAGACGCACCATCGATTTCCCTCAACACAGAGTTATTCCAGCCAAAGAAAGGAGGGAGGAAAAAAACAACGACAAAAGGGTGTGGAGTGGCTCAGATCGGAGAGGAGATGTTTGCCTGTATCTGTTGTGCCTGTCAACGTCCGTCTGGATTGACTGATTCGGGATTGTCGGAGTAAAAGAAACAGATGGCATTCCTTTTACATGTCTATATTTATTTGTTGTCTCGCTCACAGGACGGCCAGTCCAGGACCGTACGGCAGTTCCAGTTCACTGATTGGCCGGAGCAAGGCGTTCCCAAATCAGGAGAGGGATTCATTGACTTTATCGGCCAGGTGCATAAAACTAAGGAGCAGTTTGGCCAGGACGGTCCCATTTCTGTCCACTGCAGGTGAGAACACACACAAACATGGTGTAACAACCTCTCATCCTGTAAAGTCAAGGCTTTGAAGACCTGTTCACACCAAGAATGATAACTATATTAGCATCCACACCAGCAGACGATATCGCTCTGTTTATGATAAGCGCTGCAGTTTTGTCGTCTGTCGCTTTAAATGCTCAAGCTCGTTACATCAGGATTGATTCTGATTGGCTGTCATGTTTGTCGTTCATCAGCTGGAAAAAATCGTTCTGAAAGTGATTCCAGCGATATTTTCTCTGTGCCGTTAAAGTTGCGCTGTGGACTCACTATTCTTTTATATTTAGAGTGATTTTTAGAACTATATGTTTCATTATAGTTATCATTCTATAATGTCTGTGTATATATGTATATATATATATTAGTGCTGTCAAATTGATTAATCGCATCCAAAATAAAAGTTTGTGTTGTTTACATAATATGTGTGTGTGTACTGTGTATAAATATTATGTATGTTTATATAAATACACACATTCATGTATATATTTAAGAAAAAATTATTATATATAAAATATTTATATATAATATCAATTACATAAATATATATATACAGTATATACAAGCACATTTTTCTTAAATATATACATGAACGCGTGTGTTTTCAAATACATACATAATATGTGTGTGTACTGTGTATTAAATATTATGTAAACAACACAAACTTTTATTTTGGATGCGATTAATCGATTTGACAGCACTAATATATATAAAATATATAATATGATACAAGATTTTGATAGTAACTAAACTAAAAAAAACTTAAACCATAAAATAAAATATAATGTATACAAACTTTGTCAAAGCAACAGTTCTCATTTCCATTTAGTTTAATTTCATGTACTAAAATAATTAAAAGTAAACTAGAAATAAAAAACAGAGATATTTTTTAAAAGTATAAAAATGTCAAAACCGCAACAAAAAAATTAACTAAAATTTAAATACAAACATAAAATATAAAAATAAAAAGCAATGTAAAATATAATCAAAAACTATAATAGTGTTTTAACGATAAAATTAGTTTTAATGGCAAATTCAATGGTATTGAGAACAAAACAGAAATGAAAAATAAAAGTATAAAACAAACATAAATTATCGTGGCGTTTATTACGCCAAACCTAAATTTATTCATTTGAAGCAAAAACTGTGCTTTACAAATAAACGTGGACTTGCGTAGCTCTCTCATTTGGCACAAATTTGGTCAGAACAGCTGACATCATTCACCAGACGCTTGTTTTTGGCTGAACTATTCCTCTAAATAAACACAAACTAGCACACATGCTGGCGTGGGACGGCTGCTTTTATCAGAAGTACAATAATAGCGCACACAGACCAAAAAAACCCTTGCCATCTTCAGAAATGATGCATGTGACTACATTAGGGCGCCATGGGCCGTTCCTCATTACACATATGACCAGCGACTACAGCGTCCTTCTCCGCCATGGCCGTAGTTTAACAAGCAAAGCGTTACTCTTGTAAAGAAGACGCCGTCCAGCCGCACATAAATCACGGTCCGTCCCCGTCTGAGTCTGTGTCCTGCTGCTGTAAACACGCCTGACGCTCTGCTGCGTGTTCAGAGAAGACTGAGACACTGCCGGCGACTTCCTGTCTAATATAGACAGATTTACATTTAAACAAATGTTGTATTTATGTATTTGTATTTATTTTTATATAAAATGTTTGTTTATACTGTGTGTGTCAGTGTGTGAATGTAAGTGTGAGCGAGTTAGTGTGTGAGTGAGTTAGTGTGAGCTTGTGTGTGTGAGCGTGTGTGCACGCATATGTGTGAGTGCGTTTGTGTGCGCATGCATGTGTCAGTGAGTGTGTTTGTGTGTGAGTGAGCGTGTGCACGCATATGTGTGAGTGAGTGTGTTTGTGTGTGCACGCATATGTGTGAGTGTGTGTGTGTGTGTGCATGCGTCAGTGAGTGTGTGACTCTCAGTGAGTGTGAGTGAGTGAGCGTGTGCATGCATGTGTGTCAGTGATTGTGTGAGTGTACATGTGGGTCAGTGAGTGTGTGTGTGCGCACATGCATGTGTCAGTGACTGTGTGAGTGTCTGTCAGTGAGTGTGTGTGTGTGCACGCATGTGTGTCAGTGACTGTGTGTGCACGCATGTGTGTCAGTGAGTGTGAGTGTGTGTGTGCGCATGCATGTGTCAGTGACTGTGTGAGTGTCTGTCAGTGAGGGTGTCCGTCAGTTAGTGTGTGTGTCAGTGATGGTGTCCGTCAGTTAGTGTGTGTGCGTGTGTGCATCTGTCTGTGTGTGTGCATGTGTCAGTGAGTGTGTGTGACTGTGTGTGTCAGTGAGTGTTTGTGTGAGAGAGTGTGTGTGTGTGTGAGTGAATGTGTGTGAGAGAGTGTGTGTGTGTGTGAGTGAATGTGTGTGAGAGAGTGTGTGTGTGTGAGAGAGTGAGTGTGTGTGTGTGAGTTAGAGTGTGTGTGAGTGAATGTGTGAGTGTGTGTGAGTGTGTGAGTGTATGTGTGAGTGTGTGTGTGTGAGAGTTAGAGAGTGAGTGTGTGAGAGAGTGTGTGTGTGTGTGTGAGTTAGAGAGTGAGAGTGTGTGTGAGAGAGTCTGTGTGAGAGAGAGTGTGTGTGTGTGCTGTTGCACTGATATTGTACAGCTGCTCTGTTTGCTGGTCTCTCTCTCTCTCTCTCTCTGTGAGGGATCCTGTCGTTCATCAGCGCTGCTGCCAGACGCAGTGATCACTCTCTCCTTCAGCTCCGCACTCGTCTGTGTTTATAGAGTGGCTGCAGTCTGTCCACTTCCTGTCTTTACCATCCTTCTATCTTCCATCCATCTTTCTCTCTCTTCAGGTTTTGTTTCATGTGGTGCCGCATCTCCATCAAAGCGATGTTTTTATGGTGTGTTTGGATCTTGACAGCATTGCATCACAAGAAAATATCTAAGCATCATTAAAAAAATGGCAAAACTGCATATGATATTAAGACTTCAAGGATGCACTTCGATTATCTCAGTAGCAAAGTTTTTTTCTTGATTAGTAAATTTGAAGGATGTTTCCACTGGAAAACTGATTATTAAACGATTTTTTGCAGGAAAGATTCCTCAAATTTTCGATAACACACATATGGCATATGAACTATTTCTTAAATCTTCTCTCTTCCGCTCATATTTCTCTCGTCTCCATCCATCTCTCCCCCAGATTTCATATCTAATAGAGCCACATGGTTTTGTTATTAATTGCATGATTACGTACAGTGAATGGAAGTGTAAATCCTCTCATTCAATGCGCCTTCACGCCTGTCAGATTTGAAAGTCTATCTATTTAACCAGCGCTTCGGTGAAGTCTGAGAGCCAAGAGAGCCACTTCTTTCTTTCTTTTCCTTTCTTCTGCCCCCTTTCTGTAGGATTTTGGCAACGTGGACGGACAGAACTGTCAAAAGCATTTTGTTTTCCTGACAGTCACTGTCGTGAGAGTCCAAACTGGCTTTTCATTAGACTCCCGAACCCTCACGTCGTCAGAACACTGCGCTGTGATTGGTTCTGTGCCGTAGTCCACCCTCCATTCTTCGCTTTCTACCTCCTTCCCCACTTTTCCCAGTCATTTTGTCACTTTCAATCTTGCCAAGTGGAGGCAATGGGAAAAATAAGCCCGTTGTCATATCAATTATTGTTGGCTTGGTGAAATCGCTCGGTGCCAAAGCAGCTTATGAAGGCAGCCTTGAAAAATCAGACTTGGGACTCCTCCTATTTCAAGCGCTGTCATAGCGAGAGCCGCTTAGCATGTGCGCTTGTGTGTGTGTTTGTTCAAACGGTATAGTTGTGCTATTTCTGTAGATGGCTATAGGGTGAATTCTTGAAATAATGTAGTATGCAGTATAAATATAATGTATGTAAAAGTCAGTATCCCACAATGCAATGCACCTGACCAGTGACAAATAAATGGACACCAAATTAAAAATTTTTTTTTCAAATGTACTTATATTTTTACATATTTCTGTTATTTTTATTTATATATAATTAAATGGATTTAAAGTGAAAAAAATATTATTTTTTCTGACTATTCTACAAGTATTTTGTTTTATTTTTTTCATATTTGCTTATGTATTTGTTAGTTTATTTTTATTGTTATTCATTTATTAATGTTTAAACATTTACTTATTTATTTTTTTATTTATATATAATTTAAAAAAAATAATTAAAAGTGCTAAATATTTAGTTTTATTTTTTCATATTTGCTTATTTATTATGTATTTGTTAGTTTATTTGTATTGTTAATAATTTAAGCATTGTTATTGTTAAATTGCTAATTTATTTTATATTATATATATTTGTATTCTACTTTATATTTATTTATTTTTATTTATATATAATTTAAAAATAGATGAAGTGCAAAGTTCTGACAATTTTACAAGTATTTACAAATTTACACGTTTTTTCATATTTCCTTATTTATTAGTTAATTTATTATTTTTTATTTATATTGTTTTTTAATATCGTTTTTTATTTAATTATATTTTGAAAAAATTAAAAGCACACAAAATGTTTTTTTTCTGAGATCTTAACTGGATGCAATTTAGTTAGGTCATGTGACAATACCGCATACTATTTCACATTAATAAAAAAAAAAAAAAAAAAAAAAAAAAAAAAAAAATTATATATATATATATATATATATATATATATATATATATATATATATATATATATATATATATATATATATATATAGTTGCAGTATGCATATATTTCATATATAATTAAAATAAGAGAAATCAATTTGCTAGTAGGATAAGTAAAATAAATTATCACTTAATTCAAATCTCAATGTTCACAATTGTGTTTTCGTAAGTAAATGCATCTTGTTTCAAAAATATTTATAAGTTTCCACTGGAAAACCGATTATTAAAATGATTTTTGCGGCAAATATTCCTCCCTTTCAGAAAGATATTAGCAGTTACTATAACAAACCATACCCGTTTTCCTCAACGCAGTGCCGGTGTGGGGCGGACCGGAGTCTTCATCACGCTAAGCATCGTTCTGGAGCGGATGCGCTACGAGGGTGTGGTGGACATCTTCCAAACGGTCAAAATGCTGAGAACGCAACGGCCAGCAATGGTGCAAACAGAGGTGAGAGTCTAGAGCTTGTTTTCCTGCAGATCGTCTTGTTTAATAGCTGAATGATGGCGATTTGAAGTAATAGTGAGCTGACGTCTTTGCGTTTCCCTCTACAGGACGAGTACCAGTTTTGCTATCAGGCGGCTCTGGAGTACCTTGGAAGTTTTGATCACTATGCAACGTAAAAAGCCATTTTTGTTCCCCCCTGCCCCACAATCCCCCTCCCCCAACAGCCTCCTGAGCCATAAAAACTTGCTTGAAAACATGAAACGATGACAACTATACAACATTTTTTCGAAGAATCGTCTTTTGGAACCAATCAAAACATGTCGTGAGAAACCCCAATTGGACAGCAACACTGGAGAAGCGCAAATGGATCCCAAACACTTCCACATCCCAAGCTCATGATGGAGGAACCAAACGCATTGGCTCAGGCTGGAGGGTGGGAATGATGTAGGTGTCGGACCACTAAACTTACCTCAAGTGTTCTGATGTGGAGGACAAACATCGTTTCTTTCCAAACTAACTCTGTGAACATACAACAAACAGACAGAAAACGAAGGAAAAGTTGGTGCGATACTACATGCCCACAAATAAACTACACCTGAGCACCTAAATGGTTGGTTGGCATCTGAAATCCTTCTTTGTTTACTAAAATGGAAATGTTTCCAATGAAACGGACATCTGTCAGTCTAGCAGCAGACATCATTGACGTCTTCAAGAGTGTCCTCAATGGAGAAGTTGAAGGAATGGTACAAACAAGACTTTTGCTGCTCGCGTCTTGGGTTCAAGCCTCTCCTTGTGACACGTTGCCATTCGGACAAAATTGGGAGCCACTTCAGAAGCAATTCGAGGCGAACCGTTCATCCACTTGAGAAAGTAGCCCTCCTCTCGAAACCACTGGAGCTGCCAAACACGTCTTGAGGCATTCAAGGAAATGGTTGAAACCTAATCGCATCCCGTAAACGCATCAGTTTCTCGAGTGCTTTCAAGGACATGCTAGCAAACGTTTCTACCAATGTAGCTCCATCTCCATGGTCTTGGGAGCCAATGGGAGCTTAAACTATTGGGTGAAATGGAGATTCAGAGCAGAGGAACCACCACCGAAGCCTCAAGTTTCTTTGCCGACTGGTCTCTCCGTTGTATTTGGCACACCGGATAGGGGATGCGATGCGTGGCTACGTCTTGCTTTCAGTACTTGGAGCGACCAACGTTCATTGCCATCGTTTCAAACGACTTTTTATCTTACAACTGTGTTTTTTTGGTTTCGTTTTGCTCTTGATACCAAACATGCTGCTTTCGCTCCATTATGCTGTACGTGTACATGTGAAGAGTCCGATCTAACGGATGGAAGTGTGTGATTACGTGTATTGGTCCCACCTCTCAATCCATTTCCTTATGCCCCAACGGTTGCCCAGGATGAAACCGCATATCCAACTTTATTTTATCACCATTGTCATCATCGAAACGACCCGTTCATTTGTTGTTTTTTTTTGGGGAGGCGATTCTTCAGTGGATTTTGGCTAACAAAGAGCAAGAAACGGGCATGTATTTGCGTCATTAAATTGCGGTACAACTATCTTGTGAATCTGTTGTTTTAGGTGGGACTGTTCTACGCGCTCATGCATATGCGTATGAGGGGGAGGGGTCTCCTCTCCGCAGTCAGAGCTGATTGGCTGTTCTGGAGAATGCTTGAACCTGGAGTGTTCTGATTGGTGAGAGAATGAAAGGAGCCGTGTGTAATCTAATTTCCAAAAAGCCTTATTCTTGTAACATCATAGGGAAAAGAAAATACATTACTGTTGTATTATTTTGACTATTATCTTCTTACTTAACAATCTTTTGATTTATTTCTTGGTTTAGTGTTTTTTTTTTTAACAAAGATACTGTACTCATTTTTTTTTAATTAGCAAGAAAAATAATGCTCATTTTGCTCATATTATGTTAAAAGACATTCTATTTTTTCACTGTAGAAATGCTACGTGAGATGTGTTTGTGTGCATGTATACATAGACGAATGGGACATGAATGTATACATACACACTCACGATATATTTAAATGCAGAATATAAAGATGTATCCAAATCTTCATATGAATAGCCTTTTTTCTTTTTTGAAGTGGGCACTCATTTTTATACCACCATGAAATTATTGCGTGTATGAAATCATGAATGACTTTTTATTGTTGTTTTTTTGTGTTTGATTTCTTAAAAGATTTTGGGAAATGCAGAGATTTCCCATAAATCATTGCGGGGAGAACTTTGACTTCCTGTTGCCCAATAATGAAGGATTTCAATCCTATTGTTATTCATCAATAGTACTAGTATTAACTGAAGTATTACTTTTATAAAAGATGTGGAACTGGTTTACTAAATATTGAATTGAACATAAAACTACAATAATCCAAATTTTACTAAAAAAAAAAAAATAACACCCATCCTTGTGAAAGCTTTCATTTTTGGCATTTTTTATGTTGTTTTGTTTTTTACTTTTCAAACCACCGAATGTTTGCTCGTTTGTTAGATATCAACTATGATCCTGAATATAATGCCTGTAAATAAACAAATATATATAATATGTATTTGTATAATTTGACCCACAAGATTTATGTCTTTGAACAATACTGAGATAAACAACAACAAAAAAAACTTTATGCTAATGGGAACCTTCCACAGTTTTGAAAGAAGCTTTGTCTCACGCTAACAGCTCTGTTTATCTCTCTTCCCTTCATTCCTCTTTTTTCTCCCCTGATCCATTTGTTCATTTATTTTTTCCCAACTCTTCACTTTTTATTCTTATCTTAGCCTCCACACACTGCAGTCCAGTGGTGAGAGAAATCGCAACGCTTCTCCTTTTCCAATAAGACTTACTGGATCTTACTGGTCTCAAAAATAGACTTGGCTTTCTCCAAGCAAAATATAGTTTCTCATTGAAATGTTTCATGAGATTCACCTCAAAATGAATCCCGTTTTTAGCCATCCCAAGCCTAAAGCAGTAATCATTTTGTGTTTTTCTCATTCTGAGTGATTCTTTTGTTAGATTGGGATGAAGAAGGGCTAGTGTGCCCAGTGCCTATAAAATGCCATATGAATACTGAGAGCGAATTGGTTGCGCGTTTGGTGATTAGCTTCACGTCATTATCGCTAGTATAGAGACATGCCCCTCTCTCACCACTGCCTCTGTTTTCCATCTTTTATTTAAATTGGTAGTTCATTGCAAAAGCTCTATAAGTTCACAGAAGCATGCCATGTTTCCTTCATTTGGGGTTTTTTTTTACTCTGAGGATTTTCCGTTGAGGGACGAAGTACGAGAGAACTTGGAATCTGGAAATTTCAACGCTGCCTTTTAAACTGTTGGGAGTTTTGTGTGTTTCTAACGAACTTTTCCTCGGGAGGGAAAAAGCGGAGGACACTCGTGCGATCGGACTTATCTCCAAAATCTACGACGGCAGAGGTGCTCGGAAGTTTGTCCCCACGCAAGGACGTTGGACCTTGGACAACAGGAGCCAAACATATGAATTGATTAGCGTACAAATAACAAAGAACCAATAGTCAAAAGTGAACGTATTAATACCATGGCCAACAAAAAGAAGAAAAAAAAAAGCCAAAATCGAACGTGAAAATAGTTTTTCTTTGTACGAAGGCCAAGTGCTATCGCTTTCAAACTGTTACTTCTGATGGACACAATAATTGGTTTGAAACCACTGTGTATGTAGATATGTTGACTTTGTATTAAAGAACTGTTGTCTGAAAACGATGGTGTGCCTCATATTTCGCCGTTAACATCTAGCAACATGTTTGCATTACATTTCCACAAGATCATTAAAATTTCATGAGCTCAGTTTGACAAGGCAGATGGCAAAATGAAATTGCATATACGAGGACCAATCAGCTGTCATCGCACATGGCATCTCAACAGAACAATCAATTATTTCACAATCTGGCCTGATACCTGAATCGTAAACACATCCATACGCTCAACGTGCTTCATAATCTAACATCTCATCTCATCTTGATGCATTATGCCACCCGCGGCTCGCAATTTTGACATGCAAATGGCGTGTAGATTGGCTCTGAGCTTCCAAGCCACTAGGAAACACACACAAAACACTCGCTTAATTGTTTTTACATCCAATTATATGCATAATTAGTGATCAGAACTCTTTATTTGCAAATTCGAGAATGAATGATCTTTTGCTTCATCGTAGATTTGTATTGTGCCGGCTTGTGTTAATATCACGTCTGTCAGTAGAGTGCGAATCTTCAACAAATGCCACTGGGCTTGCCAGGAGGCTTGAACCTTTTCACCTGATGCCATTTTCTGTGTGTTCAGTCAGTGACGCTGTTTCTCTGAAGATGGTTGAGAGAGCAAAACATGGTTTATGTTCAGCATGAATGCAAAAAGGCTTTTGTAATGCATGTAGAATCTGATTTGTTGTTGTTCCAGGAACCCCTGAGACTTGATTAGGTCACACACAATGCGTTTTTCTATTGCACTGCACTACTTTTCTCATTTTTTTTCTATATAAATGTGCTAGACGGTAGGGGTGTGCGATATTGACAAAAAAATTATATCTCAAGGTTTTGTGGGACAATTGAACAATATATTATGGGGATTTTTACCTTTATAACACAGTTTTTTCTAACTTGATTATTAGGGGTGTACAATATATCGCGATATAAAAATGCGGCGATATGTATCGTTGTTGTAAACGATATGATTCGCGATATAGAGTTGTTTTATCCAAGGCTCAACTTGCTGTATTTATAAGGTAAAATTCACCCAAAAATGTAAACTGTCATCATGTACTCACCCTCATGTCGTTTCGTTTAACTCCTAAACACAAATGAAGATATTCATTATGAAACCTGAGAGATTTCTGCTCTCCATTTAAAATGTACTTAACTTAAAAGATCCAAAAAATTTAATAAAGGCATCGTAAAAATAACTAATTGAGTGTCTAATCCAAATCCAAGTCTTCTGAAGAGACATAAACTAAACATTTAAAGTTTGAGAATAGTCATTTTGACACGCTTTCTTGCGATTAGAACTGAGACTGATTGCATTGATCATCTGAAGCGCACGCGCCGGAACGGCACTCCTCAGAGTCAAAGAGCAAACATCATTTAAATCACATTTAGTTTTAGTAGTATGATTATTTTAAAGCATTTTAGATGGTTTATTCTCATATGTATAGTGCATTAATAGCGGGAGAGGCGGGACATAGCGAGCACCGGGAGAGAATGCTGCCCGCATTGAAGGCGCGAGTAATGCATGAGGGGGAAAAAATGTACGTTTACGGAGTTTCAGTGACATTACTACATTAAACGACTATATATAATGTTGAATATAATGTATAATAATGCAATGGGGGAATATTTGTGGGTCCTGATAATACACTAATAATATTATTTTAATAATAATAAAAAAGTAAGTTGACTTAAAATATCGCGATACATATCGTATCGTGAGTTCATTATCGCGATTTATATCGAATCGTGACAAGTGTATCATTACACCCCTACTGATCATATGTATGCATCATCTTTTGTGTCAAATTCTTACATTTAATCAATAAATAATTATAATACACAATAGGGCTGTTCCCAATCAAATTAAATCTGTGCAATCTTTGCAATGGAGAGGAAACACAGATGCTGCATCTGAAGTGGCATTTAGATCATTTACACTGTTTAATGCAGCTCAGAGCTGACATAAATGAATAACCTGCAATTACAAATGCATAATGTTTTGATGTTTTAAACCTAAAACGTTCAATATTGATATTTGGAATGATTTAAAACATGAAAAGATACTTTAAATGTGAAGTAGGTGGCAGCAAGTTCCTGTTAATGGGTGAGTCATTCAACCAATTCGTTCAAAAAAAGGACTCATTCAGTAAGGAAATACCGCCTTAACAGTAACAGCATTAACGGTGTTGTGGATTAAAGATTAAATAGATTAAATCAAGCAGTGAAAGTGCGCACTAGTGGGTTAGACTAGTGTGCGTACGCATTTAGAGTATGCGTGCACTGGGACATACTCAATAATGTCAAACCCCACATATCGTTAAAACAAAAATTATGATATTATCGCAGACGATCTATATCGCACAGCCCTACTAGACGGATGTGTTTGACCGTTGTGCTTGCGCCTTTTGCATCGCCTCGCGCATGACAACTGCTGTGTCTGTCTCTTTTTTTTCATGACAAGAATCACATTTATTTAAACGCAGAACCGTCTCTTTAAGACCACAAAAAAATGGGAGACTTTTCAGATGCGCACTCCAACTTCACCTCAGTGCCAGGCGCAAGTCAAGCGAGTGCGGAAAAGGTACAGGTGCCGAATGAGCTTTAGCAGAACAACAGTGAACGGCGAACAGTAGATATACTATATGTCAATGTTTCTCAACTGGTGGGTTGCAAGACCATTTTATGTGCAGTCTAAGAAACAATGACAAACGTAATTCTTGATTTTTTTTCGATGCCACTTTTATTTATTGATGAGACGTGTGTGAAAGAAAGCAAGTGACACTTCTGTCAGATGCTGAGAGAAACGTCCTTATTCAGTATCAGATGAGATGTTGCCATGCTATATGTCAGTAAAACTCAGAAAAACGAACTTTTCTGTCCTAAGTGTCCGCCATTATACTGTAGGGCTGCAACAACAAGTCGATAAAATCGATAAAAATCGATAATGAAAATCATCGACAATAAGCTTCCACCAGTCGCGCCAAATTACAGCACTGAATAACGCATTTCTATGGACAAAATAGTGGAGTGGAAACCGAGTGAGCTGCTGCAAGAAAGGAACATGATCCAAGCGCCCAAAACATGAGATGTCTTTATTTTAAGCTTCAAGCGAATGCATTAGCGGTTAACAAACCCTGTCATGCACTTTGACAGATGCGTGTGCGTCCTCAGAGCAAAACGTTCATTTTACAGCTTATATCCTTATCTGTAAATGTCACTAATTCACACGAGTATTTTCATTTTGCATGAAAGCGCGTCTGTGTTAAACTTCCCTGAACGAGCGCCGGTGTTGCGCCCGACAGAACGCAGTCGAGAGGGAGACGATTAATATTCAGCGCAAAAACATTAATTTAGCTGAAATATCTGCTGTTGGACACTAAATTTAGTGTGGGGGGGGGGGGGGGGGGGGTTTCTTTAACAGTTTAATGTAGAGATTTAAACTGTCCTTTTGCTTAATAACTTTCGCACACAATGTATAGCACAGATATACCCTTATGAAAATGTTTTGGTGTATTCAATACCATTTGTAAAACCATAGAAATACCAGTTAAACTATTTGAAGCAAAACCATGGCTAATTTGAATATTTTAATATAATTACCATGGAATAACTACAATAAATTTTTTTTGCTTGTTTTATTCGTTGTAAAACCATGTAAGTGTAGATATATTCACTATGTATGTTTTCATAGCACTCATTTGTAGGGCTGGGTATCGTTCAAAAATTTTCGATATCGATACCAATACCGTTACCTTGACTTCGATACCAGTTCCTGAACAATACTTTTTTCGATACCAAATTTATTGTTCTGTTTTAACACTATTACATTACCTCAAAAAAAGGCGCGCCTATAGAGGGAAATACACCTTTCATTTGGATTACATAATCAAAGTATGTGTTTTCGATTTGAATTGGTTTGTTTAAACATATATATTTCAAGCTTTCTATAGGCCTATTTCTCATGTCTGTGAGGAAAGTATAAGCTGAGTTTCGGTGACGCAGTTCTTCTTGCAGTCGAATATGGAGAAACTTTCTGCTCTTTAGTTTATTCCATGCACTGTCAAGTGCTTCAGATTTGTCGTGCGGTGCGAACGCACCAAAAAGCGGGAACTTCCTGCCATTATTTATAGGAACTTTGAAAACGTTCCTCTAGTGCGAAAGCCCCTTATGTAATCGTGCTAGACGGGCATCTGACCATTGCGCTAATGTCTTTTGCAGCATCTCGTGCATAAAATGCCTTGTGGGGTTTATTTTTCATTCCACTGCCTTGCGTCACGTTTTTCAAAAACGTGTTCTGTGTGAACCGGCCCAAATAATCTTATTTTTTCTAGATGATTCAAAAGAGAAGGTGAAGGAGATCCAGGGCTAATTGCTTTTCTCGTCAGTGATCTTACTCATTAGCACTGTTCCTCGGGAGCCCATCAAAGCGCCGTTTGCATCAGAGCAGCCCAAAGCCATGGAAATTTCTTATAAATGAGAAAGAAGTAAATTGGACCGTCCGCCGTCCGTGGCAGAGCTGAGCTACAAATGGCACATCAATTGAATCAAGGCATGGAAAAGTAATCTTGGAGAAAGAGCCAGACATCATCTTTGGGAGATGAACAAGATAGAATGTATTTTGCTCAGAATAATTGCTTAGAAATTGTTCAATGCACTTGTATTCGGATCTAATCAAGGCTGAATTCTTTCAGATGCATTTGATACAGCAATGGGTTGATTTGTTTTGAGTTCATTTGGTTTAGCAGAGCACTGATTCCTGAGAAGAAGGACAAAACACCAACATTTACACTTCAATGCGCATCGAAATTGTCACTAGAATTTTTGTTAGTGTACACCAGTTTATTTAATTATCCCTCACTCCCTCTGAAACCACCTGTAAGACCATTTTTGTTTCGCTTTTCATTTAAAAAGTCTTTTGACAGCTGTAAATTTACTGTAATAAAAATATATTTTAGAAATGTCTTCATCTTTCCATATTTTGCCTGGTAGGAGTTATGACATAAAAATTCGAAACTGTCGATAAAATATATATTTATGTCATACTGTTTTTTCTTATGTGGTGGAAATGTGTTTCCATATCATCACCTCCATTACAGATGTTTCACAACGTTTCTGTAGCGCATAGCTGCTTAAATGATCACGTTACTGAATTCAGCTTTAAGTACCTCAGTAACAGAAAGCGGGAGGTTTCTGTTATGCTAATCCAATTCTTATGCGACCTTAACCGAGACCTTTTTGGGGAAGCAAATGACTTCTTTCTGAAAATTCGCTTGAATACACTTACGGTTTATCTCGGCGAGAGGCGAGTGGCTGCTCTCCGAGTTTATTATGCAAATGAGACCATTTGACAGATTGCACGCAACCCTTCATAATCACTGTTCACGGACGACTGGCTGCGGCACGAGCCGTTTCTCTGGGTGGCGCGCGTTTATACGGAGCTTCTGGGCTCTTTTAACTACACATGTTCTCAAAAACACTTTCACGGCAATTACAGAGCGTTATACATCCTAAACATGATGGGTCAACAGCTTATACTGGCCCTGGAACAACTATCCTTAAACCAACCGTCACCTTAGCTTCTCTGTGGGCTTTTGTTTGCCTATACTGTACTATTTTAAACGTATTCTTTCATAACTCACAAATGACGTCAAACCTACCTGCCATCTTGTGTGCCAACGGTAATACCCAACTAATGGAAACGTTCTAAGTGCATTCATTAGCTAAAAAAATAGAAGATCAAAATGGAATGTTCAGTTAACGGTCGCATAAATTTAAAAAAAAAACAAAAACAATGGCGGTTTAAACCGTTAAGATAACATTCAGAAATAACGCTTTTACTCATTCAAATGTCTCAAAAGCGTTGGGCTATAATTTTTCCTCGGGTAAAGCAGAATTATCTAGTTTATAGGCTACTGCGCATGTGCTTATCAAACCTTAATTTGTTATTCGAATATATATTATGCTAATTGTGTTTGTTCATTTGCCTCTGTGCAGGTTTTAGAGTTATAAACACAGCTAAACAATTAATGTGCGTTTCATAATTGTTTGTTATGGCGTTTTTCTCTGTTTTGTGCCCTCAGTTAAAGAATGTTATCGTGTGTAGGCTAAGTGAATGTTTGTGCTTCATTGTGTGCTATGATGCTAAAGTAAAAAAAAGTGAGATTAGGGCTTTTATGAAGTTTGTAATATTACTCAAAATCACTTACGTGTTAAAATGTTTTCATTTTACTCACGGCAATGAAGAACCATTTCTGCTCTCTCTCCCTTTTATTTTAGTTTTATTCACTAGCTTGACACTGTGCTGCCCTCTTGTGACAGACACTGGTAGCGATTTAATTTTGGAAATGATGTACTGTAAAACGAAGCCCAAACGATTTAATGTAGGGACTTGTAGCTCATGTTGGACCCTAAAGATGCTCTTTATAATAAATCATTTAAAATTAATTAAACAATAACAATCATGTGGAGACGATCTATTATATTAATGGATTCATTGAGTGGAAATGTACTGTTGAGTTATTCCTTATTTGTGGTTTAGTAAAGGTTTATATTGCCCCTTTTCACAGACAAGGCTTAAACCTAGTCCTAGACTAAAATGCATGTTTGAGCTGTTTTAAATGAAAGCATATCTTAAAATAGCCTATGTCAGTGCTATTGTTTTGTCTCAAGATGCACACCAGTAAGGTTTTTTGTCTTTTCTAGGGCACACTTATAAAAGCTACTTAAATATCCTAATTAAACTGAGGCCTAATCCTTGCTTAATCTACACCTTGTCTGTGAAACCGGATTTATGAGTTCTAGTCCAACTGTATTTAATATTTCACAGGTTTTATAACAGCTAATGTGGATTAAGAGGATTGTGGATATGGCAACATTATGCAATATAATTGCATAATAAACTGGTATGAGATGTAAGATGACAGATGATATTGCTTCATTCTCATCACTATTATATAATTATATTGCGTCTTACCACCTGTCCCAGGATTCTGTGTAAAAAGAAATGTTTGCAGATCATGTTCTGCGCTTCCTGCTAAACATGATAAGAATTTCCAATCAAGTGTTTTGAAAAACTCATCAGCACAGTGATTTAGACTTCAGGCCCATTTGTTTGTTTTTGGAAGCATTTCCTCCAGCAGTTCAGAGGTCAGAATTCCTCACCAGCAGCCTTATTTAGTATTTTTGCTATTTAGTTTTATTGCTGAAGGCTCTGCGCTGATTGATGAATCACTTAAGAGTTCGCCTGTAGTGCTAGTTTGAACATGTCTGGGGATTTTTGTGCGATAATTACTAATCAGTGCCAGTTGTGTGGTACTACGAATGTTTGATTTGTTTGTCTTTGTCCGCATGTGAAACTAAACATAATTTGATCCGTGAGCGCGGATGGACTCGACCGACGCATGCGCAGTAGCTACAACTTGCACTCTTCGCGCCTCTTGGAAAATCAGACTGCATGCGTTGGAGCGATGTGTAAACAATCCATCCGCTTTTTATGTCTTGTTTAAGAGAGGGTTTATCTAAAATTGATGACAGCGCGAATAATGGCGTCCATGTGAGCGGCTGTAAAGAAAACTGAAGAATATATAAGAATACCAAATTCTATCAAATAGTAATACTTTAAATGTGATGAATGTGTAAGTTTGCATCATACATATATTCAACAAATTATAAATGTAATGTTTATATGAACATACCTTAGGTGCTTTTACATTTTTTCTTTGTACTCCAAGTAGTCTCTAATATGAAACTGCATCTATAATAATGGTTTTAGATGAATTATAACACTAAGACAGTGTTTACAGATTTCCCAGCCAGATATTCATCATGTTGATTTGAATGTTGTTATTGTCATCTGTCTGGAGTCGTGCCGTGGGATTCATTTTTCCATACGAGTTGCACTGCTCTTAAAGGGATAGTTCACCCAAAAATGAAAATTCTGTCATTTACTCACCCTCAAGTTGTTCCAAACCTTCTGCTGAACACAAAAGAAAATATTTTGAAGAATATAATAACAGTTATACCAGAATATGGTAATAACAATTGTGAGGCATAGTATGGGACAAAATGGTGGAAGTCAATGGTGCCCCACAACTGTTTGGCTACAAACTTTCTTCAAAATATCTTCTTTTATGTTCAGCAGAACAAAGACATTTATAAAGGTTTGGAACAATTGAGGGTGAGTAAATTTAGTGAATACATTTTTTGTGTGCAAACTATCTCTTTAAAGGCACCTGCTTGCGGTGGAGGCCTAACGCTTTGTGTGTGTGTGTGTGTGTTCGCACACCGTGTTGTGAAACAGTGGGACGGCTGTGACCTTGATCTGTACCCGTGTGCCAGGGTGCCGGCATGGGCATCAGGTGTTGGCATCTGCGCTGCAGGTGCCCATGCCCAATTAAAGGGGCGGCTTGACAAGCTGCCCGGTGGGCATGGCAGCAGGCCTTTAATTTAATTACATGGAAATGCACTGATTCAGGGTGAAATGAAGCAGAACGTGTCTGTTTGTTAGCCGCTGATGACTGCCACTTGACTGACAGAGCGCTTGGATTCAGGTGTGCTTATTAACACGGGTTCACTGCGCTGGAGGACCTACCACGGCGTATCATGGATCTGTCTGTCTGATAAAGAAATAAATAGCTGAATTTACGTGTAGCCTTAAGGCCCATTCACACCAAGGATGATAACTAGAGTGCTGCAGGGATGATGTATTTTACAGTTAGCATTTTAGCAATTCAATCGTCCCAAAGTCAATGGGTTTTTTAAATGGGTTTTTGGTTAAATGGCTGAAATAAGGTCCGTGGAACACAAGCTCAAGATATTTTCACGTTTTATTCTACAACATAAAATACATCAGTAATATCCCCTATGTTTAGCTTGGATTTAGACTTCAAAACTCATACATTTGGGTTAATTTATCATTGTGTAAGAATCATTCAGTTTTTGTTGATCACAGAGCTTATTTTCGGCAATAATCCAAAAGCCAGTGGAAAAATCCTATTAGGTTTTTGTCGAGGGAACCAGGGTGATGCAAACTTCCGGGTCGGCCTACAAAAATACATCATCACTTTAGCACTTTTTTGCGATAAATATATATTTTTAAAAATGTAAAAGAATTTTGGGATGGACTATTTTTTTTATGGAATATTGCAGGTTTTATTATAAATGATTCCATGCATCATTACGAGGGCAGGGCAACCTGTCACGCACATGAGATCCATCAATAGGAGACCACAACCATCCAATCAATTCCCCACGGATAAAATCAAGCCCCGCCCTACATTTGCTCTTGTTCCAGAAGCGTTTCACTAGGATATACACCGGTCAGGCATAACATTATGACCACTGACAGGTGAAGTGAATAACACTGATTATCTCTTCATCACGGCTCCTGTTAGTGGGTGGGATATATTAGGCAGCAAGTGAACATTTTGTCCTCAAAGTTGATGTGTTAGAAGCAGGAAAAATGGGCAAGCGTAAGGATTTGAGCGAGTTTGACAAGGGCCAAATTGTGATGGCTAGACGCCTGGGTCAGAGCATCTCCAAAACTGCAGCTCTTGTGGGGTGTTCCCGGTCTGCAGTGGTCAGGATCTATCAAAAGTGCTCCAAGGAAGGAACAGTGGAGAACCGGTGACAGGGTCATGGGCGGCCAAGGCTCATTGATGCCCGTGTGGTCTGATCAAACAGACGAGCTACTGGAGCTCAAATTGCTCAAGAAGTTAATGCTGGTTCTGATAGAAAGGTGTCAGAATACACAGTGCATCTCAGTTTGTTGCGTATGGGGCTGCATAGCCGCTGACCAGTCAGGGTGCCCATGCTGACCCCTGTCCACTGCCGAAAGCACCAACAGTGGCACGTGAGCATCAGAACTGGACCACGGAGCAATGGAAGAAGGTGGCCTGGTCTGAGGAATCACGTGTTCTTTTACATCACATCATTTACATCATTTCTTTTACCCCACCTCGCAACTTATAGGACTTGAAGGATCTGCTGCTAACATCTTGGTGCCAGATACCACAGCACACCTTCAGGGGTCTAGTGGAGTCCATGCCTCGACGGGTCAGGGCTGTTTTGGCAGCAAAAGTGGGACCAACACAATATTAGTTTATAATGTTATGCCTGATCGGTGTATGTCACAATAAGGAAGAAAAGACTAGTGCGATTTCTGTTTGATGGCGACTTTGATGAATTACGAGTTCTACACTCCTAAAAATAGATTTCATTTGCATTTGAACATGTATTTTAAGTGTTTTTTGTGGGCAGGTTTGTAAACAGCACAGTATATACACCCATATCACTAGTTTAATGTTGCAAGTTTGCAGAGTAGCATTATTTAGTCCAAAAATAAGAAGCTGTTCGGAAGCAACTTGGAGGAAAATCAAAGAGTATGACGCAAGTGAACAATAATGCTGAAATATATCATACCGCCCTACCCTGGAGACACTCAAATGTCATTTGGAGTTCACAATCACCACTCCGAGAGATAGTTCAGATGAGTTATAAAACTTTTAACGTCTGCTCTTAACTTGGCCGAGAGTCAGCGTCTGCAAATAACCGTAGACATGCCATAAAAGTCGGCAGCATAAAGTAAATCAGGTCATAAGTTCAGCTGCATGTGTTTGGATTATAGAGGCTCATTCGGTCATATGGTTTGTGTTATTCACGAGGGGAGTGATCAGCTAAACCTGCAGGCCTTGTGAAGTATGAGTGTGTGAGCTAAACATCTGAATACAGTGATGCAGAGAAGAGTGCTAATAATCAAACATATGTCTTTATATAAGAGTTTATTTACAAACCGAAACTATGCAGATAATGTTTTTCTTGCTAATTGCGTAGGCTTGCAAAATGGCAGATGTTTAGCACTGATTGCAAATGTTTATTGTTGCATGATGTCAAATGACCCAGCTAACAAAAATATAATTAGACCCAGCTAATTTTCATATTATGAAAGCATTGTTTCTGAATGTTCTCTGTCTCTGGGAACTTTAAGGAAACATTCAATTTTTGTCATTATTCAAATATTATTGGAACTTTCAAATCTTCACTGAACATTCTAAAACAAGTAGTAACATTTAAAAAACGTTCCATGAAAGATGTATAGAGAGTGTTTTTATGTTAACGTTTTGAGAACATTATTAAACACCAGATAGCTTTAACGTTACTTGAAGAACGCTTGTCCATAACCTTGCCAGAACGTTAGCTAAGAGCGTTCCCTGTTTGCTGGGAATCAACGATGTCATTAGATACTTACCAGAGTAAAACACTGATTGTTACATAGATTAATCAAAAAATAGGGATAGAGATAAACTAGCATTGTGGTGGCAGCTAGCAGCTAATCGCACTGCAACACATGTTGATTTCTTGATGTTGATGGATGCATTTAGCATGCTATGCTACAATGATCCCTTAGGCTAAGTGGAAACAGACATTATGTCCTCTATAGGTCCAGCAGACCTATCAGCTCTGGCTATTTATTGCGATCATAAACACTGATGGGGCTTTTAGCTTCACCCCACCGAGGTATCGGATCTAGCGCTAATACTTTGCAGAAAAACAGACCCTTTAAAGACAAGGCAGCTAAAAAGTCTTGAAAGATCTAATATTTAGATTTGTTTTTAGATACCATTTATGTTGGTGACTTATAGTTGATTACAGTGCTTGTGTTTGTTTTTCTTAATTTCCTGATTTTCAGGTGCTTTAAAAAGCGCTTCCGTTTTCCACCGCAGTGCATTATT
The DNA here is from genome assembly GCA_039654625.1 of Rhinogobio ventralis. Classification (NCBI taxonomy): domain Eukaryota; kingdom Metazoa; phylum Chordata; class Actinopteri; order Cypriniformes; family Gobionidae; genus Rhinogobio; species Rhinogobio ventralis. Next base: position 3,468,548 of record CM077217.1, read on the forward strand.
AAAATATAGACCTAAATGTAAGTATTTTCCTAGAACCAATATCCTCTCATGCAAAATTAATGTCATTTGAGCTGCTGATACACAGATTATACCACACACGCGCACAAAACAGACAATTTAGAGGCCATTTATTTATTCAAACACATTGTCGATCATCATAGTACAACCAAATTGTGTTGGTATTGATAGTATGGAAGGCCATTCCCGTCATACAAGAACAAAAATATGGTGCGGAAATGGGCGTCCATCATTTTGGAGAGTTTCTGGTATCGATTTTAGTTGTAGAAGTTCCTGGCGGAGATCCAAAGACTCTTTCAGGATCATTCCGCGGCTCTTCCGGGAATAGCGGCGCTAAAGCGCGAGGAAGGAGGAACAGGATGGTGTGTTTCATCAACATCAACATCATCATCATCCTGCACGTATTTGAGCCGAAGAGGGAGTGTGTTATCAGGATGGAGGTGATGGAGGCACAGCTTGAGGATCTCTGGAGACTCCGGCATCCGCGGAGAGACTGAAGGAATGCGCGCCAGACTTTCGCGGTTTCTCAATCTCAGGTAAAGTGCGACGGTCGCGTCGCTGTCAACTTTAACTTACGACTTGGACGTCGCGCGAATGAGTTTTGTGTTTACTTTGGATGTTTTACTCGTTGTGGATGGATTTCAGCTTAAAATAAAGCTATTTTTGTAAACCACAACAACGTCAATGGCAATTTTGAATCGCATGTAAATGGTACAAAGTTTAACGGTCAGTCGGCAGGTGCAAAACTTAACCCTTACGAAAATTAACCATGGTTTTATTGTGGTAAAAGTGTAACCATGGGTCTTTTTGGCGGATTGATTAGCCTACCATTTGTATAGACACATTTTTAGCTACCATGGTTAAACTACGGTAAGTAGTGGCTAATATGTTTAAATAAAATAACCATAGTTTTTTTGGTTTTATCTGAGGTAAAACCATGGTTAATTTTAGTAAGATAACTAAAAATGACGTTATATATGACGTGAATTCCTTTATCTCTGTTTAAAACAGCTATTATAAATTTGTGGAGGAGTTTGTATGTGGATCAAATTTGTTTTAGCTATATTGTGCCTGGGTGAGAAAATCAACACAAAAATGTATGTTACGAAAAAGAACTGGCAAAAATACATATTTAAATGCACATTTAAAATGATTGAGGCCCCACAATACTATGTTTTTTATTTTTTAACATTTGATGCGTTTCATATTCTATTCTAGGCCTGTCTAGTTCTTCGGGAAAAACCATCTGGCAAAAAGCTTTAATCTCATGATAGTGAATCATATAATGCTGTGATTATACAACAAAACAACATATAGCCATAATCATATTTGATCAATAATGTCACACTGCAAAAAATGCTCTTTTTATTTAGTATTTTTTTCTTGTTTCCAGTCACAATATCTTAAAATTATTAAATCAAGATGCATTTACTAGATACATAAAATGACATAAGATGAATTGAGTTTTTGCTTAAAACAAGCTAAATTATCTGCCAATGGGGTAAGAAAAATAATCTTATTTCTGTTTGGGACAGAAACAAGATTTTAATCAGAAACAAGATCTTTTCTTACCCTATTGGCAGATAATTTAGCTTGTTTTAAGCAAAAATTCACTTTATTTTGATTTTATTTTCAAGAAAACAAGAAAAAATATCTTATGTCATTTTACTTATCTAGTAAATGCATCTTGATTTAAGAATTTTTTGATATTTAGACTAGAAACAAACATACTAAGTAAGAAGAGCATTTTTCGCAGTGCACACATCTCTTTTGCTGATGTTTCATACATTTAGATGAAGCTTTATTACACTGAAATCCTTAAAGATGTGAATGCATATGCATGGAAATGAATCCCAGATTTCCCAGCCCACTCTCTGGCGCTGACATTCACTAAGCTCATTTCTGGGCCTCGTTTTATCGAATTTGATTACAAGCGCGCCGTGGAAAGGTCTCTGTTTGGCTAATGGAGTTTGTTTTGGAATTACGCTGCTAAGAGAGACACAAACACCATCACCAGCCTCGGGTTTCTGTCTACTGTATCCTCATTAGCAGCGATTACAGGAACCCACAAGTAGAGACGCCATCCTCAATCCCCGAATGTATTCCGATGTTTAGCCTTTTGCCTGATGAAAAATAATGGCTGAGGTAACGGCACTTACAGTATCGATCTGAAGGGGTTTGTGGATGAAGCCACTCATGTTTAATGGCCAAAGTGGAGAGGAGCTACTTCACATTCCTTAGGGAAACACCGGAGACAGATTTATGTGTTTTTAAATAAGGTGTGTATATAGACATCCTTGAGATCTTGGTGTTTTTATGTAGATCCCCAAAAGCTTTAGGGCTGAATATAAGTTCAGTTCTTCATTATTGAGAGGGTTTGTTTTTGGCATGATGCAAAAAAAAAGAAATGAGAACAAAAGGACAAAGTTCAAATGGTTAAGGAATATTAATGCGCAAAAGAGGGCCTAAAATCATCTTACTCATGTTAAAATCACTGTAACTCGTGGCCTCGATTGATAATGATATTAATAAGAGACTAAGGTAATTAATAGCATAAGGACTAAGTAATTAATAGCATTAATATATAATGTGCGGTCAGCTTCAAACGCATCTTGTCCATTCAGAAGTTAGAATCCAAAATATGCATTTATATTAAAGCTATAAATAATGAGTGGCTGCGTATTAAAATCACTGTAACATGGCCTTAAATGGCTGAATGCTTTTATAAACAGTGGCAAAAGCAATATAATATATTAATAAATATTAACATGTATTATTATTATTAATAATAATAATAATAAGTCAGGTTAATTATATTACTTAGTAGAAGAATGTTTAATATTAATAATAATAATAATAATAGCAGATTAAGGTAAAGGTTACTTAACGGAAGATATTAATAATAATAATAATAATAGGTTAGGCTAGTTAAATTTCTTAAGGGATAAATGTTTTTATTATAATAATGAAGAATAATAATAATAGGTCAGGTTAACTGTACTGATTAAAGTATGTTAATAGAAGAATGCTTATATTAATAATAATATGAATAGGCTAATTAAATAAATTAATTAAAGATCGCTCTTATAACAACAATAATTATTATTTGTATTTGTATTATAGGTTACGTTCATCATATAGAATGTTTTTATAATATACTAGGTTGTTGGTAAAGTTTGTGAACAAACTTTGATGTTGTCTGAAAGTTTGAAATAACTTAAAAGCACATTGCTAGCAAGGTTTAACACATTGCTAGCATGTTGATAACATGTTTTAACATGTTGCTAGAATGATTTAGCATGTTGCTAGTATGATTTGGTGTGTTGCTAACATGGTTTAACACATTGCTAGCATGTTAATAGCATGTTTTACCATATTGCTAGCATGATTTAGCATGTTGCTAGCATGATTTGGTGTGCTGCTAGCATGATTTAACGTGTTGCTAGCATTATTAGCATGTTCCTAGCATGTTTCTAGCATGATTTGGTGTGTTGTTAGCATAAATTAACATGTTTTAGGTTAATTAAAGTACTTTGTGGACTATTTGTTTATTGTGATGAATATTATTAATTATTAATTTAAAAAATTATAATATTTTAAAACTTCCCCTTTACTTCAGCAAATGTTACGTTTGGGCTTGTTTATTGTTGTTATGATATCACATATTTGAAAGGAACCGTCACAATAAATGAATAAGTTTGTAGATTGGACTCGTCAGATATTTGACGTTTCCTGTTGACGTCAAAAGCGACACATTTCGTCCATCATAGGCCATGTTTTAGTCACTGTTTGCAGTTGAACGTCTGCTTGGAATCAAGTGTCCTGTACTATTGCACAAGACATTGGGAAAACAACACGCAGGGATGTGACTAGTTTGTCCCGTTTGCTAGCAAAACAATGTTCCAGAATGTCATATGGTGAACATTAGTACACAATCCTAGCAAATACAGTGTTTAGCAATGTTTACTAAAAGGTTAGTTCCCCAAAAAAGAAAGTTCTGTCAATGTTTACTCACCCTCATGTCGTTCCAAACTCATAAGACTTTTATTCATCTTTGTAACACAGATGAAGATATTTGTAATGAAATCTAAGAGATTTCTGTCCCTCCATTGAAAGTCTGTTCACCCAAAACTTTTATAAAGAGATGGTAAAGGAACAGATTTAATTTAGGCTTTTATTGACATATAAACATTGATTAGCGAACATACAAATTTGGAAATGGAAGCTCAACCGTAATTGCTTGACGCGCAAGAAGCAATGAGGTTTGTTCTTGCACATTAAACAAGTATGGTTAAGCTTCCAATTATATAAAGCTATCGTGTCTCTTCAGAAGACTTCTGAAATCAAATACCTTACTACTATATATTAAAATGTACTTTGTGACCTTTAAAAAGTATGTTCTATATAAGCCGCGTTTCCAGCTTCCATTTATCCCAGGAACTTTTTCCCGCCAGACCTGTTGCTGTCTGCGTTTCCATGGTCTAAAGTACTATTAGTCGTTCAAGATTAGGCAATCATTGCTCGTATTTTTTAAACTCCAATGTTGATTCAAATTGCAACTCATTGCACGCAACAGACTTAAAAATGGTGGTTGAAATAAAATGCTGTGTGGAGTCAGCCAATCAAAATGCTGCATGAACTCAATCAATCAGCATGTTCAGCGGCCAAGTCCCACCCCTGAAAGTTCCTGAAAAAAAAAAAGTTACAACCTCGCGAGCAGGGACTTTCTGAGGGGGAAATTTTTGCCTGGAACTTCATTTAGACCCTGATCCCTGCAGTCAAAACACACAGAGTACCTCCCCAAAGTCCCTAGATCCTGGGGTGGAAACACGGCTCAAGTATGAATATGGGTAGTATATATCAGTTGTGTCGCGTCACCTCCATTCATAAATCCACTCCTGTGGCCTCATGGGATAGTAAAGAGTCATTTCAGAATCTGGCCAGAAGTAGATCATCTGGGGACTTTTCGCCTACTGTTGTACTCAGACATACCACTACTCATTTTGGCATACTATATAGTAGGGAAGTAATCAATTTCCGATAAAAGTCTAATGGGTTTGGAACAAAATGAGGTTGAGTTTTCATTTTTGGATGAATTAACCCTTAAAGCGTTCCCATTGTCTTTTTGTGCACAGGATGAAATAAACCCCGAAGAGGACTCATCTGCAGCCACCATGGCTTCATCGTTGTTCACCATCGACAAAACGGTCACGCCAAGCAATGCGACTCCCCTTTGCTTCTCCATCAACAGCCCTCCTTTCAAACACAACCACACCATCGCCTCCGCGTACTTCTCGGCGGTCTTCAGCGGACTCGGATTGAGTTCCAACCTCTTCGCCCTGGTGGTCCTGGCCAAGACATTCCAGCACACCAAGAGCCGCTCACGTTCCTCGTTCCTGCTCTTCCTTGGCGGCCTGGTGTTCACAGACTTCATGGGGCTGTTGGTCACCGGATCCATCGTGGTGTCCTTCCACATCACGCACTTCAACTGGCGCCAGCTGGACCCTCACTGCCACTTCTGCAACTTCATGGGCATGTCCATGGTCTTCTACGGGCTTTGCCCGCTGCTTCTCGGCGCCGCCATGGCCATGGAGCGTTTCATAGGCATCAACCGACCCTTTGCACGTTCCACCATCATGTCCAACTCCAGAGCGTGCTCAACGGTGGCCATGGTGTGGGTCACGGCCGGTTGCATCAGCCTGTTGCCATTGGCGGGGTTGGGAAACTACCACCTCCAGATCCCGGGTTCCTGGTGCTTCCTCAACATCAGCTCCAATCCTCTAGACATGACCTTCAGCTTGATCTTCTCACTTGTCGGCCTGCTATCGCTGGCCATGTCGTTCCTGCTCAACACGGTGAGCGTGATTACCCTCCTGAGGGTGTGTTGCGGACAGGACAGCAGTCAACGGAGACGAGACTACGAAGTGGAGATGATGGTGCAGCTCATCTTGATCATGGCCATCGCCTCCATCTGCTGGTGCCCTTTACTGGTGAGTTCCTCAATACTAAGTCCAAATTGGCCAGCTGTTCCCGAAATCTACTTAAAGATAGGTTTCAAAAGGGATCTTTTTCATGGCGATGCCTTAGAAGAACCATTTTTGGTTCCCCAAAGTTCTTAAAAAAATCATTTTTACTTAGTGTGAAGGTAATCTAAGGAAACTTTTTATCATCACTCTTTAAAAAAAAAGGTTCTTTATTGGCATCTGTTGTTCCATTTAAGAACATTTAAGTTCCATGGAACCTTTCCATTGGGAAAAGGTTCACCCAGCCACCGGGTGCTAGTCCAGAGCTAGTGCTATTGCAGGTTCGGAGTTGGTTTGACTGACGAGCCTTCTAAGAACTGGTTTGCCTTTCCATTGGCTAGAGAGTCACCACCGAGCCAGGCCTTATGTCACTGTATACGTCTCATCTTTCCTAGTAACGCTAGCACAACAGCAGCAATGCATCGGCACTGCGCAGACCATCAAAGTATCGCTAGAGCGATTAAAAAGTATTAGGAGTCGTATACTCTCCAAACATTCTCGCGGTACTTTGATGTCATACGCTGATCGGTATGCGCAGATGCTTCTCAAACAAGCCTTTCGTCAACAATGGTGGATGTTGCGTTACTATTGATGCACATGGCTTTGCTAACCTACATCAGCATCCAAACACTGCGAATGCCCCCAGCCCCTGACGCAAGCGGTTCTTACTTCTAGACCAGCAATGTTTTGGTGCTTAAGAACCACTTTTCCTGGTTCAGAGCTGGTGCTTTGGGAAGACAAAGAACTGATTTGGAACTAGGCTCTGGCTCTGAAACAGCACTCAAACTGCCTTGGTGGAAAAGGGGTATAGAATGCCTTGGAAGAACCATTTTTGGTTCCCCAAAGAGCCTTTAAGTGAACAGTTCTTTAAAGAACCATAGTGTGACGAACATTTTAAAACTAAAGAACCTTTTTTCACGTTTTGTGCAATTGAAATGCGCCGTGGTTCTTCATGGAACCATCAATGCCAATAAAGAACCATCAGTTTTGATGTGTAAGATACCTAGATAGTAGGCGACCGAGGAATCTCGTAGAGGAATATAATGTGTTCAGTACAAGTACAAGTTAAGCTAAATCGATAAAGCATTTGTAACATAATGTTGATTACCACATAATGAACTTCCACTCCTTTTCTCTAAAAAGAAGAAGAGAAAAAGCATACAACTTTCAATGGAAGTGAATGGGGCCAATCTGTAACCGTCGAAATACGCACCGTTTCAATAGTATAGCTACAAGATGTATAAAAATATATGATTTTAGCGTGTAAAAAATCAAGTCATGTACAATTTTACTTTGTTGCAATGACAATGCAACGCCATAAACTCAGAGAAATACAGTTATGAGCTTCTCATTTCTGCTTTCTAAATCCTCTAAAAAATTAGCATTATTGGTAATCAATATCATGCCACCAATGCTGTCGATTGAGCTCAACTTGTTCTACAACTTCTTTCGTGCTACACAGTTGATTCCAGTAGTTTGACGTTGATGCAACACTCTAGTATGCATGAAAATTTTTATTATTTCCAATTCCAAAAATATGGGAATTGGAACTATTTACCATTGATGGCTTTAAATGACTCGTCCTCCATCTTGAATGTATTTTTCATTAAGCTCAGTGTGCAATCCAAAGGACACGTGTGCTTCTGCATTACAGTTTAGCTCAAGAGAAGTATTTTAGGAACATAATTATGCTGTCTAGCCTTTACAAAAGCCTTAAAAATACACATCCATATGCAGCATACTCTGTTTGGAACAGTCCCAAGTCACTAAAAAAGGCAAAAAGTTGCCTTGAACATTGATCTAATTTCAACGGCACAGACATTATGCCTGGTAGACATGCCGTTCTTATCTGACTTCAAACGATCTGTTTACTTGACATGCTGTTCTGTAAATCCAACCCATTTTACATCCAGAT